>LN890947.1:1298823-1322978 GCA_900010015.1 Tuber aestivum | reverse complement strand
TCCGGACACGGCGCCCGCGCGTCTGACGCAGGATTTATTTTCGCTGATGGTGCGTCCTCAGGCAAGTAGGAAGAATTCTGCGTCCTGTGCGTCGTGTGCGTCTGGTACTTTGGCACCATGTCTGGTTGTGTCCTGTGCGTTCGGTACTCGGGCTCCAGGTCTGGGTGTGTCCGGTATACCTGGTACCTGGGCGCCAAGTCAGGTTGCATCCTAGTACTTATGCTAGGAAGCGCCACATTCAGATTAAATCCTAAGTAAGCGATGCTGACTACTAGTAGTTACCATCTTGAGATTCAGAGTAATAAACACCACTGCCTGCCACTCCCCGTACCAGCTCCTCTCCTACCAGCTTCCTCTCTACCGGCTCCCCCACTACTGGCTCCACTCCTACCAGCTCCCGCCCTACAGGCTCCCCTGCATTCCGGCCTCATTTGTTTGCTTTGCCTGGGTTGCCAAGTTAGCGAGCTTCTCAGTAAGTGCTGTCTTTGACGCGGGATTCCACGGGTGTCCAGGCAGCGCAGTATCCCATACTTCGCGGTCTGGTTCTACGCGACGCTCGCTTTCCAACGCTACCTCGGACGTCTTCCTGGTGCCAGGAGTGGTAGAGCTACCATCTGTTATAAAAGTGGTCTTTACACTGGCGGAGTACTGGTGCAGTGTTGAGTTTGACACCAGATTTCCCGGGTGACCTGTGGATGTAGCATCTGATACGCGGCGCCCTGATTCTGCCGCAGGCCTGCTTTCCCTCGGGACTTCGGACGTCTACCCGGCGCCAATGATGGTAGAGTTACATCCTGTTATGTAAGTGGTCTTTACCTTGTCAGCGCTTTGGCACAGTTATGGCAGAGTGCTAACTTTGATGCCAGATTGTCAGGCGTTCTATGGATGCAGCGTCTCATCCTCGGTGCCGTGATGCTACGTGACACCAGCATTCCAATGGTACCTCGGACATCTACCCGGCACCAATATTGGTAAAGCTACAGCCTGTTATGAAAGTAGTCTTTACCCTGGTGGAGTTTTGGCTGAGTTCTAGTACAGTGCTGAATTTGATGCCAGGTTGCCCTGACGTACGTTGCCGCCAGCGTCAGGGACTTGGTAGCCTAGTTCTACTCGACCCCAGCTTTCCCACGGTATCATGGACGTCTACCCGGTGCCAATATTGGTAGAGTCACAGCATGTTATGCAAGTGGTCTTTACCCTGGCTGAGTTCTGGCGGTGGGCTGACTTTGACACTGGATTGCCTGGGAGTCCTTTCCATGCAGCATCCGATACTCGGCGCCTCTATTCTCCACGATGCTAGCTTTCCAATGCTACCTTGGACGTCCACCCGGCACCAATATTGGTAGAGTTACAGCCTACTATGTAAGTGGTCTTTACCCTGGCAGAGTTTTAGCTGAGTTCTGGCGGCGTGCTGACTTTGACACCAGATATGCAGGGCGCCCATTGGATGCAGCATCTGATACTCAGTGCCCCGATTCCATGCGATGTCAGCCTTCCAACGGGACCTTGGACGTCTACCCGGCGCCAATATTGGTAGAGTTACAGCCTGTTATGTATGTGGTGTTTACCCTGGTGGAGTTCTGGAGGAGTGCTGACTTTCACGCCAGATTGCCTGGACATCCTTTGGGCACAGCTTCTGATACTCGGGCACCCGACTCACTGCGATGCTGGCCTTCCAACGGTACCCTAGACGTCTCCCCGGCGTCCATATTGGTGGAGTTACAGCCTGTTATGACAGTGGTCTTTAAGCTGGCTGAGTTTTGGCTGAGTTCTGGGTGAGTGCTCATTTTGATGCCAGATTGGCCAGGCGTGCTTTGCCCGCCAGCCTCTGGGATTCGATGACGCAGTTCTACTCGACACCAGCTCACCAATGGTACCTTGGACATCTACCCGGCACCAATATTGGTAGAGCTACAGCCGGGTATGAAAGTCGTCTTTACCCTAGTGGAGCTTTGGCTGAGTTCTGGTAGAGTGCCCACTTTGATGGCAGATTTCCCGGGCGTCCTTTGGATGCAGCATCTGATACTCAGCGACCCGCTTCGATGTGATGCCAGCCTTCCAACGGTACCTTGGATGTCTATCTGGTGCCAATATTGGTAGAGCTACAGCCTGTTATGAAAGTGGTCTTTACCATGGCGGAGTTCTGGCGGACAGCTGAGTTTGACGCCTGATTGCCCGGGAGTCCTTTGGATGCAGCATCCCATACTCGGTGCCCTTATTTTACGTGATGCCAGCCTTCTAGCGGTACCTCGGACGTCTACCCTGCACCAATATTGGTAGAGCTACAGCCGGTTATGAAAGTGGTCTTTACCATGGCGGAGTTCTGGTGGAGTGCTGAATTTCACGCTAGATTGCCCCGGCGTCCTTTGGGTGCAGCATCTGATACTCAGCGCCCTGATACTACATGACGCCAGCCTTCCAACGGTACCTTGGACGTCTACCCGGCACGATTATTGGCAGAGTTAGTGCCTGTCATGAAAGTGGTCTTTACCATCGTAGAGTTCTGGTAGACTGCTGACTTTGACGCCACATTGCCCGCGTGCCCGTTGGATGCAGCATCTGATACTCGGCGCCCTGATACTATGTGACACCATCTTTCCAACTGTACCCCGGACGTCTACCCGGCCCCAATATTGGAAGAGCTGACCCTGTTATGAAAGTGGTCTTTACCCTGGGAGAGTGCTGACTTTGATGCCACATTGCCCTGGTGTTCTTTGGGTGCAGGTTCTGAGACTTGGCAGCCGGATTCTACTCAACGCCAGCTGCCCAATGGTGCTCCAGAAGTCTTCCTAGTGCCAATATTGGTGCAGTTATCTCCTGTCAGGTAAGTTGTTTCGGCCAGATTCATGGCAAAGTATTGGCGGGGGGGGCGCTTTCTGTCTGTACCATCTATTATAGAACCGACTTGAATATGATGACAAACACGATTTATTTGGACGGTTTCAGAATCTACATATGTGACCTGAGTCAGAAGGTCAAATTGTGGTATTGCAGTAGTGCTTATTTGCGTTCCAGCTGAATCCTGAGTTGTGCCGCCAAGGCTTACTTGCATTCTGGCTGCGTCGTGAGTTCTGGCGCCAAGGACTGTTGCCGCCTGAGATTTGTTAGCTGCCATCTTGTATCCTGATTAACAGTTTGTGTCCTGTGCCTCTTGTGCGTCAGACTGACAGGATGCACAGCACGCAAGCTTTTATTTTTGCTGATACCCTGCTAACCATGGAGCTCGCTACCAGGGAGATAGCGGCCACACAAAAGAACATGGCAGATGCAATTGCGGCACAACTGGAACCCGGGGAGTGTGGTGCCTGGGAGCCTCAAGAAGTCGACATTACTGGTGCCTGTGAAATGGAGTTGGCTCTGGCTAGGTTGCCGACAAATACTTTACAGGGCCTTGACGAGATGGGATACCCCTTCATAAGGTACTGGATGAGAAGGAAGCTGGAGAGTTTGTGAAAACTGGTAGACCATGGATGGAGGCACGACATTCCAGATTAGCATGAAGGAGAAGTGGTATTGATTCCCAAGGTGGGTAAACCGCAATATGACATAGTCAAGGCTTGGAGAATGATACACTTGTTACCGGTAATGGCCAAGGTGGCAGAACATGTGATACTCCTCCAATTGGCACAATGTTGAGAGCTGGGTGAGACACAGTTTGGATTGCGGTAAAAGAGGCGGGTACATGATGCCATGGCAGTGGTGTTTCAATTCTTGAAGCATAATGAGTGGAACTGTCGCATGATGCTGTAGGTCGATGTAGCGGGAGGATTTGACAACATTAATATTGACCTCCTATCTGACTTTCTGATGGCATGGGGATGTACCCCCGTACTGTACAGCTGGATACGCCGGTGGTGTGCTAACATAGTAGTCCGATTTCAGTTTTACGGACGAATCTGCAAGAGGTACTACACTAGTAAGGGAATCCGGTAAGGATCCCCCGTGTCCCAGCTTTTGTTTGGCACATATGTGGCTGATATTTTTACTCCTAGAATGCAGTATTCACCTGGGGTCCGCCATGTGGTGGTGTCTTATGTGGATGATGGTGTGATCCTTGTGGCGGCACGAAGTCAGGGTGCGGCTAAAGGCCATGCCAGTGAACTATTCTCGGACCTTGACTGGGTGCCCTGGGCTAGGGGACTGGGGTTCAGTACCCTGAAAACCCAGTGGATTGGGTTTGGTGATAGGGTGTAGGATGGGCTGGTATTGGAGGATGAACTGGTTGAGCCATCTGAGGATCTTAGGATGCTTGGATATAGGTTTAATGCTTTTCTTAATGTTTCTGCTCATATTAAATATTGATTGGAAATGGGTTTGGAGGTTCAAGTTAGGCAGAGGATTGGGGCGTTAGGAAGGAGATATGGTGGTGTGGGGGGTATTGGGGCATGGGAAACTTACCGATTGGTGCAAGCAGCCTACCTCCCGACCGTCTACTATAGGCTTGAATTTGTAACTGCGTATGGGTCCTATGTGAAGCAGATTCAGGTCTACATCAACCAGTGTCTCCACTCTGTGTTCCAAACCCCGTTCAAGCTGGCAAATAATATCCTCTTGGCTGAGTTTGGTGTACTACCTATCCACATTCAGCGACGCTACCTACAGCGCAGATATCATAATAGGATCATCAGCCTGTGGTACTGCGACGGCCCTCGGTGGTTTGGGTATATCAGGTTGGCTTGGAAGGGGCAAGGAATCGTGGTACAACGTCAGATGTCTGAGGTTGAGCTTGCGGCCCGGCTGGCACTTATGATCAGTAAGCGCAAGGAGGTGGTCACTACCAGACATAACACAAAGCTCGGAGGGCTACTGAGCTCCCCTGGACTGGTGATATACACTGACAGATCCAAACACTCTGGAAAGGCAGGGGCGGTGTGGGCGGTATACCATCAGGGCACTGTTTGGGTGATGGGGCAGGCGGTACCGCTGTCCTGGAGCATTGTGGAAAGTGAGCTCTTTGCGGTCGTGGGGGCTTTGTGGTACTTAAAGGAGGTCCACCCCTGGCGAAATTCTCACATATTTTTAGACTGTGTCCCTGCACTGATGCTGATAGAGGGAATGTTTCCTGAAGGTGACTTGGCTGAGATGTGGGAGGTGTTGGCCCCATTGCTGAATCGGTCTGGTAGGATTTCCTGCCAGTGGGTCCCCGAGCATACTGGGGTGGGTAGAAATGCGGTTCTCGATTTGTGGGTCAGGAAATGCGTTCACCATGAGCTGCGACAGTGTGAGTGGGATAGTGTCAGTTTCGCTATCAGACATGGGGGACTGGTACGCGAACTGCGACGAGACGAGTAGACCACATGGCCTGCAGCCCAGGGATACAGATACTATGAGTAGGGACCTGCGGCACCCCGACACCTCCAGGGCCTCACCAGGCTGGATGCTTACGTGCTGGTTAGGATTCACAGTGGCACTGGCCTGGTTGGCCATGATAAATGCACCAGGCGAAATGACAGGGACTACTGGACCATGACTATGCGATATCACCAGGACCGGCCGCCAGCAGGATCTTTGTTTAAAGATAGTCAGGTTGGGGCTTGGAGCGCATGGTGGAGGAAACATCATTGGTTGGGACTTGGTATCCCGAGAAATGTGTTTGACCTGGATGGAGAGTTGCTGGCGGCTGGGAATCTATTCGACTGGATTATGCTGGTTGCGTGGGATGGACAGCTGATTGTTAAGGGTGGTGGATGGACAAGTGGATGGTGCGAAACTGCTCAGAACCATGGATACTGTTGGTTGCCCAGTGTTAAAGGGGCAATCAGTAAGTGGTTTTTCTTGCCTCAAGATACAACTACATGCCCTGCTTGCAACACCCCAGTAGCGAAAATAGGGAAACAGCTGGGTGGACAGTCACTGATTAAGGCCTCCCGAACACAGGTCAACGAGTCCCCATCCTGCTTGGACAGGGATTGGGATTTGCACTAGACGCAGGTATATGGGCGGTTTGGGGGTATGGAGTTGGCAGAATGGGTGTTGCATGTGTTGGCTTGGGCGTGAAGTTACCAGTTGGTTAAAGGGCCCCAGTGTGGTTTTTGTGATGGCACATTTGTTAATATTGCTAGTCACTGGAGGAACACTACATGCGGTTGCGACAGATTGCATATTTTGTTTGTTGAGTATATGGAAGATGGAATTGCTGATGGTATTGTAAGTGATGGATAATGACTGCAAGACAGAAAGACGCATTAATCGGGGAGGTGGCTTGCTGCCTGAGCGCCGGTGAGCCTGTTCGTAGTGATTTTTGGATTTATGTTTGGGAGGAGGGCTGCGGGACAGTTTACCAAGGTAGTGATTTTGTTATGAGCTATGGGTTATAGGAATGCTAGCTAGATCATAAGCCATGTTTTGGCGCGACTAGGAGAAATAAACTTAGATATAATTCGGACACCTGTAGCTAGGAATTACACTCTCTTCAACTTTGTGTCCTCCTGACCCCTTGAACCCTGACCCTGAACCCCTGACCCCTGAATCTCTTACAACTGACTTCGGTTCTGCTCCTGTTTCTAGGGCTCGCCTCCGAACTCCGGCCCGTTCCGGTCGTGTTGTGCCTGGGGCTACCCGACCCTCTGACCCAACCCGTTACATAAGATTGCATCCAGCAGGACCCAACCCACACCAAACCATGGCCACCTCTCACCTTCCTAGGTCCATCACGGGCCCCCTATGGGACCTTGGTGCCCTGGGGGATGAGGAGATCCTAGGTCTGACCAAGATCCAACTCCAGAACCAGTTCATAACTAGCTGGGACCTGGCTGTCTAGCTCTTGAATGCGCCTGTTCCCCCTCCATGACAAGCCTCATTTGCCCCCCACAATATAATGGGGGCTCCCTCAGGTAGATGGTTCCTAAGGATGCGACCGCACCAAACTTCGAATCTCTCAAATACAACTCTTGTAAAGTGTAAAGAATAAAATTAAACAGTAAAACTTAATATCGTTAAGCTCTGGCTTATCTCAATTAAAGTCTGTCAAGAGCATGTGAATTGTGTCGGGGTACGAGACTTCTCGTATAAGCTTTAAGTAGTCAGACTTATACCAAAAACTCCCCCATCAGGTTACCCCGACCATCAAGAGTATGCCCTTCTCCTTAAGGGTTGCCCGGGACCATTACCGTGTCCCCAAAGGGCCTATGGCGTCAGCGCACTCTAGTAGAAATCTCTCATATGGACATCAGGTTCCGCAAGGGGTTTATCAATACACTTGCCGGAGTGAAAACCTCTGCGCATCGGTGTCTCGCCAGTGGCTAACTGTCGAGTCACCTAGAAAAGCTAACTAATTGACTCTCTTCCCATGTGCAATCAATTATGCAAGCATCCGTAGACATCAGGTGTCCTCCGGTTAAGTTCTATCTATCTTGATTGTAAACTTACGGGGTCTACACCGCTCCCACCAAGAGCTGTGTGAGTGGCGGGACCCGTGGGCGCTACCCATGATCCCTTACCTCCGACACACCACTCAGCGTGATAAGTATCATGCTATTAGAGTCTTCCAACAACCCATAAAGAGCCTACGGCAAAGGGGCACGTGTAGGCTTGATTGGCGTAAAACGTGCCCAGCCATCTCTGGCACTACCTCGGACTACCCTGGGGACCATTCCGGATAGCTCACGCTAACCCCCTCAGTTCTGGTCCGTTTCACTGCGTTCCTTTGGGAGAAGGTACCTGACCTTCTCACCTTCGCCGACTTAATATCCTACGAACAGCTTCCAGTCGGACGGACGGCAGCGAGGTATATAGTGTTATGAACATGTCTTCAATAATTCCATTTAACTAGTAAGACGGCAACTTCACCCATTTTGGCCCATGATGCGCGGGGCGAACCCTGGGCCCGCAGGTACCTGTTAGCAATAATCCTGCCAAGTTACAGCATGTTTGGAGCAATCTAGCTCCTCCTGTAGTCTTCCGATCAGTGTACAAGCAGGTGCCGGTTGATCGTTATTGCGTAACAAACAATCCTAACGATACACGGAATGCTTCCGAGAATGTTTCCTATCGAAGGTAGGGTAATAGTGTCCCACAGGTAGGGTAAGTATGTCTACAGTGACACGAAACTGGTCTCCATGGCAGGTTAACGTGACCTCCTTAGACAGGGTGAACTCGCCTGGCCTTCCGACCTATCCTTTGGCCGGAACCGATATAGTCACCCTCACTTCCACTACTTAGCTACACCTATTCCTTAAGTACCTTCTGTTCTTCGGGATACCCGGACCATCGAGCATCTCCCGGACATGCTCTCGCATGCCCCCCTAGTGTACCATGTAACCTCTTGGCCTTATGTATGGGTGTAGACTTTGGTTGCCATAGCTCTATAACGTAGGGTCATTACATCACTCCCCTCTTCTCTGAGGACCGACCTGGTCCGCTAACGTCGTCTTTTATTTCCCCGATTCGGTTCGCCCTCGACCCTATGGTCTCTGGGTTTGTGGGGATACCCCTGGTGGAAATCCTTCATGGCTTGTCAGCCGGTGCCCTCTAGCATCTCATATGGCTCCCAAGAGTTTTCCTCTGCGCCATCGGCTACCCATGAAACTAGGTATTGTACAAAGCGATTTGGAAATTTTGGCTTCATGTCACCATACCATCGACGGTCCACTACTGCCTCGATAACGTAGCTGGGCTCATTGTCTACTATCTCTGGGACTGAGACTTCTTTAGTCCTTCTGTTGAATTTTCTAATTCGTTTCATATGTATATTTCTCTTGATAATATCGTATATTCCTCTACTTAGGATTATTTCTAGTTCACGGACATTACTACAGCGGAGTATGTATTATGTATATTTCATTGATATTGCACGATACGATTAGGGGATCATGGCGTGCTTTTCTTATCTGGTGTTCGGGTTCATTTCTTACATTTTATGCACCATCATGCGCAGTCATCGGTCATTTGATTTACAGTTATGTTCTAATTATCTGTTCATACCACCTTAGATTTACGCATGTTTTTATGGGATTTCCTTGGCAGTTCTTTAGGGTCAAACACGTGCGCACTTATGTTTTCCCTACTTATGTTACGGTCAAACACGTCGATACTTATGTTTTCCCTTACATTTCCTCTTAGTTACGCGAAGGATGCGCACCTGTATAAATAGGGGTTACCACCCATCTCGCTTAAGAGAATTAAGGACAAGAACTACTACCAATCTACCTTCATACAGAATTCCTCCTCGCTTAGCGTGCCCGCAGTATACTCTCACTACTGTGTCGTATTTCCGTACAAAGTTATTAAGATAGTGCCGTACCCACACATTTGAACAGGTTATGAGCCCGGTGCCTCTATAACTATACGACTTACACCTACACGCTTCCTACCTACCACGATCGAAACATTTCACCCGAGGCGAAACATTCCTACCTCGAAACGAAACAAATTCATTTGAGTCGAAAACATTGATCAAACTAAAACTTGCTTCGAAACGAAACTTTGTTTCCTCGGCACGAAGTTTTCTCGGCGAAACGTTCTTGGCATTCACCCTCGCTTAAAAGCAGAATTTGCCACCCGTTCCCTCCCAATCTTCTTCTTTCCTTAGGCACCGTTCACGCGGTCCTCCATCACCCTTCCGGTACTTCTCATTCTTTTGGGAGCCTGAATCAGACCCTGCTGGCGAAACTCAGTGGGCGCCAGGTGCAACCGGGGTGTTCTGCAAACAGGCTTTCACTAGTATAGGAAGTTCTGGCCAACGGGGGTGGTGGTTAATAACAGTGATCGAAGATTTTTAACATAGGTTAAAAGCAAAAATAACCTATTTTTTGCATGTCCGATACTTTCAGACAACCCCCATTTCCACCACACGACGACCTCTCTGAAGAAGAACTCGAGCAACCTCCACTCCCTCTAGCACCTCCATCCCCTCCGGCTCCTCCTTCTTCTGACCCACCTGCAACACCGCCGGGCGCACCTCCTCCACCTCCACCAATGGATCCCGTAGGCCCTGCTAACCCACCACCGCAAAATCATGCCACCAACTCCAAGCGAGACGGGGCACCCGCCTACAAACTGAGCTCAATCCCAAAGCTCACGGGCCCAGAAAAGTACAGAACGTGGCGTGATATATCAGAATATGTTCTCACCTCATTTAATTGTTGGGACATAGTAAGAGGAGAAGAAACATTACCGGAAGCAGGAGCACTTACCGGAGCAGATAATGACGAAGATGCTCAAGATTCTTTTCGCCACCGTTACCAGTGGGCCTCGGCCTACTTCCTCAAAACGATCGATCCAAAATGGCTTATCTTGCTGGCCACCCACAAGACACCACCTGCCATCTGGACAGCCTTCAGAGATAAATTCGCTCGTGAAAATGCCTCCACCTTCTTTGACCAGCTAAATGCGGTCCTCGACTCCAAGTACGATACGTCTGACCCTATGTCGGACCACATCAACAAGTACGATACCCTAGGGAATCGAATGCAACTTCGTTGCTCCTCTGCTTCGGAAACCGACCGATACGCTCTACCGTTTGTTTTTAAATCGGTATTCGAGTCAACCGAAGCCAAAGCCGCCGTTCTCCTCCGTTCCTTGCCTCAGTCGATGAGCAACATTGTCGACAACCTCCAAACCAAGGAGGACCTTACCTACAATCATGTCTACAACAAACTGTTGGACTTGAAATCCTCGGTTAATTCTGAGGATGATAAGGCGTCTAAAAGCGCCAATGTTAAGGGAAAGGGAAAGGCTCGCGATACTGTCCACCGGCAACCCGCCGAAACGAAGGAATGTTCCTACTACAAAAAGCACTACCCCTCTGCTCGCAGTGAAGGTCACTCCTGGAATGAGTGTAACAAGCTCAAGGCCGACAACGAGAAGCGAAAGAAGGACAGAGCCGGACACTCGGCTAAAATCGGAAAGGAAGAGACATCCAAACTGGTCAGTACCTCTACCTCCTCACCTCCTACGCAAAAGACCCCTTACCCGAATCAATGGGTTATTGATACTGGCGCAAGCTCACACATGACTTCGAACCTAGACCTTCTTATAAACTTTGAACCTTCACAAGGCACCGTTAAGTTAGGCGATGATTCGGTAATAGAATCATGCGGCCGTGGAACAGTGGAGCTTAAGGCCAAAATATCTGATGGCCAGACAGCCTCTGTCTTGCTACATCGGGTTCTTTGGGTTCCTAAGTTGGGTTCTTGCAACTTGCTGTCATGGCGCGCTATCGTTTCTTTGGGAAAAGGTTTTTCTTTGCGGAGTTCTGGGAAGGATATGTATGTTTTTAGGGAAAATAAAACAGAGGTTCTATGGGGAAAGCTTGACGGACAGGACTATGTTGTGCAAGAGGAAAAAGAGACGTCGAATAAGATGACTTACAAAGAGTGGCATGAAGCCCTTGGACATCCATCGCCGCAATACCTCAAAGCCGACCACTACTCCGACACTCCCGCTATTCCTACCGTTCCAAAAGACTGGCAATGCGAAACCTGCATCACCTCCAAGTCAACTAAGTCAAAGCCCATATCAACTGAGAAACGATGTGACACACCTTTCGAGCTAATCCACTCCGACCTTAGCGGACGATTCTCGAAACCCTCCTTTGGCAACTCCTGGTACTACGTCACCTTCATCGATGACAATACACGCTATGCATGGATCTACACCATAAAAGCGAAGTCCGGCACGGTAAAAGTGTTTGAACAGTTCATCAAGGAAAGAACAACCCAGGATTCCACCACCATCAAAAGATTCCGTACTGACAACAGAGGCGAGTACATCAATGACAAGATGCTTACCCTTTTTCAGACGCATGGAATTGTGCATGATAAGACCCCTCCCTACTCACACGAATCTAATGGTGTTGCCGAACGGTACAACCGTACTATCATCACATCGACACGCTCTATGTTGACTGGACTCACCCTTAGCCTTTGGGCCGAAGCAGTCTCCACCGCCGTCTACCTTAGGAACAGACTCCCTAACCGAGCCATAGGAAACTCAACGCCCTATGAAGCTATCTACAAAACAAAGCCGTTGATTAACCACTTGCGCCCATACGGGACAAAATGCTACGTCCATATACCAGAAGAGAAAAGAAAACCTGGAACGAAGCTGCAGCCCTCGGCCTTGGAAGGATATCTTGTCGGTTATACCTCCTCCGACAAAATATACTGGATATATATACCATCGCAACATCGGATCTCCGAAACAAGACAAATCCATTGGACAACCAAGACACTAATACCGCTTGACCCAACTGGACCGTCGGATCCAAGACAACCAACCCATACACCGGAGACCTTTGCGACCGTTACGCTTCCCTCTTTCTCGACTGCCTCACAACCTCACGATAAGCCTCGGGAAATAGAAGATGACGACCAACCTCTACCATTACCAGACGTCGAAGTACATCCACCTCCACCACCAGAACATCCAGAAGACTACGAGAATCCCCCACCTCCTTCGCCAACTCCGGAACCACCTGCCCATGAACAGGAACAACCAGCGGAACACGAAGAAGGAATCAGGACTCGGTCTGGACGAGTATCACGCGCACCGGTTCGATATGGCAGAAATGCTACCGAAATGCCGGACGAGGACCCTACCACTTATCACCAAGCTATAAACAGCCCCTACCGTGACCAGTGGACCTCAGCTATGGACTCTGAAATTCTGGCGCTCGAGAAAAAGTAGAACCTTTGATGTTGTCGATAAACCGATTGGACGGAAAATAATCAAAAGTAAGTGGGTTTACAGAGTTAAAAGAAACGCTGATGGCACCCTAGAAAGGTATCGAGCAAGAGCCGTCGCTAAACGGTTTGGACAAATCCCCGGCTACGACTTCGAAGAAACCTCTGCTCCCGTCATACGTTACGAATCTCTCCGCTTCCTTCTCGGGATATGCGCTAAAAACAAATGGCGACCGCGACAATTCGATGTCAAATCCGCTTTCCTCTACGGCGAATTGAAACAAGAAGTTTACATGCGACCGTTACCTGGGTTTGGTGACGAAGGCAAAGTATGCAAACTTAACCGATGTCTCTAGGGACTCAAGCAATCTGGAAAGGAACGGTATGCTCTCTTTGCCAGATTCTTGACCTCCAGAGGATTTACGACATCATCCCTCGACCCATGCATCTTTGTTCACGATAAACACGACATCTACGTTTCGATTTACGTTGACGACATTGCTATCCATGCAGCCGATACCCCCGAAGCTACATCTCTCATAGAAGACCTGAAAACGGCATTCGAGATTACAGACCTAGGGGAAGCCACATTTCTACTCAGCTTGCACATCGCATACGCACCAGACGGGCTACATCTTACCCAGGAGCAATACATCAAGTCAGTCCTCAAACGATTCTCAATGGAAAACTCTAACAGCATTTCTACCCTCTTACCGAAAGGCATTCAACTTATGAAAGGGACCAAATACACACACATTGCGGACCCCTCCAAATACCAATCGATGATAGGATCACTTATGTATCTGACTACTGGTACAAGACCCGATCTAGCGTACACAATTTCTTTCCTCTCACAATTCTCTTCTTGCCCTACCGAACAACATGTCAAGGCCGCTAAACACATCCTTCGATACGTTAATGGAACAAAACACATTGGACTCTTCTACCCTTACAATACGACAAACGCTATCGATACCTACGTTGACGCTGACTTCACCGCTCGCCTCGATACCCGCCGTTCCTTTTCGGGATACATCGTACTTCTCAACGGTGCATGCATCTCATGGCGCTCGAAGAAACAAGCCTCGGTCGCACTATCAACAACCGAAGCCGAATACGTCACAATGTCACTTGCTGCAAGACAAATCCAATGGTTCCGAAAGGGTCGTAAAGATATCCGTTTCGACTTACCCATCGCTCTACATGCAGATAATACCGGCCCAAATTTTCTCGCGAGAAACCACCAGCTAAACGACCGAACGAAACACATCGATATACACTACCACAAAATACGGGAAGAAATCGATAATGACTCGTTCACGCTCCTGCAGGTTGCCTCCTCCGATAACCTCGCCGATATCTGTACAAAAATCTTAGTGAAACCGGCACACGAACGGTTAATGGGACTTTTGGGCTGCGGATAATGAGGGGAAGTGTTGAATTCTCTAATTCGTTTCATATGTATATTTCTCTTGATAATATCGTATATTCCTCTACTTAGTATTATTTCTAGTTCACGGACATTACTACAGCGGAGTATGTATTACGTATATTTCATTGATATTGCATGATACGATTAAAGGATTATGGCGTGCTTTTCTTATCTGGTGTTCAGGTTCATTTCTTACATTTTATGCATCATCATGCGCGGTTATCGGTCATTTGATTTACAATTATGTTCTAATTATCCGTTCACACCACCTTAGATTTACGCATGTTTTTATGGGATTTCCTTGGCAGTTCTTTAGGGTCAAACACGTTTGCACTTATGTTTTCCCTACTTATGTTACGGTCAAACACGTCGATACTTATGTTTTCCCTTACATTTCCTCTTAGTTACGCGAAGGATGCGCACCTGTATAAATAGGGGTTACCACCCATCTCGCTTAAGAGAATTAAGGACAAGAACTACTACCAATCTACCTTCATACAAAATTCCTCCTCGCTTAGCGTGCCCGCAGTATACTCTCACTACTGTGTCGTATTTCCGTACAAAGTTATTAAGATAGTGCCGTACCCACACATTTGAACACCTTCTACCACTTGAGTCCTCACAATAGTGTTCTAAGAGTCCGACATTAAATACGGGGTTGATTAACCAGCAGGCAGGCAATTGGAGTTTATAAGCTCGATTACCACCCTTACGCTTAACCACGAAGGGCCCAAACATAAGGTGGTCCAGCTTCTCCATAGGACGCTTCGTGCTGATGTTCTTTCGATTTAGCATCACGCGGTCAGCTCTCTTTGCCCTGCCATTGTCTACATCTTCCACTGTCACATATTGGGGCGATGGCAACCGTTTCTGGTCATGCCATTTCCGTTGTCTCTCTTGAGCTTGCTTAAGTGTATCTCGGACCTCTTGCCAGACACCTTCTTAATTCTTCACCAATAGTTCGCTACTGGCATGAACACCTTGTTGCTCCAAGACTGTACCCGACCAGTTGGTCCGAGGGTTAAAACCGTAGTTAATCTCAATTGGAGATAACTTTGTTGACTCAGAGGTGGATGTGTTATATGAGTCTTATGCTAAAGGTAGTAGCGTCGCTCAATCATCCTGTTGATATGAACAATAATTTCTTAAGTATTGTTCCAAGGTCTGGTTCACCCTCTCAGTCTGCCCATCAGTCTCAGGGTGGAAAGCGGTTGATAACCGTAGTTTCAATTGAAATTGTTGCATTAGGCTCATCCAAAACTTGGATGTGAATCGGCTATCTCTGTCAGAGATAATAGATTCTGGGAGCCCATGCAGTCGCTAAACTTCCTTTAGGAATATCAGGTCCATATCCTTTATCGGGATTTCTGTGGTCACAGGTATGAAGTGTGCCATCTTTGAGAACCTATCCACAATTACCCAAATTTTGGTATACCCCTCTGATTCCGGTAGTGCTACTATGAAGTCCATTTAGATATCCGTCCAGGGTCTCAAGGGTACCTCAACAAGTTCCAACAAGCCAAACTTCTTATGCTTAACGGATTTGTTCCGTTGACAGGCATCACATGTACGGACATACTCCGTAATGCTCTCATCCATCTTAGGCCAGAAGAAGTTAGCCCTAACCCTGCCTACTGTCTTGTACGTCCCATAGTGTCCCGTGATACGGGAGTCATGTTCGGCTTCCATGATCTTCTCTCTCAGATCCTGCGAATCTGGCACGTATCACCTATTCATGTGGAGGAGAAGACCTCTCTCTACAATCTTGTCCTTGTATGTGAGAGTGTCTCTTTCTATTGTCAGATTGCGGTCGACTCCTTTGTCTCCTGCCAACACAGCCTTCATGTCGCTCATATAAGCAGGATCCTTTTCCGCAGCAGCGTGTAATGCATCCAAGAATGCTGACTGCAACCGGCAGCCTTGACAGACAGCCAGTGAATGAGGGCGTAAGAGGTCTCACTCTTGTCCCACAATCCATTGTCTGGGCCGAAAAAAGGGCTTTGGTGTCTCTGCTAGAGAATTACTCCCCCCTTCAGGGCAGTGGTCTCCACGACTTGACAGTGCATCGGCCTTTGTATTCAGCCTTCCTTGTTGGTAAACTACCTTGAAATTGAACGGCTGCAGGAATTCTGCCCAGCGATGTTGTCAGCGGTTGAGGGTCTTAGTACTGTTAAAGTACTCCAAGTTCTTATAATCATTGTAAACCGAGATTTCACCCTCTACTGACCGAAACAGATGTTCCCATTCCTTGCATGCCGCCACTATGGCAGTCATTTCCTTGTTATGTACATCATAATTTATCTCAGCTGGGTGGAACTTCCTACTATAAAAGGCCACCGGGTGCCACTTCTCGTCTTCACAGAACTGAGACAGTATAGCACCTAATGCAAAGTCACTCGCATCCGTCTCCAGCTTAGTCTGGCGGACAGGATCGAAATGTGCCAGGATTGGTCCCATGGTGAAAGCCTTTTTCAATGCAAAAAAAGCCTCATTACATGCCGGGGTCCAATCAGATCGGACATCCTTCTTAGTAAGGTCTGCCAAAGGTTTCGCTATCTTGCTAAACCCTTCTATGAACCTTCTATAGAAGTTAGCGAAGCCCATAAAACATTGGACTCTGACGACGCTAGTTGGTGGTTTCCAATCGAAGATGGTATCCACCTTCTTTGTTTTCATAGATATCCCTTTTTCGGATATCCTATAACCAAGGAACTCTATCTCACTCTTATGGAAGAACGACTTCTTTATGTTTGTACATAGTCGATGCTTCCGTAACCTTTCCATCACGTGCCAGACCAGAGAGACATGTTCTTCTATTGTCTCTGAATAAATCAGGATATCGTCCATGTACGCGACGACTCCCTGACCCAGCATGTCTTGGAATATGTCATTTATCATACTCTGGAAGGTGGCGGCGGCATTACATAGCCCAAAGGGCATCACCTTAAATTGATGTAATCCCAATTCACTGCGAAAAGCTGCGAGTTCCTCATGTGAGTAGGTATCGTCTTAGGCTTTCTCGGCCATCCGGATTCCCTAATACCCGTTCTTCAGGTCCATCACGCTATATACCATAGCTTTTGAGAGCCTTCCTCGCAATTCATGCATCAACGGGAGAGGATATCTGTTCTTCACCGTGATCGTATTTAATCCTTGATAATCTATTACCAATCTTAGAGTACCATCTGGTTTTTGTACGAAAAGTATAGGAGCCGCGGATGAGGAAGTAGATCTTTCTATCTTCTCTGTTCATAACATTTCATTTACAAATTCACAGAGCGCCTTACGCTCCCTCTCCGCTAGTGAATAGATAGGCCCAAAAGGCGGAGTACCTCCCGGAATCAAATCAATTCTATGATCATTCTTTGTATATTCCGGTAACGCATCTATGTTTTCTTAACTGAAGATGTCTCCAAAGTCCTTATACTCTGGTAGAAGTTGGACCGTGACATCTTCGCCTGTATCATCCGAGAACTGTACTGTCCCGAGAAAATATACCTTTTCGGGATCTTCAGCTAACAGTTCCTCATCCGTCATATAAAGCAACCGCCTCTCCTTTATCAGGCAATTCGCCGTACACAAATCTGAGAGCCAGGTCAGTGATTCTACTTTCCAAGCGATGTCTGGGTTGTGTCCCCTTAACCATGACATAGGTAGATAGCTATCGACACGAGTGTCAGCCATATCCGCTACCTCAAAGCGCATACCATTCACGTGATCACCTATCTTCAGATCCAATGACGTGGTATAATGAAGACCGGATCCTGGTATGTGGTTACCACTTGCATCGTGTATTGAAGTATCAATTCTTCTCCGCACACAGGGAGCTTCGGTACTCTTGACCCATTTACTACTTAGTACTGGACCAGTAGCTCCACTATCTAATAATAATAGCGCTTCGGCACTTACTTGCCTACACCCTATACGCCAATCTAGTGTCACTCGTAAGTGAATGGATTTGCTATGCTTGGGTGGGCTAGAGTGCCGCGCCTTCTTATTTTGTCTCTTAGTACTCATTCTTGCTAGTCTCTTGCCTTTCGACACAAGAGCGGCCACAACGGGTTGGTAAAAGTTTTCAAAATTAATGAAATCAATAAAAGGGAATTGGAGTGCTGTTTACTATCAGGCCAGCATAATTTCGGGTAAAAAACCCTCCTCCGGTAAACTTGAAAGATAACTTTTATTCAAGACTAATAACCCCAGACCAATTCCAAAGTACAAGACAAACGACCCATATAAGACAAGAAAATGCATTTGCTCTCCGGAGACGTCCAGTCAACCGGTGCCAAACAGGGCATCTTTGTGCCCCATCCGAATGTCGCGCGGGTCCCAGTTTCCAGAGCGACCCCTCGTAGCAGAACGCTAAATCAAAGAAAAACCAGCAAGTAATTTCCCCGAAATTGTCCAACATGAATTTAACATAAATACCCTTAAGACATAACCAAATCCCAAGAACTAAAGGAAAAAGCAAACACCGCGCGCGATCATAACATCTACCTATCGAAGTAGTCTTCTAACATTTCTATGTCACAGGCTTCGTTGGCACTGCAGAGCTAGTCATCGCGGATAGGTTCGTACCTTAAATGCATCCTGCTTGAGCGACGATTTATTTCCATAAGACCCACATGGATCTAGAGAATTAGCCAGAGTCATTCCTTCATAGGGTTAGGTTCTTACCTAGTTCATCACCCGTGTCAACTTCCATAATAGTAGGTGAGGGTTTGCGGGATTCCAAAAGTTTGGGGCCAGATGGCGGCGGCCGAGACGCTTGAATGCTCGTAAATCGCTTATTGCCACTAGTAGAGGATTCCGCTTTTGGTCGTGACCGTTGCACTCCCCCGGTATTCCTCACAGCATGTACGACCGGGGAGGTAACTGAACACTGTCTCCAGAAGTGTCCTTTTCTCCCACACTTGGTACATTGCTTATTGTTGCGTTGTTTTTCAGTCAGGGTCTGAGGGATGTCTCGATGAGCAATAGCATACTCAGACGTCCCTTCCTGCTTTCCGGTGCCCACATTAGCGGTCTTCCGCATCTTGTTTTCCTTCCAACCCGAACCTTTCTCCATCTTCTTAAACCTTCCCGAAGGTTTAGAAGTTTCCTTCTCTCGTCTTTCTCGTGGTTTCGTGTGTTTATCATCATTGAGATGTCCAAAGCGGTTGTCATCTTCGAGATTGTGACCAACTTGCCGAAGCAAGTCTAGGTAGTCGTTGAGGTTTTCGGGGTGAGGCGTCATCAATGCCCAAGATTTCTGAAGCTGCGATGTTATCCCAGCCCGAACCTTTTCCTTAACCTGTGGGTGGTCTATGTAGTTCAGTTTGTACATCCAATCGATAACTTCATCCAGGTAGGGACTACTCTGGTGGGGGGTCATCACCAAGTTGTTCCACGTGAGAAGATTCTTATCCCGATTCACGTTGTCGCCTCTGTGACTCTAGTCTAACCGTTCCCAGAAGCCTTTCTATGTCCGGAGCGGACCATTCTTGTTGAACGGCATACCCGCTCGCTTAGCTGCTTCTCGGTTGATGTGAGCATGTATCCCAAGGTACCAGTTGCGGGCTTGGTCTTCGAGAAGCGGTATGACCAAGTTGATCTTATCCATGTCCGTCAGAGGGCAATCGGAAAAGTACTCGAACTTGACTTCGACCAAGGTCAGAAAGGTAGCCAGATCGGCAACCACTCCCTTAAAGGTCGGAATGCCGCTTAGCTTCTCCGGCTTCCTGCGGCTTGACTGTGCCGAGGAACGAGATTGGTTGTTCAACCGTTCTCGTAGTACGTCTGCCCGACGGTCATAGCGCTCCTTCTTCTCAGCATTCCAACTGGGTACGACGTGGTGCTAAAAAGGGCGTAACATCAGGTAGGGAATCCCCGTCATCATCAGAGCTATCGTCAGGGTCAGAATCACCTGCATCCCCTCCGCCCGCCCCAAAGAATCTGCCACCGGGAGGTAGATTACTACCCCCACGGCCTCCAGCATTTCCGCGAGAGGTTTCCCATGGTCCCTCATAACTATCAAAACGCTCGCCTTGACTACCACGACTCCCGTCATCCGGAGGACCACCTCCCGCCGGTACTTGTGGCGCCACTGAGCCTGCTGGCTGGTTACTCCCTGACGGTATCGGGTTTGGCGCAGCCTGCGACACCTTTAACCACTCGGCAAACACCGGGCAGGTCTCTGGGTGTGTTGGAGGGCCTTCATGACCTTTGTGCATGCAATACCCACACCTGGGTTCTCGTCTCTCTCTTTCCTTTCCCTTGTCTTGTCTGACGGCCGCCAGAGGACTATCTGGGAACTCAAGTGGAGGTGGGTAACAGAATCCATCATGTCTTGCCCCATATCCTCGACAGGTGGGGGTACAGTAGGGTCCTCGTGTAACCGGCGGCGGTCCGAAACCCGAAAAGCCACCATTACCCGAAGGTTTAACCGGTGCTGTTGGCACTTGAGTCGGTGGCCAGCTGGATTGACGGGGTGTCATTGCGACCGGGATGGGAGTGCCTTGCGAGGCAGTTGTGGGAAGAGGGGGTCTTTGCGAAGTCCTTTCCAGTATGTTCAATGTCCTTTCAATTCAATCAGCGAGCCCCGGAGACCCTTGTCTCATGGCTGGCCAAGGAGCCAAAATGGGTACTGGTGCAGGCGTAGCTGCAGGAGTAGGATTGTGCTCAAAAAATTCAGTAGGGAAGTAAGCCGGTTTGTGCTCAAACACGAAGGGTGGAGGAGGATGGAGAGATTGAGTGACAGGAGATGGCACTGGTGTCACTGTAATCGAAGGACAGGGTTCTCATATAGGTCTCGACAGTTGGGGCGACACTCGTCGTGAACTGGGGGGTTTCGTAGTCCCTATAGGACTAACCAAGTGACTGCGGGCCACCGAGCTAGAAAGCGAACGAGAGGAGGCACGAGCGAAGGAATGAGCTGCTTCGGATCCTTGATCCCTTAAGCTTTCCACGATTCTCATACCTAATGGGGTCAGCTGAGGTCTATATTTCTCATTTCTCGCAAAGAGAGTCAGTTCCCCTGCGTAATCCGCAGGTTTCTCCTTTAATAGGGGCACCGCAGGGACCGCCTCAATCATTAGGACATCCTTGTCCTCGTCTATCTGATATCCATCCTTCGCAGCCTTTTCCAATGCTTCCATCCGCACCCTCATTGTCTCTTGGTTTCCTAACAATACCAAGAATGCTTCCTATTGCCTTTTCATCCATCCCACCGATGATTCTATGATGTGTTTCCGGAAGACCTTCTGTGTCTTCTTATTCCAATTATGCAATTTCCCGTTTCCCCTTGTAATCCCCAGCATCACTTCTTATAGGATGTAGGACTCGACGAAGTTGTGCGTGAACTCCGCAACGGTCAATTCTTCAGTTGTGGGGTTATCCTTTTGTACACCTTGTGCAAAAGGAATATCGCTTAGGAGCGACAGAGCGGCGATGCCGGGGTCCAGGGGGACCAAGTATCGACACTCATTAGGAAGTTCGATAGGAGCTGCAGCGATCAATAGGTGCGATGACTCTCCTAGGCCGCGCATGTCTCCAATAATAGAGGCTCGGAAAATGGCAGCTTCCACTGGATTCTCGTTGAGATCCAAGCTGCTGTCCGAACTCGACATTCTTTCTTTGACTGTAGGTGGTAAAGCTTGAGTAACCATCGTGGTCTATTAACGTCGTTTTCACCAACACATAATCAGGAGGAGAGTTAAGCGAGAAGCTCGCTTAACGATATACTGTAATGGGGGCTCCCTCAGGTAGATGGTTCCTAAGGATGCGACCGCACCAAACTTCAAATCTCTCAAACACAACTCTTGTAAAGTGTAAAGAATAAAAGTAAATGTTAAAACTTAATATCGTTAAGCTCTGGCTTATCTCAACTAAAGTCTCTTGAGAGGATGTTGATTGTGTCAGGGTAGGAGAGTTCTCGTATAAGCTTCAAGTCGTGAGACTTATACCAAAAACTCCCCCATCAGGTTACCCCGACCATCAAGAGTATGCCCTTCTCCGTAATGGTTGCCTGCCACCATTACCGTGTCCCCGCAGGGCCTATCGCGTCAGCGCACTCTAGTAGAAATCTCCCATATGAACATCAGTTTCTGCAAGGCGTTTACCAATATACCTGCCGGAGTGAAAACCTCTGCGCATCGGTGTCTGGCCCGTGGCTTACTGTCGAGTCACCCAGGAAAGCTAACTAATTGACTCTCTTCCCATGTGCAATGAACTATGCAAGCATCCGGAGATATCAGGTGTCCTCCGGTTAAGTTCTATCTCTCTTGATTGCGAACTTACGGGGTCTACGACCCTCCAATGAAGAGCTGTGTCAGTGGCGGGACCCGTGGGCACTACCCATGGTCCCTTACCTCCGACACACCACTCAGCGTGATAAGTATCATGCTATTAGAGTCTTCCAACAACCCATAAAGAGCCTACGGCAGAGGGGTACGTGTAGGCTGGATTTGCGTAAAACCTTCTCAGACGTCTCCAGCACGACCCGCGACTACCCTGGGGACCCTTCCGGATAGCTCATGCTAACTCCGCCAGTTTTGGTCCCTTTTACTTCGTTCGGTTTGGAGCAGGTTCCTGACGTTCTCACCTTGGCCCCCTTAATATCCTGCGAACAGCTTCCGGTCCGACTGATGGCCGCCATGTATACAGTGTTATGGACATGTCTTCAATGATTTCATTTAACTAGTAAGACGGCAACTTCACCCATTTTGGCCCATGACGCCCGGGGCGAACCCTGGGGCCGCAGGTACCTGGTTGGAATAATCCTGCCAAGTTATACCATATTCGGAGCACTCTAGCTCCTCCCGTAGTCTTCCGATCAGTGTGTAAGAAAGTGCCCATTGATCCTCATTGCGTAACAAACAATCCGAACATTACAGGGAATGCTTCCGAGAACGTTTCCGATAGAAGATAGGGTAATAGTGTCCCAAAGGTAGGGTAAGTGTGTCCATGGTGATACGAAACTGGTCTCCATGGCAGGGTAATGTGACCTCCTTAGACAGGGTGAATTCACCCAGCCCTCCGACCTATCCTTAGGCCGGAATCGATATAGGCAGGTCACTTCCACTACTTAGGTACACCTATTCCTTAAGTACCTTCTGTTCTTCGGGATACCCGGACCATGGACCATCTCCTGGACATGCTCTCGCATACCCGCCTAGTCTACTGTAACGGACAAGGTCCGAGCAGGTAGTCCCAGGCACGCCACAATCGGAACAAGAGATATAAACAGGTTCGGGGTCCCACCGAAGGTCTATACGTCAGGACAGCTTCCCACCTCGGAGGTCTAGACAGATGTCCGGTATCCCACCGGAGGTCTAAGCAAGGGACAGGTATCCCACCTCAGAGGTCTAAGCATCAGGACAGGTTCCTACCTCCGAGGTCTAGACATCAAGGGGCCCCAGTATCCAAGGTGTTTCCGTCTAACGAGTATGCGGCCGAGGAGGGAGGTTCAAGGAAGGTTTCCGACATCAAGCCGGAGTCCACCCACGAGGAGCATAATCAACTAAGGTCCAACTAACGAGCATCCAAGCGGGCCAAGGTAATCGTCCAGTATCCCACTAGAGGTCTAGGTCTAGGGGCCTCCGTATCCAAGGTTACTCCGTGTGATTTGTATGCGGCCGAGGAGGGAGGTTCAAGAAAGGTTGCCGACATCAAGTCGGCTAAAGGATATCAACTGGTGTCCCACCAGAGGTCTAGGCAAAGCGGCCGGCATCGAACCGGCAAAGGGAATTGTCCAGTGTCCCACTGGAGGTCTAAGCAAAGTCAAGGAGGGTCCTTGGTAAATCGTAAAGGCTCCAAGGTTCGTTGCCGAGTGCAATATTGTTAAGTGATTCACAAGGGTCGGATGTCCTGAGATCCTAGGGACCTACCGGGTTCAGGAGGGAAGCCATCATCAAGATAGTTAACCAAGGACGGGCGGACACGAAGGAAGGCCACGGGCGCAAAGGTTCAGGTGGGAGAACTATTGTCGAGATAGTTAACCGAGGAGGGGCAGACACGAAGGAAGGCCACGGGCGCAAAGGTTCAGGCACGAGAACTATCGTCGAGATAGTTAACCGAGGATGGCGGACACGAAGGAAGGCCACGGGTGCAAAGGTTCAGGT
>LN890947.1:1207248-1298803 GCA_900010015.1 Tuber aestivum | reverse complement strand
AACTATTGTCGAGATAGTTAACCGAGGAGGGGCAGACACGAAGGAAGGCCACGGGCGCAAAGGTTCAGGCACGAGAACTATCGTCGAGATAGTTAACCGAGGATGGGCGGACACGAAGGAAGGCCACGGGTGCAAAGGTTCAGGTGGGAGAACTATCGTCGAGATAGTTAACCGAGGACGGGTGGACACGAAGGAAGGCCACGGGCGCAAAGATTCAGGCGGGAGAACTATCCTCAAGATAGTTAACCGATGACATGCGGACACGAAGAAAAGCCAAAGGTATATTAATCAACGATAGCGAGCCATACTGCAGGCTCACTACTGGTGGTCAAGCTAAGACTAGCAAAGCAAGAGCAAGAAAAGATAAAGAGGAACAAGGTATCAATGTTGTTCTCTTTCGTAGTCCGGAAGGCGGAGTGGTAAACAATCTGAAGGTTACTTTACGATAAACATGAGAGCAAGGAGTGGACGTAATTCCTAAGTATATACAAAGGTAGGAGATTACCAGATTGCGTAAAGCAAGTGAAATATCCAGGGGCACACCCCATAGATATAATCAAGGAAATCCCTCAATCTGACGGAGCTCCTCCGAGCTCAACCTAACACATCACCCTAAGAAATCCTCCGATCTATAACATACGTCCTTCATGTATGTTCCAAAAACACTAAGGAGATCCATCGCTGTGTCCGACCAAGCGCAGCTCTTATCTCTTGCTATGTGGAGTCGCCACGCACTTATCCAACTTGCCGCGTCTGGTCAACCAGGTCCGTCTTACCACACCTATCTCTTCAAGAACGTGAATCCTGAGAACTGCCGCGAGCTCCTGCAGGTACGAGACACGCAACTAGGGTGAAGAAAATTTGGTGGCCGTGACATCTACCATGTAACCTCTTGGCCTTATGTATGGGTGTAGACTTAGGTTGCCATAGCTCTATAACGTAGGGTCGTTACATGGAAACAGACCTCCCAGCACCAACCAGTGCAATAACACTGCCACCTGTTGACCCAAGAATGAGACGATGCTCGCATTGAAGGCCAAGGTATCGAGGCCCAACTGCTCATCGTCGTAGCTAGCCTCGCATAGGCGAATGCTACCATCACGTCCCTAAATACTACAGTCGTCCTCCTGCCCACCCCCAGTACTGCAGCCCCTGCTGCTGGCAACAAACAAGTCTCAATACCCAACACTGAACAATTTGACGGTACCACCCCCCAGCTTCACCCCTTCCTCACCCAGTTGCGGATGAAACTCCAGGGTCACGCCCATCGGTTCACTAGTGAACAACCCCATCTAGACTACGCCCTCGGTCTCGTCCGTAGACGCACCTTCTTCCAAGTCCAACATCGAGTCCTGGGTGACCGTATCAACTTGGAGAACAGGGAGGCATTCTATGATGAACAGGAAGAGGCCTTTGGTGACCCCAACAGGGTGCAAACAGTAGAACGGGTTCTGAGGAGCCTCCAACAAAGAAATCGGCCCCTCCTGGAATACCTAGCCAACTTCCAACACTGGGCAGTCGACACGCTCCGGAACGACGCCGGCAAACGCACCTCCCGCTATCAGGTCCTCCATACCGAGCTAAAGGATGCTCTGGTACATGTTTTCCTGGTCCCAGAATCCATGAATGACTACCTCTCCCTGTTCAAGCAGCTAGACAATAATGTCCATGCCTGAGCTGCCGAAAAGATGGGCTCCTCCTCAACCTCTTCGCGAACCTCCACTCCCGCCACACCTTGTCCTACCGCTCAAGCCCCGCCCCCGACCTCCACAGAGACTGGCACTTCCTGCGGCCCCATGGAACTCGCCGCAGGTCACAGAAAGCTTTCCAGCGCCCAAAGGCAAGAACGGATCAACCGTGGCCTCTGCCTCTACGCTGGAGGATATGGACACATGGCTCGCGCTTGCCCCAATAAGGGACCCCGCTCCATGCACAGGGCTGCCACCCACACTATTCCCACTCCTGCGGAGCCCCTCCCTGCCCCAGAAGAGTCGGAAAACTAGTGGTCCCATGTACAGCCTGCGGCACTGACATGGGACATGTTAAGTCTTCTCCATATTTAGTTATTTCTAGTTTATCTTACGATAAAATGGAAAATAGAATTGAGGATAACTACTTGGTAGTCGCCTGTGATATTATAAACAACCAAGACGTAATCTGAGCCCATGCCTTCATCGACTATGAAGCAACTGGATATGCTTTCATGGATAAAGACTTCGCTGGCTGTCACCACCTTCCCATATCCCACCTCAAAGAACCTGTACACCTCTGTGTTATTGATGGGAGACCCATCAGCTCTGGGGCAATTACACATATCACCCAGTTTGACCTAAAGATAAATGACCACCTAGAATCCGTCCAGGCCTTTATTACCAAACTTGGTGGTTACCCCCTTACCCTTGGCATTCCTTGGTTAAAACAACACGATGTCACTATTCGCTGCACCACTAGTACTGTTACCTTCAAATCTGACTATCGTCTCAAACACTGCACCGGAGACATAACTGGTATCCAAGGAATCGAATATGAAATCCCCTACTTTGTCATTTCCTCTACCCTCGAACGCACTCTTGACCCCATAGTATTGGAACAAGAGGAAGTCAAAGAAATTGTTCCTCCAGAGTACTACGGATTCCTGCCAGTGTTTCTAGAAATGGAACACTCCCAGCTACCCCCCAGCCGACCATGAGTGGACGACGAGATACTCCTGAAACCCAGTGTCCCCCCTCCCTTGGACCCTCTCTACAACCTGTTCCTACCTCAACTCGCTGCCCTGAAGGGATGCCTTGATGCAAATTTAGAGAAGGCCTTCATCAGGCCTTCCGCCTCCTTGGCAGCTACATCCATAATGTTTATCAAGAAAAAGGATGGTACCCTGAGACTTTGTGTCGATTACTGGGGACTAAATAAAGGCACCATCATGGACCGTGGTCCCCTCCCCCTTTTAACTGAAACCTTCATGGAGATTGCTGAGGCCAAAATTTACTCCGAGATCTACATCCGTGGGGCCTACTACCAAGTCCTGATGGACAAAAAGGATCATGAGAAGACGGCCTTCCATACCCGCTATGGACTCTTTGACACTAACATCATGCCCTTCGGCCTCACCAATGCCCCCGCCACTTTCTAGGCCTTTATCAACAAGGTTCTCCGCCTGGGACTAGACCGGTTCTGCACCGCTTACCTCGATGGCAGACTTGTTTACAGCAAAACGGAAGAGGAACATGTCGAACATGTGCCCTGGGTACTCAAAGCCTTGCAGGAGGCCGACCTCGAAGCCAAGCCATGGACGTACAAGTTTCATGTCACCCATGTGGAATACCTGGGTTTTATTATCAGCCCAGACAGCATTCATATGGACAATACGAAGGTTGAAACTATTACCACTTGGCCCGTACGTGACGGTGTACCCGAGGTCCGCGCCTGGCTCAGCTTTGGTAACTTTTACCAACCATTCGTACATGCCTTCTCACATCGGACGGGCCCCCTTACTGTGTAACGATCCTACATTATTGAGCTATGGCAACCTAAGTCTACACCAATACATAAGGCAAAGAGGTTATATGGTAGACTAGGTGGGTATGGGAGCACATGTCCGAGGGATATCAGATGGTCCGGGTATTCCGAAGAACAGAAGGTACTTAAGGAATAGGTATACCTAAGTCCTGGCAGTAATGTGACTATGTCTCCTTCGGCCTAAGAATAGGTCAGAAGGCTGGGTGAGTTTACCCTATCTAAGCAAGTCACATTACCCTACTATGGAGACTTGTTTCATCTCACCATGGACATAGTTACCATACCTTTTGGACACTATTACGTTACCTTCCATCCGAAATAATCACGGAAAGATTTCGGGACTTGTTAGGATTGTTGGTTACATAATGTCAATCGACGGGGACTTGCTCGCACGCTGATTCAAAGACTACAGGAGGAGCTACAGTACTCTGAACAAGCTGTAACTTGTCTAGTGTTCGTTACGGGGCCTCCAGGGCCCCGAGAAAGCCAGGCCCCGTGCCCCATTCCCCTCCCTGGCCCGCTCACCGGCCCAGGTTGGGGTGCTTTTTCGGGCTTTCCCCCCCGGTCACCCACTCAGTCCCCCACCCGCCCCACGCGCCTGACGGCCCCTTGCCTAATTTAGCAGGCGGGAAATGGGGCCCCGTGCAGTGAAAGAGCGGGGTCGGGCCCCGGATGGGGGCAGCCCAGGGACTTCCTATGAAATATCCCCTGGGGCCTGCGTAACGGCGGCGCCACCGAGTGGGAAACCCGCCCCGCCCCGCCTTGTAACAAATACTAAACCTCGCGGAACTATTCCTAAGATGTACCTGCGCCCCCAGGGTTGGCCCTGGCCGTTATAGACCAAAATGGGTAGAGTTGCCATCTTACTAGTTAAATGGACTCGATGAAGACATGTCCGTAACACTGTATATGTCCCTGCCATCCATCTGACCCGAGGCTGTTCGCAGGATATACAAGGGGGCCAAGGTAAGATGGTGAGCTACCTTCTCTAAAAAGAATGGAGTAAAATAGAGCAACACTGATGGAGTTAGGGTAAGCTATCCGGAAGAGTCCCCAGGGTAGTCCCGCATAGTGCTGGAGACATCTGTGAAGGCTTTACGCCAATTGTGCCTACATGTGCCCCTTTGCCATAGGCTCTTTAGGGGTTGTTGGATGACTCTAATAGCATGATACTTATCATGCTGAGTGGTGTGCCAGGGGGTAAGGGACCATGGGTAGTGCCCACGGGTTCCGCCACTGACACAGCTCTCGGTGGGAGTGTCGTAGACCCTGTAAGTTCGCAATCAAGAAAGATAGAACTTAACTGGAGGACACCTGATGCCTACAGGTGCTTGCATAGATCATAGCACATGAGAAGAGAGTCATTTAGCTAGCTTTCCTAGGAGTCACAACAGTTAGCCACTGATGAGACACCAATGCGCAGAGGTTTTCACTGTAGCAGGTGTATTAGTAAATACCTCGCAGGAACTAATGTGCATATGGGAGATTTCTGCTAGAGTGCACTGACACCTTAGGCCATTTGGTGATGCAGTAATGGTGCCAGCAACCCTTACAGAGAAGGGCATGCTCATGTTGGTCAGAGGGATCTAATGGAGAGGTTTTTGATATAAGTCTGACTAATGGAAGCTTATACGAGAACTCTCCTGCCCCGACACAAGCAATATCCTCTCGACAGACTTTAATTGAAATAACCCAGAGCTTAACGATGTTAAGTTTTCCTGTTCACTTTTATTCTACACACTTTACAAGAGTTGTGTTCGAGAGATTCGAAGTTTGGTGCGGTTGTGCCCTTAGGAACCATCTACCTGAGGGAGCTCCTGCTACATCGTACCCTCACTAAGAAAAACCAACCCTTTGAATGGACCCCTGAGTGCCTACGACCTTTCGAAAGATTAAAGAAAGCATTCACCTCGGCTCCTCTCCTAGCCCACTTTGACGTAGATAAGGAAGCAATCATCGAAACTCCCCTGTCTGACATTATCTCTGCTGGTATCATGTCCTAAAAGGACGACAGTGGACGTCTCTATTCTGTTGTATTCTACTCTCATAAACACAGTGCTGTGGAATGCACCTATGACATTTACGACAAGGAGCTGATAGCCATCGTCAGGGCTTTCGCGGAATGGCGCTGCTACCTCCTTAGAATACAGCTAACCATCCTAACAGACCGCCTCAATCTCAAGTACTTCACCACCAAGAGGTTGTTAAATAACTGGCAAGCCCGGTAGTCCAAGTTCCTGTCCCGGTTCAACTACCAGATCGAGTACCAACCTGGAAAGTTGAATGGCAAAGCTGACGCCTTGACTTGTATGAAGAACAAGACTCCGGAAGAAGTGGAGGAACAAAGAAACTACTGAACCCAAGTGGTGTTGAAGTCTGAGTCTCCGAGTTTGTTGGCGAACATTACGCTCTCTACTGGAGCATCCCCTATTGAAGAACTTTGGAAAGAGGCCTATAAAGCTGACGGGATTCCAATCCAGGTCCTCTGTGCCCTCACCAGGGGCGACACACACTCACGTCTCCTGTCACTCAATGAATGCAAACCCGATAGGGATCGGTTACTCTACCGTGATCCGATCTACGTCCCCCAACATGACGAATTATGCCTACAGCTGATATAGGATTCCCATGACGGACCTTCGGCGATGCACCCGGGACAGGCTAAGACCCATGAACTCATGCCCCGACGTTACATCTGACCTGGTATGAGGTGGGACATTGGCCGCTTTGTGGTTAATTGCCATGTGTGCCAATGAAGCCGTACCTCCCGGCACGCCCCTTTTGATATCCTACATCTCCTGCCATTACCCAACCGCCCCGGGGAACACATCCAAGGACTTTGTCACTGGCCTACCCTGGAGTCAAGGGAACAATACTATCCTAGTGGTGGTAGACCGAATGTCTAAAATGCGGCACCTCATTGCCTCTCGCACCACCATTGATGCTCCCACACTGGCTGATTAATACCTCCGCCACATCTGGAAACATCATGGCCTCCCAAAGACAATCGCCTCTGATGGAGCTACTCAGATCACAGCAGACTTCTGGAGAAGCATGTGTGAAAGGCTAAAGGTGGAATGGAAGATGTCAACAGCCTTCTACCCCCAATCAGACAGTCAAACCGAACGCGTCAATGCTGTCATGGAATAGTATTTGAGAGTCTTTGCCAATTACCAGCAGGACGACTAGTCCCTCTGGCTCCCCATGGCCGAGTTTGTGACCAACAACCATGCCTCTCAGTCTACCGGCATATCCCCTTTCTTCACCAACTATGGCTATGACCTCTCAATGGATTTCTTGGATACTCCTGATAAGGTCACTGATGAAGCTCACACAGGAACCTTCATGGATCGCATGAAAGACATCCACGACCACCTAAAGACTAAGATCGCCTTCCCCCAAGACCGCAAACAAAAGTAGGCTCATAAAGGGAGACTCTGGGCCCCTCACTTGCTGATCACAGACTGCGTTTGGTTAAATGAGAAGAATATCAGAACCAAATGGCCCTCCGTGAAGCTTGATGACAAATGTCTGAGTCCTTACTGTATCCTCGCCCAGATCGGAACCTACATCTACCGTTTGGACCTTCCTTCTACCCTGAAGGTCCATAATGTATGCCACATTTCTGTCCTAGACCTCGCTTTACACAATTCCCTCCCCGGCCAGGAAATACCGCTGCCACCACCTGTGGAGGTGGATGGCGACCAGGAATGGCAAGTGGAGAAGGTCCTGGATGCCAAGTTTTTCCGCAACGGCCTACGATACCTTAAACATTGGAGAGGGTACACGGAAGCCACCTCGGAACTTGCCCACTCTGTCAATGGACTTCCAGCCCTGGAGCGGTTCCATGAATGATACCCCCATAAACAGGAACCCTTACCTGAGTTGCTTGCCTGAGGGAGCTTTGGTGTAGGACAGTGGAGCTAGTGTCATGGTCACCCGGCACAGCATGAGGAAGGGACACTGGGTTTTTCTTTTCGTTGCCTATATTGGTTGTGGTTTCTTTGGTTATATAGTAGGATTTCCTTTGTGTTATGATTGGGATATGTTGCTACACAACGGAAACTGGTGGAACCTGATAGAAGGATCACGGCTGCACGCGATACCAAGGACTTGCTTTTGTGTTAGTGATCACGGAGGATTTCCTATCATTGTAAGGAGGTGTGTCTCCTTATATTTTATATTCTTTACACAATCTGGTAATCTCCTTCGGACACCCTTTCTTATGTGCCAGGGATATTCCTTTACCTCTTTGAAGTTTTTCGGCTCGGTTATTTATCTTGCACGTTGTTTGTTTATTTTGTTTCACCACACTTCAAGAAGATACTTCCCTTCTCCCCTCGCTTAGGGTGGAGTTAGTGTGCGCTACCTAGCCTCGAAGGCACTTCGGGCGAGATATGCGTTGTTTAAGCCCGGTAATCCCAGGTGCAGTCAGGCGGGCAGACATCTCGTCTCCCTCCCATTCTCCTCAACCTTCGGCCTTGTCGTTCCCGGTTTCTTCATCCACGCTTACGGATGCGGACCCTTCCTCCTTTTCCTTGGGTACGCCCTCGGTTATTGTCGACGTCCCGGTTCCCGCACACGAGGCTGTGAAACACTGCCGCGCTCTCGTCGAGTTCAAGACACAGTCTTACAGTGCACCTGGAGGGGACTCCAAGTTCCTTTCATTGGATTATAATTACGGTTGCGTCAACGCTATGAATGAGGCGTTTGATGATGGCGTTGATGGCATAATCCTGAAAGCCAGATATGGAAGAGCAGGTGTGATGCAGATGGGAAGCTTGTATGGGGGTAATGACAGGGTAGAGAGTGTGCCCTTGTTTGGTTATGTGACTGTTTTCTTAGTTTGTTTGTTGCGTAGATGACCAGCCCTCTCTGCAATGGCTGTCATTCTTTTACTTTGTATTTAATCTTCTTTCGGGACTTCTGGAGGAAGACACGAACAACTCCTCTCACTTTACCTCCTGTTCCGTCTGCATTGTGATTTCTCACCTCCGCTGTGCCTACCATCACTATCAGGCGTGAGGGCTGTGGTTGCTTATACCAAGCTTATCACGATGAAAGAGGTGGAGTGTTTGGTTGATGGTTACCTGGTGGGTAAGGGTTGCTTGGCAGAGTGTGGCCTGGACCTTGCCTCAACTACCGGTTTCATTGACCGACACAACCCCGATGGGGGTTCGGAATTCAATCCGTCCCCGACTCCCTTGGCCCCCCATTATTCGCAGGCAGCAATCCCAGACTCGGCTACCCTGGCCCTTCCTGAAGGCAGCGCTCCGTCTACGATGGAGGCCTCCAGTTGGGCATCTACCCCCCCGAGGCAGATCGTGTCTCCATTGATTGTGAAACCAATGGCGCCCGGAACGCTGGCCCCGTTGGCTGGCAGGAGCCATTCCACTCCCTCTTTGGAGGCCTCACTATCGTCTGGCCACAAGAGGATTTACGAGAAAGGGACGGTCGACCTCAATGCTATGTCGGACCCTGACTATCAAACCACGCCGCCCCCCGTTGGGGAACGAAAATGATGTGGACGATCCCCTTCGCTTGACCCCACATTGGTATCTGCGTCCAGTGGCAGTTCGGGTTCGGTTCTCACTCCTACTAAGGGAGTGCCGACTACGGAAGGGAGGAAGATGATTGTAATTCCCCAGGACCGACTAACCCAGGGCGAAATTAGGCAATAGACAGCCCCGGGATTCAAGCAGGTCCCATACCCGCCATCTACTATCGAGTCATCGGATAGGATAAGCTCTCCCCCTTTGGCTACTGCTGATGTGCTTCCCTCTGCCGAAGGTGATTGCCAGAGACGCCCCCATGGATATGGGTGGCGATAAGAATACTGAGGCTACCGGCTTGGGGGACAGTAAGTGGGTTTACTTAGAAGCAGTCCCCTCCTCCCCGGTTCGATCAAGCTCACCTATTGTGGCACAACCCCCCACCCAGCCAGAGTCAATGGACGCGCAGGTGGCAAGGGCGCAGGATGCAATGAGGCAGTTGGATGCCGCTGACATGGCTTTGATGAGGATAGATGAGGGTTTGTATACCCCCCCTTCCAGAGGCTCAGAGTCAGTGGTATCCCGGGACTTGATTCGTGGGGTACCTGACGCAATAGGGACCCCTGCTGCCATCCCATGCACAGGGGATGCCCCTAGCCCGTGTGAAGATAGTTCGGACTCGAGCCCTGAGTCAGACTACCAGGGTGAGAACGTTCGACCTTCACTGTTTGGTGGAAAGGGAGGATATGACAACCTCAAGGAGGTTGCCGGGGATAAGAAGAAGGTGTTTCAGATGTTGGATACGTCTCGAATGATGTGTAGGGCCCTGAGAACCAGGGTATTTGAGTTGGAGGAGGAAAATAGGAAGCTTGAGGCTGCAGTCAGGGGAAGGACTGGGCTGTCCCCTGACACCCCCGCTCCCCCTCCCCCCCCTCCCCCCCCCTATGAAGAGCACTCCGTCTGTGAGTGCGGAGTCAGCCTCGGCTGCTCCCACGGCTAAGAAGGTGTCCTGGGCCACTGTGGCCAATAAGTATATGTGTTAAGAATCCTACCGGTTGGGCGAGGGATGCGACAGGTAATGATTCTTATCGAAAACGAGGTAATAGTTCTTAGGCCTATACCTACGCGATATCGATAGTCAAGTCCTCTCGACTTCTATCTTATCGCGGCTATTCCTCTTATTCTTCTTAAGTCTCTGCTTATGACTTAAGCTTCGTTCGTGGGACGAGAAATAGTTTTCTCTTGTGGGAGGAAAGACAATTCTCGGGTTTCTTAAGATAAACCTTAAAGAGCGTAATGGTAGGTTTTATTGTAATAACTTAAAGGTAGGAAATAAACAAGAAGAACGTGTGAAGAGCTAATACTACGGGTCCTAGTGACCCTTTATATAGTAGCTCTTCACCTAGCGTGACTCATACTTATGCGTCACGGGAGCCTGGTGACTCATAACTATGAGTCATGTGAAATCCCTCAGCTGACTCCTATGAGTCGCTGCGCAACATACCGAAAATCAATCAAAACATAATAACCAAGTCAGGTGTGCAACTCGCATCACCTGAGTAAAACTCATGACTCATAATTCGAGTCATGTTCGAAAGTCATAACATCGTGTGACTCACAACTGTAAGTTACAAGCAGGTAAACATAATAACCTATGGTGCACTAGTGTGCGTCATGTGAAATCCCAACATACCTATAGCTCAGAATTCCGAGCTATGTGAAATCTGCCTTGCCTAGTCACAGTTTGTGACAATATGGCACCTAACGCCACCAAGGCTGCACCCTCCTCGGCCTCTTCGAAGGCTGATGATAAGGAGAAGGCATGTGACAAGTGCAAGGTTGTGGGTCACTTTATCCGAGATTGCAAGGAGCCCAGGAAGGAGAAGCAGAAGCCGGTGGAGGTGGCCCTCCCGCTGCTAATGGGGAATAGCTCATTGAGCTCCTCTGGTTCAGACAGTAATGGTGCAGTATCTGTTACCCCCACCGCCCAGGCTGACATAAAGGCCCAAACCAAGCCTAAATTGGTTCAGATGAAGAAACCTCTGGTATCCGATACGCCCTCGACAGATAAGGAGCTATCCCTCCCGGAAGGACCTGCGGCGGCCGTACCTGGTGCCTGGAGGACGGTGGTCGGGAGGAAGAGCTACCTGGCCAACACCTGGTTTGATCGTGGGGACAGCAAGGCACCCACACCCCGCTCCTCCTCGCTGACCCCTAAGGCCAAAAGCCGGGGACTCACCATCCGGTTCCTCAATAGGAAGTCGGTCGAACTCCCGAACGGCGTTACGACTGAGACCATTCGGTCTCGCATCAACATTCTCCTGTCCAACAAGGGCAGAGTGGCGGGGACAGTCCCGTACATCAAAGAGGCGGTGTTCCGGACCCCCATTGGCTGCATCTTCATGACGCTTGCACAGCATGAGGTTGGCCAGATTCAAGGGGAGCTGGACTGGATTAGGATGATCCTCCTCAAGGAACTTGCCATTCCGGACTTTGAATTCCAACGTGACATGGGGAAGATCACTATCCGCGTTGGCCAGGTCCCATTGCCAGATACCGGTCATGGATCTGTATGGCAGGTGGATTCCTGGACCGCCGATAAGGCCTATGATGGCCTTCGACTTGACTTGGATCATCGCCCCCCGGTGGTGTGCCAGAGGTGTCTCCAGGTGGGGCACATGCAGGTTACCTGCGCCTTCCCCTCCCGTTGTTGGTTTTGTTTGGGGTCACACCTGTCTAAGGACCATGAGTGTGGCATGATTAACTGCCGCGGGGTTAAAGGAAACACCTGTTCCCACCCCCGCAGGCTCTGCTTGTTGTGTGATAGGTCGGACCACTTTACCGGTCACCTGTCCTGTACTGCTACAGAGACCCGCGGCACCCTGCCCACCCTCCCACCATTGGCCCCGTCGCCTGAGACGGTCGACGACACTAGTCGCAAAGGCTTCTCAGACCGGACGATGAGGAGGAATAGGAGGGGGAGCGAAGGGGAATCGAGGGACGCTGGCTACTGTAAGGAGCTGGAGGAATCCGAGAACCCGACCAGGACTGCCATCGTGCCATCTGGGAAGTTTACTGGACGTTGCAGGGCCTGCAAGGAAGTTGGACATATGGCATTCGAGTGCAAAAAGGCTCTTTGGTGCGGCAACTGCCAGGAGCTTGGGCATGTGTTCGAAAACTGTGAAAAGGAGAGAGTGCTCAGGTGTTACAATTGCCGCAAGGAAGGACACTTGGGTAAGGACTGCAAGGAGGGAAAGAGAAGGAGGAACAAGAATAAGGCAGGCCATGGCAAGAAGGCCTCGTCCTCTAAGGGCAAGGAAGTTGACCCCTCCCCTTCCCCTCCCCCACCCACTCCCGTGGCTCCCCCACCACCTGTTAAGAAGAACGGGCTGCCAAGGATCGGTTGCCTTAATCAGAACAAGTATGTTTCGGGCATGCTTGATAACCCTATTGTCGTGGGGTACACGACTACTTATGGTGAGGGCTCGGTGAGCTCATATCGTTCCGCAGAGGCTCCAGCCTCCTTCCATTATTGATGCATTTTACACCCCTTGCAGTGAATGTTGGGAAGGGGTTGGGGAATCGGGAGGGGGCGTTTGAGTAGTTTTCCTATGTTGATTTGTTTTTTGTTTTGGAACCGCCTGTTGATGCGGATAGTTTGCATGTGCTACATGAAGCTAAGGGTGGGATTTATTTTTATTTGTTAAAGGTTCAGGCGTTGAGGTTTTTGTGTGCTTGGCTTTATGCGGGCTTTTTGATGTTGTGGGGCATGAGAGATGTTTTTCTTTGGTGCGGTGCTCTGATTGTGGGGTGGAAAAGAACCTCGCTAATATATACCTTCTACCAAAGAATGGCCAGGAGGTGTTCTGCGGGGAGTTGGGGAAGTTGGTGGGGTGTGATGTGTTATTGGGTGACTGGAATGCCCGGGATACTTACTGGGACCCTGCTGGACGAAACCACAGAGGTGCATAGTTAAGGAGGTGGATGCAGGACAACAGGTACAACATGACCTTCCCTGCCAGACCCACTTTCCGCGACAACTCGAGGATTGATTTATGCATCCATTATGCCAACTCGATCCGACACCGATACAACGACATTGTTGAGTGTGAACACATGGGACAGCTGGTTAAGTTAGATGTGATAGTACCCACTGACATGATTAGGACACGCCGGGCGGGAAAAAGGTCTGCTGGGAGAAGGTCGCAGCGGAATTGGATGGCCTTGGAGGAGTACCAGACAACGAGCTTTGGGCGGCAACTTGGGGAATTGTCGATGCGCAGCCTAGGCCTCTGCCTAGTAGGATTCCGTGCAAATGGTGGACTCCTGAACGAGAATTGATGCGACAGGATGTCCGCAGGTTGTGACGGTTCGGGCGACGGGACTCTGATTACAATGCTGACTATCGGTTGGCAAGATGTGTATACAGGGCTTCAGTCATCCAAGCACGGTTTGAATACAACCATGGACAGCTGAGCCAGGCAGAGGACCCCGCGGTATTCAGGTTGGTCCAGCGTTTGGATGCCAGGAGGACTCTGCTGGCTATGGAACTATCAGATAGCACAGTGGCGGCAACCCACGAAGACATCTCGGATGCCATCGCCGCGCATTTGGAGCCTGGGGGTCAACCAGAGTGGGAACCCACTGAGGTAACCTTGGAATCTGCCCGGGAAATGGAGTTGGCACTGCAAAGATCGCCTACCAACACCGGTCCAGGACTAGATGACATGGGATACCCTTTTTTGAGGTTTTGGAAGAGGGGATGTCCTAATGGGATGAGACCGATGTTGGACCATCGGCTGAGGCACAATGTCCTGGATTGGCATGAGGCCGAGGTCGTCCTCATCACCAAGGTTGGCAAGCCACGATACAATGTGGTCAAGGCATGGAGGATGATTCACCTGCTACCGGTCATGGCTAAAGTGGCGGAATAGGTGATCCTTATCGGGCTGGCACAGTGTCTGGAATTGGGTGATACCGAATTCGGTTTGCGACGGAAACGGGGTGTCCACGATGCCATTGCAGTTGGCTTTGAGTTCCTGCAATACAATGAAGGATACCACAGGATGATGCTGTCGGTAGATGTGGAAGGAGGGTTTGATAATATTAATATTGACCTCCTCTCTGGTTTTCAATGGCAAGAGGTTGCACCACTGCACTGTGCCAATGGGTGCGCAGGTGGTGCGCTAACAGGACAGTTCGGTTTCGGTTTAACGGATGGGTCTCTAAGCGGTACCACACGAGCAAAGTCATCCCACAAGGGTCTCGCCTGTCCCTATTACTGTTCGGTGCATATGTGGCCGATGTCTTTTCGCCCAGGTTCCGGTATTCGCCAGGGGTGCGACATGTGGTGGTGTCCTATGTGGATGACTGGGTAGTCCTGGTGGCCGCGAGGAATCAGCAGGCTGCCCAGGGGCACGCTAGGGAGCAGTTTTCTGACCTTGACCAGGTGGCTAGGGCTCGGGGAATGGGGTTCAGTGCCCTCAAGACCCAGTGGATTGGGTTTGGGGATAGGGCTTGGGATGGGTTAGAACTGATGGGGGAACTGGTTGAGCCGTCTGAGGATCTGAGGGTACTTGGGTATAGGTTTAATGTTTTCCTTAATTTTTCTGCTCATATGAGGTATTGGTTGGATAGGGGTTTCGATGTGAGAAGGAGGATTAGTGCGTTGGGGCGGAGATCTGGTGGTGTGGGTGGTATTGGGGCGGGTAAGACTTACCGTTTGGTGCAAGCAGCCTACCTTCCGACTGTCTACTATGGACTTGAGTTTGTAACCAACTATGGGTCATACGTGAAGCAAATTCAGGTTCATGTCAATAACTGCCTCCGTTCCGTGTTTCGTACCCCCTTTAAGTTGGCTAATAATATCTTGTTGGCCGAGTTTGGTATACCACCTGCTCACATACAGGGACGATACCTCCTGCGGCGATGCTACAGCCGGCTCATCAACCTTCGACATTGTGACAGCCATCCTTGCTTCGAGCACATCAGGATATCCTGGAAGGAGGAGGGCATAGTGGTGCAGCGACAGACGTCGGATATCGAGTTGAGGGAATGGCCAACGGTTGTTATCGGCAAAGGCAAGGAGGTAGTCACTGCCAAACATAACGGCAAGATCGCTGGCCTGATGAACTCCCCGGGGGTGGTGGTTTACACTGATGGGTCCAAGCATTCGGGCAAAGTGGGTGCTGCATGGGCCGTGTACCATCCGGGGGGTGTGCAGGTGATGGGGCAGGCAGTACCTCCATCTTGGAGTATTGTGGAGTGTGAGCTGTTCGCGGTCGTGGGGGCATTAAAACACTTGAAGGAAGTTCACCCGGAAGCCGACGCCCACATCTTTTTGGACTGTGTCCCTGCACTAATGTTGATCGAGAACCTGTTCCCTGAAGGTGACTCGGCCGAGGCCTGGGAGGTCTTTGCCCCGTTGTTGAATGGGTGTGAAAGGATAGGCTCCGAGTGGGTCCTCGGGCATACTGGCAGCGCTGGAAATAAACTGGTCACCTTGCGCGCTAAGGAAAGCGTATCCAGTGCACTGAGACCTGATGACTGGGAAGGTGTTAGTTTCGGCATCGGACATGCGGTGATGCCCCGGGAACTGCGCCAGCACGAGTGGGCTGCGTGGCACTGTGCACAGTGCCACGGCTACTACGAGCGAGTACCTGCCGCGCCGTGACACCTCAGGGGACTTACCAGACTGGATGCATACGTCCTGATACGGATACGCAGCGGCACTGGGCTGGTGGGACATGATGACTGCCCTGATCGTGATGATCGATATCACTGGGTCACGACCTTGCGCTACCTTCGCGACGGACCTTGGGCGGATACGCTATTTAAAGATAACAGGGTCAAGGGATGGCAAGAGTGGGGGAGGGGACACCGGTGGTTGGGGTTGGAAATCCCAAAGAGTGTTCCAGAAGTGGATGGCGAGTTGGTAGTCACCGGGAATCGGCTTGATGGGACACTCCTGGTTGAGAGGGATGGGCAGCTGATCGTCAAAGAAAATGGGTGGGAATATGTTAGGTGTTCCACGACCCACAAACACGGTTACTGCCAGCTGCGTACTGTCAGGATCGTGGGTAACAAGTGGTTTTTCATCCCCGCTGACGATACCACTTGCCGTGGTTGCAATAAAGTTATCACTGGCGCCTCGGGACCCCGCTACCGACGAGAAGCCTTCGTCCGGCACTTCGCCGACTCCCCGCCGTGCCTGCATTGTTGTATGAGCTTGTACTGGGTTCGGGCTTTTGGAAGGTGGGAGGACATGGAATTTGGAGAACAGGGGTCGAGTGTGTTGCCTTGGGCAAGGGGTTATGAATTTGTGAAGGGTCCCCGCTGTTGTTTTTGTGATAGCACGTTTGTTGATATTAAGGGTCATTGGAGGAATACGATGCGGTGTTGGGATAGATTGAATCTTTCCTTTGTTGAATATGTGTAAACTGAAATTGCTGATGGTGGTGTGGGTGATGGATAGGATGTGTGAGACAGGAAGACGCTTTAATCCCGGAGATCGCTTGCAGTCTGAGCGCCCGTGAGCCTGTTGGTAGTGATTTTTGGATTTATGTTTGGGTGGAGGGCTGCGAGATGTTTTGCCATGGTAGTGATTTTGTTATGATTTATGGGTTACGAGGGATGTTAGCTAGATCATAAGCCATGTTTTGGCACGACTAGGATAAATAAACTTAGATTGAATTCGGACACCCTTTCTTACGTGCCAGGGAATTATCTTGTCCACCACGATACCTTTCCTTTGGCCCGACCATGGTCAAAGTTTCTCCTCATCACTCCCATCATGGGGTCTTCACCCCCTCTCATTCTGCAACGTCCTACGCAACCTGACAAGGCTTCGAAGGGTCGGCTATCACCTATCTTTCAGCCTCAGGGCCCCCCCTCGCTTAAATGGCCATGCAGTAGTCCTATGTCACGTGTACCACGATACTCAGCAGACGATTTGGAAGGCAGCCCGTATGCCGCCTTCATGAGCATGTTTGACGAGTTGGCAGCAAAGGACGAAATCCCAACACCTTACAGTTTTGGAAGGTCTTTTCCTGTCGTAATCCACATGATACAAATGCTCCACCAAGATTACAGGAAGGCGACCGATGAGCTAACTGAGCACATCACCGCACTTACTGAGGACCCTGATGCCCTTCATGCCTCCGCACTCTCTCAGCCTGCTCATACCACTGCCCCACTAGCACCTACTACCGATACTACAGAGCAGCCCTCTGTCTCTCCTTCACCTTCCACCCTTCCCCATCGCCAACCTCCTGGCCCGGTCGCTCCCCCTTCTGGGGTGACGATTATTAGGAGGGCAAGAAAGCCTTCTCAGAAATCTACAAACCCTTGCCTCAAGCCAGCCAAACCCCCCTCTCGCTTAGTCAAGCCCCTTACAGACAAGAAAAAGGGCCTTACCATGCGCGAGCGTCGACTCATCATCAAAAGAGACGCTGCCCCCCTTACATCTACTGCTGTACAGCTACCTGACAGGATCAACCAGGCCCTGTCCTCTACTCTCATCCAGTCTGTCTCCTTCTGGGATGGACATATTACCCTTACTACTATGGATACCGTTAGAGCAACCACTGTCAACAGCAAAGTTGGTACCTTTTTGCACCTGATTCCTGGTGCCTCTACCGTGTACCTCGACACTCCTGCCACCCAGCTTCTGGTACACGGCATCGCTTGCCCAAGAACTCACCATCTTTAACTCAGGCTTATCTCTCACTGAACATCCTAGGTGGCTTACCTCAGATATAGCACGCATCGGCTAACTTGCCTCAACTGTTGTTATTTCTATCACTGGACCAAAAGCTCCTTCTTTTGTTGGCAAACTTCTCTCTGCCTTTTCCAATACCTACTATAGTGCATGCTGTTTACCCTTCAACAAATATACCCAGTATGTCAACTGTTACAAGTTTGGCCACAACAGCATCAAATGCATCCTGCCTCCTTCCTGCTGCTGCCAGTGGTGCCTCCTCCCTCACTCTACTGGGGATCACTTCGGCCCCACTGCCACCTGTCACCTTTGCGGCCGTCCCTGCAGCCATACTAAACCCAGGTGTGTAAGCTGTTATGGCCTACATGAATCCCACTCGCCTGTGTGTCCTCCTTGCCCCCGTCCAGATACACAAGAGTCTCAGGCCTCGGAGGAAGATGAAGACGAGGTGGACATGGATAGCTCTACATAGGTTGGAATACCTATAATGATAACACCAATGTCTGGGGTGGCCTAGGATAGCTATTACGGGAATGGGTCTAGGACACTAGGTGATGAGGGGGATGTCACGGCACCTCTTCGTCCTGCGATCTGAACACTTGATTGGGTTGCTGGTGGGCCTTGGGAGGAGGATTTATTTTGTTCCTGATTGCACCTTTGGGTGTGGGTTGCGAGGCTGGAGCAGTGTTGCCAGTGGCACTGATTTTTTTATAATTTATGGTTGGAATTGATGGGATTTCCATGGCGTGACTATGTGGGACGGGGTCCGGACTGTTGATAACCTTGTACTTTAGCTTTGGTGTTGGTGCTTGCTCACCTGAGTGGTTAACGGTATGGGGCAGCAGGATCGGTATCTTGTATTTAGTTATCTTCGACTCACGATAAAACCCATTTACGGGGAGAGGCCGACTAGATCATAAGCCATGATTTGGCATGACTAGTATAAATAAACTTAGATATTATTCGGACACCTGCAGCTAGGAATTACACTCTCTTCTATCTCGCGTCCTCTTGAACCCCTGAACCCTGACCCTGAACCCCTGACCCCTGAGCCTTGTACAACTCGCTTCGGTTGTATCTCTACACACTAACCTCGTCTCCTGGACTCTCACCTGTCTCCATTGTGGTGTGCCTTGTGCTACTTTACTATCCTACCCTTCTCGTTACACAAAGCCGATTGATAGAGCTTGATTTTCTTTCGGAACGAATTCCATATGGTTCTAGAAAATTTATTGAATTTTCACTTTTTTCTATCCAAGCAAGCAATGTGGAGCCCGTAGATATAAAATCATTTGTTTTTGCTGTACAATACTAACCTGCTCATGGCTTTTCGGTCGAGCCTAGTACACCAGATAATATGTGAATTTGACATAGGCAACCTCTAGATGAAAGAAAAGAAAAAAAAAGCTATTGTCCAGACCTCTAATACTGTGGTGATGAGGGACAAGGTAACTTGTGATATCTGGACAAGCTACCGCAGTAGGGGGCATCAGAACCTGTTACAGAGTGTGCGCAGAATGCGCGGTATCCGCAGCATCTCCACCAAGCTATTCAAATGCCTTGCAGGAAGTGAAAGCGCAGCACTTGTCCTCCGACAGTGTACAGAGAAAAATTCCTTTGCTGGATAAGGCTGATGTTTGTACTTTTTTCAATGGTGTGGAGGGGAATGTTTATTTGCGTAATAGGTCATGAATTTCAACCTTCCATAAGAAATTTCACTTTGGTTTTGGGGTCAATCCTCGGAGTCTGCTCTCTTTTTTTTAAACCGCATTTAGCGCAAGGTGGCTGGCCTGCGAATGCTGTACCGATGGTTGGTCGCCGTCGTATTCGTCGAAACGTACACGTGGTGGCCCGTGAAGGAATTGGTGACATAATACCATCATTGCTCAAGTGGATACTATTGTAGAATACTGTTAGGGGGGACCAGACCAGACCATACGTCAAACATGACAACAGTAGCTGCCATCTAGCTTTTGCTTATCTAGTACGAGTTTTTTTTTTTTCCTATGGATGACAATGATGAAAATGGGGCTTGTAAGCGGCCCGGTAGAGAATAATAAAGAGGGCAGGAATCCTGTGGAAGAGACATGTATTACTGGGGTTTTTCCAGTCTCTTTTTTCTCTCCATCTCGTCTTGTCTCGCAGAGCAATGCGTTCTTCTTCTATCCGCTTCCTCAACCGTCAGTCGAATTACTATCGTTGGTGAAGTTCTCTGTCATATGACACTCTTTAGTACCAACGACACCGGGAATATTTGCCCTTTGCTTCAACTTACAAAAGGACCCCTAGAAGAGAGGCAAAGTAACAGTACTTATGTTCTCATCGTGTATTTGGAATCGGGTAACCATTAAGGGTCTTTCGAGGCTCGTGTGGTGGGCGTGGTACTATGATAGAATTACGACATTATGCCATTATGCCATTACAGTATCATGGGTTGCTGGATGGCGGCAGAATTTTTTTTTTGCCGAATCATCTCATCCAAACGACCATTTAGGAGCAAACCTAGCAAAGCTAAGGTAGTCACACTAAGTTCGGTGGGCGGTCTTGTCCCCCGAAATGTTAGGTTGTCTGCAATTATCCCCTCCACCGGTCAACCGACAGCCCCGCCTTCTCCGCCGCATGCCGGCACTGTGCTTGAGCATACCGTTTATGCAGCCCAGTCCAATACTGCCTGTCAGGGGGGATCCGGTCTGACAACAAACAGCAGGGTGTAAGACTGTGTCACCACATCGCATCTCTCCAAGGCGATAGAGAAGTTTGATAGCGGGCAGGATTGAAGGGTCACGGCTGTGGTATAAAATTGGGTGGTACCTAATCACGCGCTCCTCTCTCGGGATAAGTTAGGTCGAGGGACAGTGGATAAGGAGGAGGAATTCTAAAGGGGGAGGATACTACCGCACAATCCCCGCACCCAAGCCCGCCATACCCGAACCCCTAACACCCACAGCGTAAGTCAGCTTTTGTAGCGGTTAACGTGGGCCTTGCCCTAAATAACACCAATCCACACAACACTTTGGTGCTTTCCTCCCCCCGTATGGTATCGGTTGCTACTTGGCTTAATGTGCGGGTGGGCCCTGGCGTTAAAAGTACGAGGTCCCGGTATACTGATGTGGTCGGGTGGCATTAGTGTCAAGCCGACTAAGAAGACTACTTTTCGAGAGAGAGCGTCCCCAGGGTAATCACTAGCCATCAAGGGTGCATAGAAAAAAATATATAGGGCATGGTAGGTTCATTTAAGCCAAGAGCTCTTAAGGAATTATATATCTAGTGTTACCCATTCATTAACGGAAGGTTGTGCTTTGCTCTCGCAGGGGCGGATGGGATTCTGTAACTGACGACTGGAACGGGGGTCACTTGGAGAGAGCGCGGGACTGCGGGGCGGAATATATTGAGGAGCGGCGGAGCTGGTGACCCGGCGGACACGGTTTGCACAGGGGTGTCATAGGGATCGGAGGTTATACACCAGCTTCTGTGAAGCACAGAGAGCCCGGGAAATACCCCCGCCCGCGGGTTCTAAGCAGGGAAACTTGGTATTAGGAGGGCTTATTAGATAAATGTTAGTGAGATTTCTTTTGCATGGTGTGCCCAGGAGACCCGTCAAGACGGCCGGTCCTATCATCATACGGGATCGAGGTCGGGAGGGTGTTGGCGTATAACAAAGTTTGGGTCTCAATGGCCCCGAGTGGTGGGGTGACTGTTACCCTCACGTGAACATCAAGTGTGGTGGCTATCCCCACTTCCGGTCCGCTCAGGGGGAATCTACCACCTAACACCATCATCCTCTTTTAATCCATCCTCCGCTACATTCTAACTCTTCAAGAACGGAAAAATGCCACAAAATCCGAATTTCCTTACCGGTGTCCCCGGTGATTCAGACCCCGCGGAATTCGGTAAGTGCACCCTGCACCACACCCCCTGCTTTAATAGCTGTAAGAGTGCTAAATTTCTTAACGGCAACAACTATACCCACAAAAACTGCAGCGGTAACTTTCCGGGTGATGTTGCGCTGGTCACTGGTGCAGCACCAATCTTACAAGCTTCCGGGAAATCACACGAAGCAGTGGCGAAGCGGTTTGCTGGGGTGGGATCCATCAAAGCCGACAGTCCTGACTACTACGGGCGGGCACCAATCTCGTGGGCTGCCATGAACGGGCACGAGTTAGTACTGAAGCTTTTGCTGGAGCGAGAAGAGGTCAACCCCGATAGGCCGGACGAAGACGGCATAACACCACTCTCGTGGGCTGCTGAGGATGGACATGACGCGGTCGTGAAGGTGTTACTAGCGCGAGAAGAGGTCAATCCTGATAGCACAGACAACAATAACGAGTCACCAATCTCGCTGGCTGCCAGGAATGGACACGAGGCAGTGGTGAACCTGTTGCTAGTACGAGGAGGCATCGATCCCGATAGACCGGACGTGATATGGGGACGATCACCGATCTCGTGGGCTGCCGGGAATGGACATGACGCCGTGGTGAACCAGCTATTGGGATGGGAAGGTGTCAATCCTGATCGCCGAGACAGGCTGGGCCGAGCGCCATTGTTGCTGGCCGCCGAGAATGGACATGAGACGGTGGTGAAGATGCTTTTGGGACATGAAGGTGTCAGCCCTGATGAGCCAGACTGCTACGGCAGAACACCCATCTCAATGGCCACCGAGGGAGGACACACGGCCGTGGTGAAGCTCCTGCTGGGACATGAAGGCGTCAACCCTAGAAGGCAAGGCTAGTTGGGGTGACAGCCAATCTGACAGGCTGCCTGGAACGGACATGGGGCAGTTGTGAACCTACTATCATACAGGTGCGGTAGGTATAAATCCCGGCATGCCGGATATGTGCCCTCTCGCGGTTCTCCAAAGAGTGACTTGGGCCCTAGAAGCTTAGCCAACAATTTTAACGCCCTGCCCGGACCTCCAATTAACCCCTACGAGATTTATCGCCCTCCTGCTCTTTTTGGGTGCCAAGCTCCCCAGTGTTCCTAGCGGAACCCGACATATACACATAGAGCTCCACCGACTCCTTTAGTTTCCCGTCAGCCCCGCCACCCGATACCTCCAGATTAGTAACACCCTCATCCTTGACTGCCCCGCCAGTGTCCAATTGCGCTAGCGATTTGTCGCTGAAATTCCCTTCACAATCGATTGTACTCTACCCCTCTCATGCAAAGTTATTCGGTATTTCCAGTACTACCGGTAGTTCTCTCTAACTCTTTGCTCAAATTCGGTATAACATAACCGGAAGCGGTCCATTGTGCTCCCATGTTGTAGTTACAGTGAAAGGTTTAGCCCAATTTTGTAGGGTATCTTGTTCCTTCGCAGTTTCGTGTGAGTGGATTTTCCCCCTTCGTTCCATCCCCTACTCCGCCACCCCCCTTTTTGATTTTTGATTTTTGCTATTCTCATCCTCCAATCTATTCTACTTAAATCCAAGTTAGTATAGACCCCTGTTAGATACTACATGAGTTCTAGGCCGTAGGTGTGTGGTAGGGGGGCCAAAAGCCTGTGTGCCATTTGCTGTAATTGTCATTGGGAATTCTTTCACATGTGATATTCAAATCGCCGGAACAAAACCGGGCGCAGGAATTTCAATATTATTAGTCGCCCAAGCTCTAGAGAGAGGTATTTGCCTCTGTTCGAAGTGTGTTGGTGGATCCATTCGCTTAATCCCGCTGGGAAAGTAATTTAGGCCCCTTTTCTCAACAGTTACAAAAATCTAAAATTATCTTTTGGGATCCGCGAGATCTCTCTTTTGCTATCGCAAAACATTATGGGATGGGTCCTTATCCGATAGGGCAATAGCTGCCTCTTTCCTAGGCAACAGAGGTACGAAAGGATACCGGATGCCCGCACCTGTAAACGGAAAGGTTGCTACCCAATAACAGTGGAAAAATGCGCAAAGGAGGATGTGACTTCGCTACATTCATGCAACTGTGGAGGATGTAAAAGCCCTGAAATTCGGTTTTCTTCACTCGCTTTTAACATCACCAATGCAGCCCAATTCCTCCCTGAATCATTGCAACCATCCCCGTGATTCCACATATGCCCAAGTCCCTCCACACATTTCAGACATAGCAACGGCAAGACACATTCTTGGAGTCCTCTTCAAACCCTTTGACAAACCTATTGAGCTCTCGAAAATCAAATATACCCTCATGACTTCCGGAAACACCATTGACCTTCTGTCATGCTTCCGTTCCCTCCCGCGATCAATAACTCACGAATATCGATCCTAACAGTACGAGCAGACTAGTCGGAGGTGAATGCAACACAGTGGCCGGCGTCAGCCGCCTGCAATAAAACGTCAAACAGCATAAGGTCTTTCCATCCGAATTGCGTATGCTTGGGGGACTAGCTATTTGCTCTATGTACTGATCTCGGCATAGTCCGTATCCTTCGAGGGGAATGAATGGGCCCCGCGCGCTTTAGGCTATAATCACACAATTATTATAGGAAGCCGATAGCTGACTTCCTATAATATCATACCGTAGGCGAGTCAGGTCATGTACATCTTGACCGAAACTATCGTGAGACGTTGGAAGTGCCGGTGCACTAGGGTGGGCTTGAAATTACTCTTGCCATATAGCGTAATGTGGAAAACGGACTTGTGTAAGCCTGAGAATGTGAAACGACAGGATTGGGAGGTTCCAGGGGGAATCTGGAGGGGAAGGAGCGACCTTGACACATCTTCATCCTGACTGGACTTTGTGAATATTTAACCATCATACCATCCTCAGTTCGAATTTTTGGTTTTCAGAGAGGCAACGCAGAAACCTTCGTGGGGTGGGCGGCCAACTCCAAGACTGTGCGCTCTGCGGGCTCAACGGCTCGAACCCTAGCGCGGGGTACGCCATCGACTGGAATAATCGAAGCTCGCGTTACGTAAGGCCTTCAAAATTCTCTCTCCGATATTGGGAGTCGAGCTTACTCGTCTCATACCTGGATTATCATTCGTGTTGCTGTATGCCACTGAGGCCAAGAATTTACGGGTGGCGTAGTTATGGCAGCCCCGCGCGACGCTCGATACCACCTGTACCACTTTCATTGGCGATTCCCACAAAGGCGTCCACAGCCCACGTGGGTGCTGTCAAATTTAATTTGTATCCTGTAGCTCAACGAGATATACACCAAATTCCAGCCACTGCCCACACTACGATTAGACTCCAGCCATGGGGCGGGTCACTTGCCAATCGACCACAAAGATGCCTCTCCGGTGGCAGCCCTGTGTTGTTTGCGTTTCCCCGCTGTCTTTCCCACCCGGGCTATTTAGTCTTAGCTGAATACTGTATATTGAGATTGAATAGGACTCGTGATTTTCTGGAGAGTGAATTTCAATCCCCCTGACTACCCCTCATATGCGGCCACTCTAGTACCCACTGGAATTCTATCTTTTTATACCAAATCTTTAGGCTCCATTTGGTACAGCCCGAGCATGAACCACACCCGATAGCCAGCTCCGATTGGACCACAGAATCGTCCACCTCCATATCCAAGGTTGGTCTTCGGGAACACCTTCCACCAAATCTTGCGTTACCGACTTTTTCTGGGGCCAGCGAAAGTACCGGTATTTTGAACAGTCATACCTCAAGCGGTGACAAACAGGCTAAATTTCCCGTTTCACATACGCTAGCTACACCTTATCGCCTTCCTTCCTCACCCTGAAAGCCGCGGCGACAGTTAGGCCAATACCCCAGCACCTGATGGATCGGTAGGCTCCCTTTATCCTCGGCATCTGTGGTTTCAGGAATTACTGGCACCGGCCTAGTGATCTTGGTAGGAATGTCCAGGCCGGTATCAGCGGAAACTTCAGCAGGAATTGGGCGGATTATGATGCTTTTTCCAGTAATAATAATAACTTGACCACGATCAACCTGAGCAATGCTACCAAATACCGAACAATATATCAAGCATGTGTGTCCGGAGCTACGGGCAGAGGTATTAACAGCTTTCCTGAGAGGTTTCGGGAATAGATCTAATATGGTATTACAACTAGAAGAAGCATCCAGGTCTTATCGGATAATTCCCTCTCGTGGAAACAGAATTTCACGGCCCGCGACGATCTCATTGCGTCGGTAAAGAGACTTTCGGAGCGTAACGGTCACTACCGGGTGGCACTTCAATGATTAGGAGGTTATGGGTATGTACTCCTCATTGGCAGACGATTTTGCAGCTTTACATTTCTTAGAAAGACGCAGGTTGCCCCCGAATACTTTTATCAATGCGCAAGTGGGGGGGGGATCGTGATGTTTTTTTGGGTACACGGGAGTGGGGTACAAAAGGTTTAGTGAGGGCTTTAAGCCATTGCGCACCACGTTCGGATTCCACTAGCCAGCACCGAGACGGATCAAGAGGGATTCCTATTAAATATAAGGAGGTGGTTTGAAGGTGTAGACAGTGGTGATTGGGTTCTCGTTATAGACAACGCCGCCAATGAGGATGACTTTAGCGGCAACAGGGGTCCCATCACCAAATTTCCACCACAAAGCCAAACGGGTACTGACATTCACCACCAGATCACTCCGGATTGCCTACTGGCAGGACTGCGAAAGGATTGAGGTCGGAGGAATAGGGGGGATGAAGCCCAAGCGTTGTTTTCGAAACGCCTGGGTAACTGGAACTGTACGGGAGGTAAAGAGAAATAGGCAATCGCAAAGATCCTCGACTCCGCGCATCACATCCTGCTGGCTATCGTAGAAGAGGCAGCCTTTACGACCGAAACCCAGACACTTATTGTAAATCACCGGTACCCAGAGTAATAGTCCTATCGTTATCACCCCCACGATTGAGGGGTAGTGGAGATATCTCCGGAGCTAGAATTGTTTTCTTTTGTAATGCTTATGAGTTGTTTATTTGTCAGTGATGAAGAAGGTCCTGGAGCGTCTACAAAAAGGCTTATGTACTAGGAAGCATGATTGGAAGACAAGGAAACCTGTAGCATGTGGGGATAGGAGGGCACAGGATTGGTTGACAGGAGCGGGGTAAAAAGAAGTTGGGAGAAGTCCAAGGAAATGTTAAGAAGAGGGGTAAAAGCGGGGTCGCCTGGGTTATGCTCAGAGACTGGAAGAAATTCTTCATTGTTATCAGTGTATATAAGAGCATATGGCGACCGGAGAAGAAGAAGAAGGATAAGGAAGACATTGTCAGGAAACCCAGAATACGAAATATTGATACCACCGAAAAAGAGAGACTTCCAGCACCCAGAACGAGAAACGATCAGGTACAAATCACAAAAACACTGCCATCCACTTACTGGACCATTCTCCGAGCAAGCGACAAACAAGAAAAAAGACTACTTTCACAGCGTTTTTGTAATATCCAACAAGAGACCACTATGGCCGAAAGTATCCTAGCTACGTATTTCGTCACCTTTGACCTGATCACTCTCATGGTGCCCCCAGCGGCTGACCCCCTGCATCCAATTTCATTCCCCGATCGGTAGAGCATACCCGAAGAGCTATTGAGCCAAACTGGTTTGGAAGGAATGGATGATCCATTTGTGTTCCCCCAATCTATTGGAAAACTATTGTGATTTCCCCTGGTTACTGCCGTCACATGTGAGGACAAGGCATCATACGAGCTTCACCGTTTGGTCTAACTGTCTTTGCAAATACATTTATCAACAGCGGAGTCGAATTGATGGAGATCCACTGCACTGGGAGTGATTTCAAGGGGTTTCCGGCGGGATTGGAATACCTGGCGAGATGTTAGTTCTGCTTACATTCCACCTGCACTTGTAGTAACCTAACATTCAACGGATCCCAGTACCGAAGAACTTTGCTTCCGTCCGGGGAAATACCTCCGAGATATGGGTTTCTACGACGGCGCCGAAATTCAATCGGGTGGGTGTATTGCGCTTCGGGAAGAGAGTAAAGAGTAGGACTGCGATGAGTAAGGCCACAGGAGAGTTATGCTCCTAGGGCTGGTAAGCGCATATCAAAGAAAGGCAGATGTGACCGTGAAATTGCTGCGGAATTTATCCAAGGAGATTGATGGGTCATTGGGCCCAAATACAATCGCATCGTCTGGGAGGTCGTCGGCTACCTGGCTCTGGCACTGGAATATAGTGGAAAGTATGGTGAGTCAGAGGGGATGAAGTGGCGCGCGCTAGGGGGCGAGAAACGATCCCTGGGCCAGACCACCTAGATACCCTAAATAGTGTCAAAAACCTGGCCATTGCGCTCCATGGCTCGGGGAAGTACGGTGAATCAGACACGATGCATCGACGTGCATTTGAGGGGCGTGAGTAGATTCTTGGACCAGACCATCCACACCCCCTCTCGAGTGCAAACAACCTAGCTACGCTGCTAGAATTACAAGGAGAGTTTGGTGATTTAAATACGGTAGAGCGGACCGCACGCAAGGAACTTCCAGGAAACCCAGAGGATCAGCAGCCACAACTTTCTCCCCGTACCTTTCACCGACTCCGGAGGGTTCAGATTTGCACAAAGTGATTCATCATATTGCTGGAAGTTTGTCTGGACGCGAGATTCCAGGAGTGGGCTCCTGGCTTCCATTGGTATGGGAGACAGTAGGAATCTGCGAGGGTATAATAGTAGACATATCGGGGCTAGAAAAGATGGCGAGCGAGATGCCATAAGTGGCCAGCTGTTGAGGTGTGGGATGGGGGAAATATTGAAATCTTTTCCTACTCTCCCTACCGTATTTAATATTAGTTCATTTATATTGACAGACGCACTAGTTCCCATCTAATCGGAAAGAACGTAAATCATCCTTTCTTACACTATAAACCCCTTGCAGTCGCTCTTTCACCACCCGCCAACATAAGAATTCACTCGCCTGCCATCCCTCAGCAAAGCCGCATATCATATATGCCAATAAAGAATCCGCGCGATCCACAAACACCCCCGGAAGAATTACTCCTGCTTCCCACCGCTCTGTATTCTAAGAGATTGAGAGAAGGTATGGAACACTGACCGGCTCTCTGACGTTGTATCCTTCCTAGGCCGGACGTACCATGAATTTGAAATCATCCCACATCCTGCCCCTAGACTGACGCACTGCCCATCAGGAACACTGCACACCATCCAAGGACCCTGGCACGGGCCGCGGTCCGGCTCTGCTGCTGCAATACCTGTTGGCAATCAGGAGGTGCTGCTGACGATAGTTTGTCTATTTGTGGGCATAGTCTCCGGGAGGGTAAATTTCAATTTCGGGGGCACACTGGCTTCTGGCGCACTGTAGGCTCCGCGCGCGCAGTTTGGCTTTTCGGGAAAGCACTTTGGCAACAGGAGTTCTCGGGAATCTGTGAGAAATGGACCCGCCGGGAGGAAAGGGGGAAAGACACAAAGGGTGGTGGGAAGCTGGGGAATTTGATGCTCGGCGTATTGGACGTCCTGTGGGTATGGAGAAGTGGAAGTTTATATTTCCTTTGTTCACTTTTGTTTGCGAGCGAGAGGGAGGTGGACCTGGGGGATGGGACTTAGTTCGTTCCCTTGTTGTTGATATATACTCCTATCTTGACCGTTTGTGCGTTGAGCGCAATATCCAGAGAGAGATGGAGTGAAGTACTTTTCCCCACTTGTGAGTTGCACAACTGCCCAGTGAGCGAGATCCCGGCGCCTGGTTCCACCGCCCAGTGCCGAACGTTCGTTTCCACTATCGCTGTGCGCCGTTTCGCCGTTCGTCGGTTTCGTCTGTCTCGCTCGTTAGTTCGTTTTTCCATGTCTGTACTGCTTCGCCGATCCGACGTTTAGAAGCCATGTGGGAGCGAGAGCCGTACATTCATGTATGTACTTACGGAATATGCTTTATCAGCCCCCCAGGGGAGTAAGAATACATCCAAACAAGAGGGGATCGGATGGCCGCAAAACCCAACATATATAGGCACGGAAGCGGTAGCGTGTTCTATACCAGTAGCCGGTTGCACAAGTACTCGTGCCAATGCTGTGGCATGGGGGCCACAACCGGGGGCAGTCTAAACAGTTCCTAGCACCTCAATATCACTGGGCAGCTCAACATCACTTTGCCGTTCCACATAATATTTTGCTTGATGTAATATTTACATTCAAATATGCCATTTAAAACAGTACTTAGCACTTCAAACCCTTTCTAAGAGTTCAATATTCCTCTAAACAGCTGGAGAAGGGGGGTTATACATCTTGAAACTATACCACTCTAATACCAGTGAGCAGCCACTTTGTATTTGACCAAGTATCTATGTTACATAATACTTTTTGTAATTTGTACCTGATCGTTTGTAGTTCTGCATACTGGAAGTCTCTTGTTTTTACAGGTATCAATATTTTGTATTCTGGTTTTCCTAACGATATCTTTCTTCTCCGGTCACCATATACTAATATATATGGAGCACTACCCCTGCAAACCAGCAGAAAAATAGAATCCAAAAGAAAACAGAAAAAAAAACAGAAACTTGGTTCAAGAGTCGCAGTAATTAAAGACAAATTTGAAACTAAACAACAGACATTTTGGAAAAAAGTAGGAAAGCAAATCATTGAATAATACAAATAGTATTATTGAATTTAAATTATATAGTACTTTCAACTGAGTAAAATAGTTGAATAAATACTTCAATTGAGTATGGATAATTTTGACAATTGATAGTTAACATTCAGAATGCTAGCATTTACTTTTTCAGATATTAGTACATATTTGTTCTTTACTTACACCAATATTCCACTTATACAGACATTGGAAGAGTATGGATTTTATCTCTTACTGGCAAATTGAATTTTGATATCCTTTCTGTTATTATGTAGTCAATACTTTTTTCCTAGCAAGTAAAAGAAGGAGAATTATGGACTTTGTACTTGATAGCTGAAATACTATACATACCTAATATCGTAGTGAAAATGATAAATTACAATAACAAAGATTAGTATTGATATTATGTTCTACCAATTTTAAATTTGGATAACTTTTAGGAATGTTCAGTATTACAAACTATGTTTCATCTAAAATCTGAATTTACAAGAATGGTGGTAATCTTGAGACTTGAATTATTTTATTTTATATTATAAATACTAACTTCACTAACTCAGAAAAAAAAAAGTAATAAGATACACATTTCTGAACATAGCAGAAGATATAATAGAAAGCTTACAACCTAAGGACCTTATGCAACGATGCAGTGGATGCAAAAAAATAGTCAAATTAATAAACTTTGCGCTCAAGAAGAATGGATCTCGATATAACACCTGTGAGATATGCAGAAATCGAGGTACTAATAATCACCAGCAAAACCACAATCTGAATAATAGACCATTGGAAGCAAAAGGACAATCAGAAGTTAGAAAGAGAATAAAAGTCAGAAAGAGAAACGAGAGTAATCATAAAGAGTATTTGAATTTAGAATTACCAGAGGAGATAAATAAAGAGGTAAGTAGAAGATTTCTGAAAAATATGTAAAAATAGGTGTAAATATGGTTAAAGTAAACTAAGGATAAACTAGGTAACAGTGGAAAACCAAGAAGTAATGGTACGGGAATCAGAAGTAAATAGGCAGAGAGAAAAAAGGGCTCTACCCAGTTTAATACCAAGGACACAGCATGGCAGACCAGCAAGAATACAACAGAAGCCAACCTTTATGCAGCGCCAATGTAGTTGCTGCTTATGGACAAAAGATCTAGCAGAGTTCACTGAAAGATTACAAGTATAGCAGAGGTATAATACCTGTCATATACAAGAACGGTTAAGAGTTATACAGATACCTACTCTTATAATACCTAAAGCTTAGCAGTGGCAAACTGGAGTACCATTATCATCCAGACATAAACTTTCTGCATTAATTCATGAGTGTAGACATTGTAAAGCATGATACTTCCTAGAAGAAAAGCTGTCCAAGTCATCCAGTCCATTGCTAGAGTTTGGAAGATGTTGTCCAGGTGGAAAGGTGCAGCAACGTACATTTGATAATCCACCAGAAGTTATATGGAAACTATTTACTTGGAATAACCAGCAAAGTATCCAATTTTGGAATAATATCCGTGCATATAACAATACTTTATCGTTAACATCACCTGGGACTACAGAAGCACCATACAAAGTCAATAATAGTTGAGTTTACTCCTTTAGAATCAAGGGGGCACTATATCACAACCATGGTCCATTCCTTCCTGCAAATAGTAAGAGACCAAAGTTTGCATAGATTTATGTACATGATTCCAGAGATATAGATGTCCAAGTTGCTAAACGACAAACTATATTTCCTAACGATTCCTTGGATAAGGAAATTCTAGCAGGTATAACTAGTATATTTCAACAACAGAATTGGTTGGTCCAGACATATGAGACAGCTGGGGAAATCTTACTATCTAATCCAAATGAGACTGTTACTCTGCAATTAAAACTGCTAGATGCAGGAAACAGGGCTCCTAATATGTATAACCTGCCAACCTCAGAGGAAATTGCAATTTTAATTGTTGGAAGTGGAGAGGAAGAGTTTGATAAGTGTGATATTATTATCAGAACACGGAGCAACAATTAAGACCATATAGGATTTACCAGAATTTCAGAATTAAATCCTTACTATTTACCTCTACGGTAGTATATTCTGCTTTTACCAAGAGGAGAGTTGGGCTAGTGAACTGATATACTACTAAGAGGAAATTTGGAAGCAGGACCAGTAGACCAGGAAGTCTATTGTGTCGAATGTGAGGAACATTTAGTATATCAACAGCGTATGATAAATCCAACAACTGCAAGAGGTGGTTCAACGCATGTCTCACTTGCAATGTAGCATAGTTACCATTTATTTGAACATTCAGGAATTCAATCCTTATTCCACTATCCTGGAAGATTATTTCAAGAATGAGTTTCTGATGCTGCAGCAGTAAATGAGCAAAATAATCTCCACTAAGTTAGGCAAAATCAGACAAAGTTAAGTGCACAGTCATTGTCTGAGCTACAACAAAGACTAGAAACTGGTGGTTGGGAAGAAAGTTTGGATTCCATTGGACATTGTGTAATACTTCCTTCCAGTACTGCAGGTTCACCATGCCAGATGATTGAGAATTACCACGATGCAATGGCTATTGTACGCCACTTGAAAAAAAACCGGACCTTTTTATTACAAGGACCTGTAATCCCCAATGGTTGGAAATTCAGGAAAACTTGAGGAGGGGACCGATACGTTCAGACCGTCCTGATTTAATATCCCGGGTATTTGAACTCCAATTCAAAGTATTAATGCATGATATTAAAAAAACCACAAGGTATTTGGCAATGTTCTAGCATTTATGTAGACAATAGAATATCAAAAGAGAGGGTTACCACATACTCATCTACTTATTATATTGGAGAAGCAGGTTACAACTGTAGAAGAAGGAGATCCAATTGTAAGAGCTGAGTTTCCATGTAGAAGTACAGATGAGGAGTTGTGGGCAACTGTAACAAGCTCTATGGTTCATGGACCCTGTGGTTCAGACTTTCTACAAGCAGGATGTATACATGATAGCCATGGTACAGTTGGAAAATGCTACAAGAATTTTCCTAAAGAGCGCAGAGAAGAGACAGCAGTTGATAATTCTGGCTATCTACGATATAAATAACGACAAAAGAGTGCTTGAAATTCACTTAATGGCTCGCAATCCTCTACACCCTGCTGTACAAACCGAATCCGGATGGCAAATGGTAGTTATACTAATTATGCTTATACCAATGAGTAGATTGTACAATATAATCCATACTTAAGTAAACGCTTTAACTGCCATATAAATGTTGAAGTATATTCATCAATCAAGGCAATCAAGTATATATACAAGTATATATATAAGGGAGGTGATAGGGCAAACATTAAAATTAGTCAAGAAGGACAAACTAAAGATGTAATTGATGAGGTAAAGAACTATCTTGATGCTCGATTTATATCACCACCTGAGGCTTGCAATAAATTACTCGGACATAAATCTCATGACAGAGATCCAGCAGTGTACCAACTAGCACTACATCTGGAAGATGGACAACAAGTATATTTTGATCCATATACTGGGCAAGGTATTGAGCAGGTCCAGTAAGAGCATACTAGGGATACAAGTCTGACAGTTTGGTTTAAGTCCAATATAGAGCATCCAGAAGGGAGGTCTATACTCTATGCAGATTATGCTACTCAGTATGCATCTTGACTGAAAAAACTACAACCAGCTTATTGTATAACATATGTACTATCTTATAAGACTGTATAAGCTAATAAATTGCTTACTACTAAATATGTTTTTGATAGGAAAGAAAGAAAATAGAAACCATGAAAACAAGGCTCTGTTGTTGGACGAATGTATTTTGTTAAGCCAAAGGCAGGAGAATTGTTTTGTCTACGAATGCTTCTCTATCAGTGTCTAAGAGCAACCTCCTTCTAGGATTTAAGAACTGTTAATGAAGAAAGAAATCCTGGAGCCACTTTTGGTGTGGCCAATATGGGACTTGGACTACTAGAGAATAATAATGAGTAGGATGCCTGTCTTCTGGAAGCCACTGCTATTGAAACAGGAAGGCAGCTTGGACTATTATTTGTTATTATACTTCTAGAGTCAAATTCATCAGATCCAGTTAAGCTATGGAGTACATATCAGGATTTCCTCTCTGATGACTGCCAATATATTTTAATACATCAGCTAGGTATTCAAAGTCCAACACAGGCAGAGATACATAGTCTTTGTTTATATTATATTGAGGAGGCACTCTATGATGGTGGTAAAACTTTAAATAACTTTGGACTTCAGCTTCCTTTACCCCATTTAAATTACAATCAAGCAAGGGCTGGCAGCGGAAATAAACTACTTAATGATCAACTCAGCTGGAATCAGGATGAATTGCTAGCTGAGATTGAAGATTTAGAACCAAAACTGAATACAGCACAACAGAATTCCTATGAAAAGGTCTTAAGATCAGTCTTCAAAGAACAGCCCCAGATAATTTTGCTAGATGGTCCTGGAGGGACACGAAAAACCTTTCTAGAAAATTGTCACAGCCACCCGGTTACGTAGACGGGACAGTTGTTGGATTTTAGGTTGCATGTATTGGTTGGGGTTTTCCGGTTGCTATGTGAGGGATTTTCTTGGTACTTGATTGGGACATGCGGCCGCGTGACGGAACTTGGCGGAACATAGTGGAGATATCGCGGCTGCGCGCGACGCCAAGAGGTTTCTTTTGTATTAGTGATCAGGGGAGGATTTTCTTTTATGTTCTTTACGCAATCTGGTAATCTCCTTCAGACACCTGTACCTAGGAATTACACTCTCTCATACTTCGCGTCCTCTAGAACCCCTGAGCCCTGACCCTGAACCCCCTGACCTCCTGAATCTCGTACAACTCGCTTCGGTTGTACGCCTGCCCCTAGACCTCGCCGCCCAACTCTCGCCTGTCCCTATCCCCTGTGTGCCTTGGGCTACCCGACCCTCAGACCCTGTCTCTTACAAAAATCTACTTCCAGCAAAAGTATGTAGTGCTGGAAAAATTGCCTTAGCAGTAGTATCCAGTGGAATTGCTGCTATTCTGCTTAATGGAGGACGAACTGCTCATTCTACCTTCAAAATCCCCTTGGTTTTAGACAATCATAGTATATATTCTATCAACCATGGTTCACCAGCAGCAGAAGTATTCTCTAAGACAGACCTCATAATCTGGGATGAAGCAACAATGCAGTACAAGAATGCATTTGATACTGTATCACACATGCTGTCGGATATTCGTAAAGACATACGACCTTTTGGTGGTATCACAATACTATTTGGTTGAGACTTTAGACAATGTTTACCTGTTATACCAGGAGGTTCAAGGTCTCAAATTGTCAATTCTACTCTCAAAAGATCCCAGATATGGTCCAATATACATCTTCTGCAATTGGATCAAAATGTTAGACTTCTGCACCCAAATCTTACATCTGAATTAAGAGCAAATCAGCAAGAGTTTGCATCCTGGCTTCCGAAAGTTGGTACAGATACAACAGATACAATCTCTAATACAGGAGGTAAAGGACAACTTAAGTTAAGGACAGAAATGATACTTGCAGTTAATTATTTAGAACGTCTAATAGTAGAGATCTACCCTTTGATGGTTGCTAATCGATGGCCTATGGATCAAGTAATGATTGAGTTTTTTACTGAACGTAGTATCTTAGCACCACCAAATGCAGAAGTTGATTCAATAAATATGGCTATATTAATTAGTCAAGCTAATTCCAACACCCTTCAGACATATCTGAGTGCTGATAGTATTTCTGATGAGGATCAGATGATATATACTCCAGAGTATTTAAATACCTTAAATCCCCCTGGCCTCCCTCCTCATAAGTTAACTCTTAAAGTTGGTGCACCAATCATACTACTAAGAAATCTTAATCCAAGATAAGGTTTGTGTAATGGTACATGGCTGCTGGTAACTAGACTTTTTAAAAATCTGATTCAAGGTATGTAATATTTAATTTAAAGACCTGGAAGAGAATTTATATCCTATACCAAGCTGGGTATAATTAAGTAATTAATATTAACAAGGTTATGTATATTTATATAATAGGAGTTATAATGACAGGATTAAAGAAAGGAACACAAGTTCTTCTACCATGAATACGGATAATATGTCAACCTACACAAGAGCTTTCAGTTGCTTTGACAAGATTACAGTTTCCAGTTTGGCTAGCATATGCTATAACAATAAATAAAGCTCAAGGACAATCCCTAAAGTATATTGGAATTGACTTGAGAGAAGAGGTTTTCACTCATGGGCAATTATATGTTGCTTTGTCCCAGGCTACCTGTGGTAAACAAGTAAAGATATTAACTTTAACTGCAGATGGAATAAGAGCACAAGAATTGCATTCATGTAAAAATGTTGTATATTCTGAGATTTATGTTGACTGAATGAAATTGGCATCTATTTTTTTTACTCATCTATTGTTTTGTTTATCGTCAATAATATTTTAAATTTCAATGATTGATAGCATATTTGTTAAATCTTTATGATAGAAAAATTGTATACTTCATGACAGTAATTTCAGAATATTTAATTTAAGAAGCTGGCTTTAATATATCGTGTATTATGAACCTGTGTGGTGCACACATGGGCAATCACTTGTGTTGCTCTATCAAGGGTTGGTTGAAGGTATCTGAATCACAGTAATTGAACCCCCTTCTGCATTACAATAGTGGAGTTCTTATAAAACATCAATAGGGTTCTGCCATTAGATAATCTAATAAACTCCAATTGCCCTTCCATGGGTTCGTTATTTTGCAGGGTTCATGTAGTTTGTACTCAGGAAGACCTTTTGTCCAGGAATGGCATCCCGGTTGCTGATCTACCCCTACACCCATTCTGCCCAATCCGCCAACGGGGAGTAGATAATCTGCGACGAGCAAATCAGATAAACTTTTACACTCCTTCTCCTCTAGCCCTCTTCTCTTCCACCCTTCTCTCCATGCCCTCGTCCATTCCCTTTACTACTCTCTTCTATTTTCCGCGCTGCTACTTATTTCTTTTCAATACTACATTCTTGTCACATTACAACCCGCCTGCTGCTAACTAATAAAAGTATATGTGGGCAACCAGTGTTGGCAACGGGGCAGTCCGTCCGTCCTAGACCAGGACCAGGACAGACATCATGTTGTCGTCCTGTCTGGTCATTTTCTTAACATGCCGGACAGGTAGGAATGAAGGACCATGATGGACTGTAGTGTGTCGTCCTGTCCGGTCTTTTCCTAAACTTGCTCGATGCATAAGAGTGAAGGACCATCCGCCGACAGTTCCCTGCCGTCACCCACAGGCACACACCATCCCCTGCTGTCCCTTAAACCCCTAGCCCTTATCCAGAGTCCCCTACGATTCCCGGTAGTCATATGTAGTCACCTGCCATCTCCTACCAGAAGTTTCCTCAGATCGTGGGGCTCATCGTCCTTCCTCATGAGGCTGTCCTAGGGCTTCAAGGGCAAGGATCGACTTTATGTCGCCACCCTGTCCCGTCCCGGGCTCTTGGCAGTTCCTCTGTCAGGCCCTACGCGGGCCCTAGACAGTTGAGAACACTGTGGGCAACTAGAGATGTGATAGCGGTCGTTCAGCCTTGAATGGTAATAATTCTTGGGATGAGGAGCAACAGTGGCAGTAAGGGTTTTGAAACTTAAAGAGTATGAGATTAGAGTGAGTGGTCACATATTGTTCGTTGTCTTGTATCTAGCTAGGAGGTTCGCTCTAAAGAACAGTGATAAAGTCCATTTCACCTCTACGATCCTGGTTCATTTGTTTGTCTACCACTCTCAACTGACAACACCAACGGCGGACACAACCAACAAGCAACCAACAGCAGACAGAACACTAACGGCAGACAGAAAACCAACAGCGGATACAACAGACAAGCAACCAACAGCCCATGCGACACCAACGGCTGACGCAACAAACAAGCAACCAACAAGGTAGCCAACATGACAGCATGAAAAGACAAACAACACCGAGGAAGGGAAAACCAAGCAACCAGCCTCCCAGCTGCCCTACTGCCCCACTTTCCAACAACCTGAGATCCCACTGAAGGACCAACTAAAGGCCACGACTCCTACACCAGGCATTTAGCAGATGTATATTACACATATGAAACTCAGTACCTTCTGAACATACCCGATTTCATTCATCCGGCACTGCGTTGCGGGCCCGGATTTCCCGTTTTGCCATCATGCGGAGAGATTCTAGCTCCAGTACAATCACATCCCCCGGGCCTACACCAGCAGGACAATTTGCCCCATAGAATTCAGAGAACGTAATAGTAGGACTTTCCGGAGGATTGGCAACTGGGGGAAGGATTTCCTAAGGATCAATTTTGCAAATTAGTAATACAGTTAGCATGGGAGAAAATAGAAACGGAGACTTGCATAGGATTGGGAAGAGGTAGGGCCATTAGGACTTGTACGATTAAGTGTCAAACGAGCACCAATCTTGGTTTCATTCCTAGAAAAGAATTTCACTTGGATTACTACCCGGACCTGGTTTCCTGATCCTTCTTGCCAAAGTCTAGCATCACGGGTGAGTTGATCATCCCCCTCAGTCCAACCGGACTCTAACACAACTGTGGGAAATTCGGCTTTGATAGACCAGTCAGGACCCGTGCATGGAATAAACGTTAGGTCTGCTTCCTTTACCGAACCCATATAAGGCCCAACAAAGTTGTGATATTCTTGCAAACCATGTTAGTAAAATTCTGGGAGTTGTATGGGACATAAGAGATAACAAACCAGGAGCAGGAGTAACAATCATGCTTTCATCCCACACTTCTGGAATAAGCCCTTGTCTTATGCCTTGGCCAATCGTTCTGTAGAGCCATGCAGCGGGGCACTCGTGTAGGGCTGAAGGCATTACTACCTTCAGGATGTTGTCGGCGGCAAACCAATGGATTCTGTGAGCATGGTTAGAGTAGTGTAGAGTAAAAAATGCAGAAGGCATAAAGTGAAGAACAAAATCCAGAAAGATGGTTACCGAAAGGAATATTGCTCTAGGTAATTGGTAGGGTGTCGTAACCCTTGGTGGACTTGCTGAAAATCCGCCCCATCGAGGTTTGTAAAGGTCAGGATGTCCGGACTGCGCGTCTTAATTGCGTTGATAATTTGTGTAAATATCACTGCAGCCATGATTGCCAAACTTTCTTCCAAGAAGGATAGCAGAAGGTTTTGTGATGGGGAGGGGGGCTGATGTGGGTGGTATGTGGTAGGAGCAGTTGTAAGGTAGAAGGTGTGGTGCAAAGAGACTAAAGGAGAGTTCTCTGGTGGAACCACATTTATGTTGTAACCGATCAGGTTTGTGCCAAGAATTGCCAAGAATTTCTGAGCAAGATGAAAAATCATTAATATACATGTACTAGGGATAATGTTTTCATACAGTTAATTCAGGTTAATCCACAAAATAATTCTGGTCTTGTACAAAAACATCTTTTCTGGCATCTGTACTAGCTTGGGGGAAAAGATTGAAAACAGAAGATGAAGCAGAATAAGTACTCTTCTATAAGTACAAGAGCAGTAAAAGTAATGTTATTTTCAGCTTCTGATTATTTTCACTTATTATTTAATGAGTATGAATTGAATTTAATATTGCAGTTGGCTGGTAGGTAGTATAATTATACCTACTAGTACTGATTCTTATCATAGCATGGTTATTTATACTTCACAGTATTTTTTAGTCGGTTCCTAGATAGCTTCTATTACTGGTTTCACTTGATGTTAAATTTTCTTATATCAATCTTGAACTTTATTTTCATATGGATGCTGGTATGTGAAAAATGTACCAATCTCTTCATGCAACAAATATAGTTCACTTCATATGAAACTTCTGGAGTATGTAGAGTACCCTCTGATAGTCTTAAAAAAATATTCTTCAAGGAAATTTGTACATCTATAGACTCACAATTAGATTTTTTGGGATTTTACACTTTTTACTTTTTTAAATAGATATGTAGCCTGTGTTTTTAGCTGTCAGAAAGATATTTATAACTATTTATACTAATATATAAGGAGCACTTCCCATAACAACAGGCAGAAAAATAAAGACGTAAAAAAAAACAGAAACTGGGTTCAAGAGTAAGTAATTAAAGACAAATTTGAAACTAAACAACAGACATTTTGGAAAAATGTAGAAAAGCAAAATACTAACATATAAGAAGCAGTTTCCATGACAATGAGCAGAAAAGTAAAATCAGAAACAAAATGGAAACTGGATTCAAGAGTTTGTACAATTAAAGACAAATTTGAAACTAAACAACAGACATTTTAGAAAAAAGTAGCAAAGCAAAATACTAATATATAAGGAGCACTTCCCATGTCAATGAGCAGAAAAGTAAAATCAGAAACAAAATGGAAACTGGATTCAAGGGTTAGTGCAATTAAAGACAAATTTGAAGCTAAACAACAGACATTTTAAAAGAAAGTGGCAAAGCACAATCAGTGAATAATACAAATAATGTGGATTAGACAATATATACTCCTGAGTATTTAAATGCCTTAAAGCCTCCTGGCCTCCCTTCTTATAAGTTAATTTTGACAGTTGGTACATCAATCATGCTACTAAGAAATTGTAATCTAAGACAAGGTTTATATAATACTATATAGCTGCTAGTAACTTGGGTTTTTTAAAAATCTGATTCAAGATATATAATAACCATTTAAACTCCTAAAAAGGAATTCATATCCTCTACCAAGCTTAGTATAATTATGTAATTAATATTAATAGATACATGTAAGTGGAAATGGATTTCAGTCCGTTCGATTCAGGGATTTGTTTGATGTTTTGTTTTATTAGTGATTTTGAGGATCCTTTGATACTCAGTTTGTTTTATTTGTGGTTTCGAGTGTCCTTTGATACTTAGTTTGTTTTACTTGTGGTTTCGAGTATTTTTTGATACTCAGTTTGTTTTATTTGTGGTTTCGAGTATCCTTTGATACTTAGTTTGTTTTACTTGTAGTTTCAAGTATTTTTTGATACTCAGTTTGTTTTATTTGTGGGTTTGAGTAAGGAAGAGTGGGGAACTCACCCATGCAGGACATGGACGAAATCTTGTATTTAAAGACCGCTGATTCCCTTAAAGAAACAGCAGACTTCGACGGACAGAGTATTTCTAATATACTTGGTTGAACAGTTACCTCTTCAAGTCCCTATTCTTTATATCTTTCTCTCGGGGCCTCCCGTAGCGCAGTTTGCTCATAGATTGTAGATGAAGTTGTGTGCAACTTCTATTGTACCCGGAAGCGTGATTAGCACCCCGGTGCAAACACGTTACATTTTTATGACCTCTGCAAGTGGTTAGAATCTTGTGCGCAAGATCACGGATCGACAGGCGCAACCCACCGAAGCTAGCACGAAGGCGGAGAAGGCCAGCAGTGGCCTACCTACCCCATCTACACCATAGACCCTCTTACGATGCCCAGTGTGAAACAGGTCTCCAGAGAAGGGCTAACGAAACCCAGGAGACCAGGGCAAGCCAAAGGGCCAAAAGAGGCATTCGCAATCGACGATCCAGCAAGACAGCTAGTACGAGATCAGGCAGCTCAGGATTTCATGGGATCTAAGGAAGAGTTTAGCCAACAAAGCCTATCCATGCCCGGAGGCTTCCCAGTTACCCCCGGAAGCGTAAAACAACCCGGAACTAGCCAAAGTTCATCAAGACTACCTACAGGAAGTACAGGTGTGGCACCTGGACCCGAAGATAACAGTAGCAGCAGCAGTAGCAATAGCGAAGCCAGTATGGCAAGTTCAGCAAGAGACCTACCCGGAGGTCCTCCAGGACCTCTAGACCCTCCTGGAGGAACAGCTGGACTCGGCAGCATACCTATCAACCCCCCTAAGATCAAACTTCCTCTACCTGCAAACATCTCAGGAAAGGGTGATGACCTACAACCAGAAGCCTTCCAGCGATGGGAAACGGCAGTACACCAATACCTGAGGCTACATGGCATCAATATTGAAGAGCACAACACAGGAACATATATCGGAGCTTTCTGTGAAGGCAGAGCCCTCGATGCCTACCAGCAATGCATGGACGCATACGGGGATGGAGGTAGAGCGACAAGAGTGCTGGAGGGACTAAAGGAACGATTCCAGTCATCCCCAAATAGCGAAGAAATATTCAAAGCTTACAACAGCATCAGCCAGACCCACAGCGGAAAAACAGAAAGAATCACCAAGATAGCAACAGACCTCTTGTTCTATGCAAAGCGCATGCCCCATGGGGCAGTGTCAGCCTACATGCAGAAGCGCCGATTCTATGATGCTATGCACCCCCTACTCCACAGAGAAGTGGAGCCAATGGAGGAAGATGATGATGACATCCACGACATAATCAAGAAAGCTGAACCAAAGGATGCAATACTGCATGAAACCAATGCCTACGGAATTAGATCTCCTCCACCACCTCGAAAGGAACGACAAGACAATGGACCAGGTCTATCGAGGACAAAGAAGTCCAAGTTTCAGAAAAGCGTGAAGCAATCCACTAAGGAGAAACGCAGAGAAAAGCAGAATGCTGTGACGCTGGAAAAACCGGACATATGGCCCGAGATTGCCCAACCAAGAAGGGAAAGGATAAATCGATCGAACAAGAGCTCGCAGCGAACTACATACAACCAGATGCATTCGAGAAGGGGGAGATCAACACATTAGAAGCCCAGTGCTTCCTAATTCAACCAAAGGCGGGAAAGAAACCGTACCAAGCGCTAGAAGGAACGGTCCAAATCAATGGGCACCCTGCCCGCGTCCTTTTTGATACGGGAGCAATCGGTACTGATATGATCAGCAACACCTTTGCGGCTACCCATGGACTCAAGGCCGATGCCCTCCGGCAACCAATTTCGGTTTCAATCGCGGTAAAGGGATCCCGCTCTACCAGCCATAAAACCGCAAATGTTTCAATCTAGCTAGAATCTGCCAAGTTCCCAGAATACCAGATACTACAAGGAAACATAGCTAAATAGGACGCTCTGATTGGAATGCCCTTCCTCACCCATCACAAAGCTGTTATTCGATGTGGCGACTCTGTTATAGAATATCCAGACCAAAAGGTCCAAGCATCCTGTACCCCCACCAGTGAAGAATACCAAGCAGCTGTATGTGAGTGAGTAGTTCATGAACTGCTAGAGGCCTTTGACAATGACTTCCCTGATCAGATTCTGGAAAGACTGCCACCCCTACAGATGGAAAACCACCAAATCACCTTCAAGGACCCGAATGACCTAAAGAACTAACCCACCTACTGGATACCGGATGCCTATAAGGATCAGTTGCGGGACTGGATCAATGAAATGATGAGAAGAGGAGTAATCTACAGAAAGCATGCACCTGGAGCGGCACCCATGTTTGTCCAACCACAGGCAGATAGGAAGCAAATCAGGCCACTGGTAGACCTCAAGCTCCGAAACAGCAACACAGTAATAGACAGGTCCTCGATTGCAAATCAGACGAAATCCTTGAAGTGGGAGGCCGTGCAAAATACCGCAGCAAAATTGACTTAAGCGATACTTACTTCCAGACAAGGGTGGATCAGGCAAGCAAACCAAAAAACTCCTTCAAAACACCATTCATTACTTTCATCAGCAGGGTTATGCTACAAGGAGCCGCTAATGCACCTGCTACCTTTATGCGCATTATGGAAAACTGATTTAGCGAATACCTACACCACTTTGTGTGGGTCTACATTGATGACATGCTTATCTACTCAAATACCGAGGAGGGGCACACAAAACATATTAGAATGGTATGTGAGAAATTGCGACAGCAAAAGTTCTACCCTAGTAAGAAAAAAACAACCCTGTTTGCAGACCGGCTTGAAATCCTAAGCCATGTTATAGATGATAAGGGAATTCACGCTGCTCCTAGAAAAATAGAATCTATTGCAAACTGGACTACTTCCTGAACACAAAAGGAGCTGCAGCCGTTCTTGGGATTGGTCAACCATATTTCACTGTTCCTGCCACACCATACTACAATACTGGCGCCTCTCACAGACTTAACTGGAAAGACCAAGTTCACTTAGACATCCATGCATGACCAGGCATTCAAGAATGTGAAGAAAGTAATCAAGGAAGCAGAAGTGGTCCAACTACTGAACTACTCCTAACTGGAACCTATTTGGTTGATTACCAACGCCTCAGATGTCGGAGTTGGCGCCTGGGTAGGCCAGGAGTTGTCTCACGAAACACCGCGCCTGGCTGCACTGCATAGCAGAAAATTCACTGACTCCCAAATGAACTATGGAACAACTGACAAGGAAGCCCTCACGGTTATTGATGCGCTCAACGCTTTCAACTATCTCCTAATGGCAAACGAATTTCCAATAGTGACTGACCACCTTCCCCTCACCAACCTGAAGACAGGAAAGATACCAGGACGAAGAAGGACATGCTGGATCAGCGAAATCAGCAAATATGATGCCAAGATCAGCTACATACCAGGATGAACCAACTATTTAGCCGATGCCCTCTCCAGCATTTACGAAAACCAGAAGACAGAGAACCCTCCCTTGGTACAAGATCATACAAGATCGGATGACCACCTCTCTGACTCTACCAGATTCGAGCAAGAACTCAACGCCATGCAATCAGAGGACCCTAACCCCCCGACTCCTACCTCTGGTCCGGACCCCTGTACAGAGTATTATGCGGAAGGACGGGACAGCTCCTGCCCAATAACAGGTGGAAATGACTGGGGCGATACCTGCACCCTCCGACGAACACCCTCTCCAGACCGAGAGCATGCAGCAATCCATTATTCTCAATGCTACTGTGATCATTGTCCTTACCACCAGGCTGAAATCAAGTTTGTCAATAACTATCCCAAACCCTGAAGTCAATCCAGCAAGCACTCTGGATCTCCTGAGGCATCTACTAGCTACAGTTCTGCCTGGGGGGAGGAGCAAACAAAGGAGATCTGGAACCTTACAGATGAGCTATCGCCACCGCCGCTTACCTTGCTGGAGCCACAAGCACGGGCACCTATTGACATGTACAACTTAGAAACAGCTGCGAACCTCCGAGTCTACCCCCCACTGACGGAATACCCATCAAGCCCCCCCCCGGTGGCCAGACCTCTTTACAGTGATGCCCTCAGCTGTTATAACACCAAAACCCTTATCTCAGTCATGCCCGCTACCCATGACGATTTCCGTTACGATCTATACCAGTCATATGATGAAGAAAATCTGGGACCAGATGAAGATGAGGGACCCAGCCCTGGAGTACTGATTGAAGAAGAGAGAGATGTGTGATCCACCATGGATGACCTGAAGGAAACCTTTCGAGCCCAGATGATCAAAGCCTACCGATGCGAGCCCCTCTATCACAAGGTCCTCGAGAGTAGAAGGACTGGAGACCTAAAGCTTTATGAAATCTCTGATGGAATGATATATGCCTCTACCCAATACGGCAACAGAGTCCTCTACATTCCGCATAGACATCTAACAAATGGAAGAACACTTCAGCAATACCTGATCAGCGAGATCCATAATAAAGGCCATGCCAGCGCTGACCGGAACCTCCACTATGCCTCAAAATACCGATACTAGCCGGAAATGGGTGATGACTTCAAGCACTATGCAAAGACCTGCGAAGAATGCCAAAGGAATAAGGAACCAATGACCCTGTCGCAAGGATATGCCCAGACACTAAAGCTGCCAGCTGATGTGTTTTAGTCATGTGCTATAGACTTCGCCGGGCCCTTCAACAAATCCAATAGATATGATACTATCCTGGTAGCCCTGGACCGGTTCTCTTGTTTTACCTGGCTGACACCTACTCTCACATCTACCACAGCCCAAGATACATGGGATCTGCTGCGACAACATGTCTTTACACCTCATGGTCATCCCCTCTCCATTGTTACCGACGCAGACCCTAAATTCACATCCAAGTTCTGGAAACAAACCTTGACCTCGATGGGGATAGAACACATCCTAGCAGCACCAGGCCACCACCAAACCAATGGCCAAGTGGAGCGAAAGATCAGGGAAGTAAAAACTAGCCTCTGGAACATAATCAACAAGCGAGAGAACAACTGGGAGCCAGCCCTCCCCGAAGCGGCAGCATACATGAACGCAATGTACTGCAGTACCATCGATTCAGCCCCTTACAAAGCAGCATATGGATGAAACTACACCCGACTGCCCCACACCATCTTCAAGGACTCTGCCCTCCCGGCCTCTGATAGCCACCTCAACCGGCATAAAGCTCTGCAAAACGACGCCTACCAGGCACTAAGGACTGCTGGATTCCACAATACAACAAAAGCACAAAAGAAACGAAAACTACACCATGCCATACCCCCCGGTGCTATGGTCCTGGTACACGGTAACCTCTTCAGCCCCGAAACAGGCAGAAGTAATAAACTCCAACCCCGCTGGTGAGGTCCATTCCAAGTACTCGAATTCAACCGCAATAGCGAAAATTATACAATCAAACTGGAAGGGCGAATGTACCGGCGAGGCAAGGTAGTGGTCCACTCAACCAGAGTTAAGAGGTGGCACTCAAACGACGATAGCAGATTCCCAGGATGCAGCCACTCCCTACCAGCCCCGCTACTTATCCACAACCAGGAAGAATAGGAGGTAGAGGAGGTACTAGATTATAGGAAGCGCTATGGAACCGATCAATCCTTGGTCAAATGGAAGGGATATCCGAACTCTGAAAACAGCTGGGAATCGGTGGAAGGACTCAAGAATGCAAGGACGCTAGTGCATGGGTGGTGGGAAGCCAACATGTCCGATGAACAACTACCGCCTACAATAAACCACATCACGATAGCCTAGATACCTACTTTAGCCACCACACAACGAATCCGCAAAGACCCTCCTGCCATGCCGGACTGCTGGGCACCTTATGACATAAATGAGATTGAAAGCAGCAGCGATGAGGACCAAATGAGTGCAGATGTTATGGAAATCTTTATCTAACAACACTCCTTCCCATCCGACTACCTTGAAGGTGGAAAACTATGAGGAACTTAATGTGAGGCTATGCCATCAGCTTGTAGGACTGTTGGTGGACCGCGGTGTTATCCTACTTGAAAACTACTTTGATACCCTTTTAGCAGACTATTTCCTGGAATGTGAGGACCTATTGGTGGAAGTAAGGGCAAGAGCAGCAGGAATCCGCAACTACTGTGATTTTCCGTTCCTTTATTCCAATTGCTTTATTCAAATGGGGATATGTGTTTTTTGCATTGCTGATAAAAATTGGGCATTGGCTGAGGAGGAATATGGCGAGGATTTTTATGAAAGTTTTGATTTCCGAGATTATTGATTTATTTAGGTAAACAGATGTTTTGTTTCGGGGAATGTAACCGGAAGCGGATTTCAGTCCGTTCGGTTCCCGGAGTTGTTTTATGTTTTGTTTTATTTGTGGTTTCGAGTATCCTGTGATACTCAGTTTGTTTTATTTGCGGTTTGGAGTATCCTTTGATACTTAGTTTGTTTTACTTGTGGTTTTGGGTATTTTTTGGTGCTCAGTTTGTTTTATTTGTGGTTTCGAGTATCCTTTGATACTTAGTTTGTTTTACTTGTAGTTTCAAGTATTTTTTGATATTCAGTTAGTTTTATTTGTGGGTTTGAGTAAGGAAGAGTGGGGAACTCACCCATGCAGGACATGGACGAACTCTTGTATTTAAAGACCGCTGATTCCCTTAAAGGAACAGCAGACTTCGACGGACAGAGTATTTCTAGTATACTTGGTAGAACGGTTACCTCTTTAAGTCCCTATTCTTTATATCTTTCCCTCTGGGCCTCCCTTAGCGCAGGTCGCTCATAGGTTGTAGATCAACTTGTGCACAACTCCTATTGTACCCGGAAGCGTGATCAGCACCCCGGTGCGAACACCTTACAATTCATGTATGCTTATATAATAGAAGTTATAATGACAGGATCAGAGAAAGGAATCCCAGTCCTCAGGCTTCTGCTATATATTCAGATATCATGTCAACCTATATAAGAACTTTCTGTTGCTTTCATAAGATTACAGTTTCCAGTTTGGTTGCCATATACTATAATAATTAATAAAGCTTTAGAGACAATCTCTGAAGCCTACAGGAATTGACTTGAGAGAAGCGGTTTTCAGTTATGAGTACTTATATGTTGCTTTATCTAGGGCTATAGATAGTAAACAAGTAAAAATATTGACTTCAACTGGGGGTAGAATAAGAGTACAAGAATTGCATTCATATAAAAATATTGTATATTCTGAGGGTTTGGTTAACTGAACATAATTGTTGTTTATTTTTCTACTTATCTGTCTCTTAATTTATAGTTAAGAATATTTTAAATTTTAAATATTATTAATAGCATATTTGTTAAAGCTTTATAATAGAAACATTATACTTCTACAATAGTAATTTTAAAATATTTAGTTTAAAAAGCTTGATTTAACATATTTCATGTTATCAACCTGTGTGGTGCGCACACAGGCAATCACTTGTTTAGTAGTAGAATTGACTGCTATAAAGAATTTTGTAACACTGGTTTCATGTGAGAGTATGAAATATTTTTCTGTTTTACAATTTTGCTGTGGTTGCTATGCAAACTTGAAACTGTAATTATACAAAATCAGGTTGAGGGTGTCTGACCTATTTTCACATATCAACACCTATATAATATTTTTCAAACCCATAATAGTATAAGACCTACTCTGCTTCCAAACAGGTTTCCATCCAATATATTTGTTAAAAATATTTGCACTTATAATACACTAGTTCAAGATTGTATTTGTCTTGTACTGGGAACCTGGTTTGTGTCACTTTATACTATAGGTTGAAGAGTCAGATGATTGTATAACATCATTTATGCAGAAGTAGGTCAGGATGAGGATAAAACTCTTCCCTAGCAAGCAGTGAAAAATCAACCATGGTATTACTTATCTTTATAAATAATAGTAAAAGTGCTGGAAAATGTTGTAGGTAACTTATGTTCTTTCAAATAGGAAGAATTAGACTACATAATATTACATTTTATTGTATGATTATCAAATGCGAGTGCTCCTCCCCTACGACCGGTCTCTTGAGTTCATTCCTCTAAAATCAAACCCAACAAGGGTTTCTAGGATAGAAAATTTGCAAAGCATAGAAGAAGAAGTACTCATACCAAGGTTCCCACTAGGGTGCTGCAACCCACCAAACTTTGCTGGCTCAGTTTTCAGGGGCACTCAGCCTGAGTGCCCGACAGCTGAATATCAGTTTGTAGCTTAACATAAGATTGTGGCTTAATGCAATTTTGTAGCTTACCCACTCCATCACAGAATACAATGTTGCATAATATTTAACAATTATAGCAATTACTGTAACGAACTATTCCAGATAACATAGAGTCAGAATGATATACTTTTTAGTAATAATAACTAAGAAATATTACATTCTAAAATACAGTTACCTCAATCTTGATCATGGGCCACAAACATGTGTACCTCACTCATCGTTTATATAATATTTTACTTACCTCAATTTCTAGTAACTGGGGTCTAACTTACTACCTTATACAGATGATATTTAAATTAAGATATTTTTCCTTTATAAACTAGAAAGAAACTATAAATATACTCATAGTAGTAAACTATAATTTATAGCAATGGTATATTGAACCAGGGAGCTATACAAAGGCACAAAAGGATAGTTGATCCACAAAATTACATTGAGCTACAATCTTATGTTAAGCTGCAGACTGATGTCAAGCTATCAGGCACACTGTATGAGTAATCCCGAAAACAGAGCCAGCCAATTTTCCGGCTTTGCAGCATCCTAGCTGCAACCTTGGCACTAGTACTCTGGTAAGTAGATTGCGGGATTGGATTAACCTCATTGGTTTGCTGCTCCATTGTTGTCTGGTTTACTGATTCAGTTACCTGGGAGGATACACTTCTTCAAATCCAATTTTTACAGAATGCTACTGTAAAAACAGAAAATATTTACTATCTAATTGTGATGGCTACCAGGGTTTGGATAGTGCAGTTGTTATACTGAAATTTCCTTTGTGGCAGATGGGTCAGATATCTTGTAGTATTGGGCAGCTAGTTTGTATGACAGAAGATAAGGAAAGAGGTTGATCTTGCCACAGCTCTGCATGACCTGGAAAGGATTACAGATCTTGTGGTTTCTTTTGTCTATATAAAGGAGTGTGCCCCTCATGAGTTTACATTCTTTAGGCAATCTGGGATTTACCTGTGGAGATCCTTTCTTACACATCAGGGAAATACCTGATCTACTACTGTGTTAAGAATCCTACTGGGCATGTGGGTGTGAATGGTACCGATTCCTTCCTCCTGGCAAGAGACTAATTGTTAGGCCAATACTTACGCATCAGTAATAGTCGAGTCCTTTGACTTCAATCAGACTACTCCTACTCCCTTGATCGCCTCAAGTGCTCTCAAAAAACTAATTTTTTTCTTTACCCAAGGAGAGACAGGTCTTGCGCTTATTAAGATAAATCTTAAAGGGTATAAGGGGAGATTTTTATGGGTAAAATATAAGTGTAGGAAATAACTTAGAAAAACATATAAAGAGCTTATACTCAGAATTCTAGTGACCCTTTATATGGTCGCCCTTCAGCGAGCATGACTCATATCTCATGTCATACGAACCCTGTGACTAACAATCATGAGTCATGTGAAATCCACCTACTGACTCCTATAAGTAGCTGTACAACATACCTTCAACTAATCAGAACTAAATAATCAAGTCCAATGTGTAACTCTTGTCACCTGAGTGAGACTCATAACTCATAGTAGGAGTCATGTGCGAAAGCTATAACATTGTATGACTCACAACTTTGAGTCACAACCAGGTGAACAGAATAACTTATGACATACTAGTGTATGTCATGTGAGACCCCAACATACCAATAGCTCAGTATTCTCACGTATGTGAAATCACCATTGCTTAGTCACAGTTGGTGACCTTAGCTCCCCTCACCATGAGTCCAAGTCTCTTTATGCCTAATTGTCCTACCATTTTGTATTATTTTTCCCGCTGTTACCTTTCCAATAACAGTAGCAACTATTAATTCTCCTGACTGCTCTGGTAGTGCTCTCTGGGAGTGGTTGAGCCTGTGCCACTTGGCTTGATCACTCTTTTTCCAACTTGTATCTTGCTTCCTTCTCTTTTGAGAACTGTTTCTTGAGTTGGTTTACCCTTAACAGGGTTCATAGCTTCATTGCCTCCAGCAGGACTTGTATTAGCTTGAGGTCTTTGTCCAACTCTGCTATTACCAACTGTTGGTCCTGTGCCTAAGGCAACCTCGGTATAGTGTCTTCTATGTCTTACTACCAAGATATGGTGAGGGGCGTCTATAAGGTAGACCAGTAGGCATTGCAAAATGTAATGCTTTATGTAAGCAGAGTTAGAGTTATTTCAAGCAAACCTGAACTTTTTATGATCAGAGCCACAGGTCAACCCTCATATTATAGCTTGTATAATGTAAAGATATTTTATACACTTGTATTTTAGTATAATGGCTTTTATATTTCACAAGTTGTGTTAAGAATCCTACTGGGTATGGAGATGCGAGAGGTAACGATTCTTAATTCGTAGCGAGGTAATAGTTCTTAGGCCTTTGCCTATGTGACACTGATAGTCAAGTCCTTTTGACTTCTATCTTATCACGCCTGTTCCTCTAATCATTCCCAAACCCTTGTTTAGAACTTAATCGTTCATGGTAGGATGAGAGATAGTCTTCTCTCATGGGAGGAAAAAGAATTCTTGGGTTTCTTAAGATAAATATTAAATCGCATAAAGGTAGGTTTTACTGTGGAACTTAAAGGTAGGAAATAAATAAAAAGAACCTGTGAAGAGCTCATACTCAAGGTCCTAGTGACTCTTTATATAGTCTCTCTTCATCCAGCATAACTCATACTTCGCATCACGCAAATCTTGTGACTGATAACTATGAGTCACGTGAAATCCATGTGCTGACTCCTATGAGTCGCTGCGCAATATGCCTAAAACCAAGGAAAACATAATAATCAAGTCAGGTGTGCAACTCACGCCACCTCAGCGCAACCTATAACTCATAAGTTGAGTCATGTGCGGAACTCATTAGATCGTGTGAGTCACAACTATGAGTCAGAAATAGGTAAATATAATAACCTATGGTCCACTGGTGTACACCATGTGAAATCTCGACCGACCTACAGCTCAGAAAGCCCAACCTATATGAAATCTCCCTCGTGTAGTCACAGTTTGTGACATTAGCTCCCCTCTCTCTCAGCCGGAGTCCCATTGGGCTTATACCCTTCTTTCCTCCAATCCCCATGCCCTGGCCACCCTGAGTCCCCACTTGGCTTCCTTGTTCAGCCAAGCGCGGACTTTCCTCACTCCTCCCAGGACCATGGCCGCCTCCTTCTCTTCTTTTCTCCAGTCGTTCTGGAGTGTTCTCTTTATCCTCATTTCCTCCCTCACCTCGCTCTGGAGCTGTCCTATCTTTTCCGCTTGCCCTTCTATCACCTTTTTCGTTTCCGCTGCCTCCACCCACAATTTCATCATCATTGTCTCCGGTTTCTCCCTCTCCATCTCTGTTTCCCAAGACACGTGTCTAGCCCTCCTGGACTTTGCCCATTTTTGTTTTTGCGCCTTCCTCAGCCTCGACTCCATCCTCAGAGTTGGTTGACTATATTCCACCAGAGCCACCTACTCTGGGGTCAGGGATCTCGCTGGTGATTCCAGGGGTGACGTCTTGGATGGCGATCGGTTGGATTCACGAGGCCAATATTCTACGTCCTCTTTCTCGGGTTATGTGCACTTGGCACTCCTTATCGTAGCAACCTCTCCATGACAGGGTGGCGTGTTTCCTTTCTGGTGTCGTGGTCTTCCTCAGGTTGAGCTCCTCTAGGTTGGTCCGATCTTTGTTGCTCAGTTCTTCATTGATTGGTGTTGGGGTTCGATACCCTGGGCTGGGTGGTGTAATGTCTTTGAACGGCTTGCATTGCGGAGTATTTTGCAGGGCTGATTGTATCGGCAATTGCTGGTATTGGATGCGGGTTTGATTCCAGTGGTAGGAATCAGTTCAGTGTAGGGGTGGGGCTTAGCAGTGGGATTCTGCCGTGTCCTCGATGGTCAGCTGCCGGCTGGCTTGAGTATCATTTGTGGAAATGTTGGACTGCATTTTGTACGATATCGAAGTTGTCTGCTAGGTACTAGGTTTTGTCGTGCTTGAGTGAGTATCCCATCCACTTTGCTCGGTATTGGAACCGACCATAATGTAACCGAGATTCGACTATTTCTTCTAGTTCGTATTCTGATTCGCCATCTATTTCGATAGGTGGTGGCAGTGGTTTTTCTTGTAAAGCGGGAGGATTGTCTGGACAGGGTTCCAGGAGGCTGATATTAAGAGTGTTGTCTGTTTTCATTACTGGTAGGAGGTCGAGCTTATAAGCGCGACTTCCTATCTTTGCCAAGATCAGACATGGTCCTATTATCTTGTAATGAGGTTTTTGTGTTGGTCGTGTGGTCTTGATGTTGCATGGTAGTAACCAAACCAGAGCTTGTAATTTTAGGTTTGGATCAGGTTTTCGGTGACAATCAGATTCTGCCTGTTGTCGAAGCTGTACTGTGACTATCTCGGCTCGTAATGTGGTGTGTAGTTGACTCATATCTGTCTTTTCTGTTATCTTTCCGCAAAGCATGTAGTCTATGGTTTCGTATTTGGGATGTACTAGTAGGTCATAGTTTGTGAACAAGGGTGTTGTTATACTTAGAAGTGGAATCAGTAGGGCACATGACTAAATACGTAAGGTCACGTGTTCGACTCCGGGCCCTGCCGTAGTTATCGTGACGATATTATAGTATCGCACAGAACGATGAGGCATCTATGCAGCCCGCTCCATGGAGATATGAGGCATGCGACCGAGGGGTTTTCACTGGATAACATACAAGGAGCCCCGCTTTACAAGATAAGACTTGATTGAACCAGAATGGTCAGTTAGTCATTGAGCTATCGCCTCTGCAAGTCGAAGTGTCATTACTACCAATGATATGAGTAGTAATAAACACGCCCCTTCGCTCGCGGGTACCAGGAGTCATCCGGACACTAGTCATGATTGGTTAATACCAACTCAACAATCGAGTTAGTTATCTCCATCATGCACTCTAAGCTATACACATAGAGGAGTCATTGATAAGTCCGTTGAGAGAGCTGATCACTCCACTTAGGAAGAGAGTGAGGAAGTTAGTTTTCAGGGTCAAATGGGGTTCGCACTCCTTGGACACTGAGTCGTTAGTACGGCAGGTACATAGTCAGTAAGGGATTGGATGTAGGCCGCGACCACCCAGACGCAGACTAAAAATATCGAGGTGCCTCCCTAGCTTTAAGTCCATCCTCCGTCTCCACTACACCTCCGGTCATTGACAAATATTTCCTAATCGGGAACGGCTCTTTCTTTTTTTTTTTTTTTTTAACTCATATGTCTGTTTGATTGTGGCTCAACGACGCGTATGCAGCTCGCACTATGACGTTACAAAGGCCTTAATTCCAAACCTCCCCGCCCCAGTCAAAAACCTCCGCCCCAAGACCCTGTGGTATGGGCCCAACCGCAGATTCCCTCCCCAAAGAACGAAAACCCCTGCCCGGCCAAGAAGACGAACAAGAGAACCCAAACTAAGGAAAGAGCAGGAAGCAGAGGAAAAATCCTTGACGGAAACTAGGGTACATGAACAACAGAAAACCCCCGAGGGGGAGTAGAAACCCCGGACCCCAAGATAATACAAGGGGAGAAGCAAGGGGGGAATGAACCCCCCAAGCCCCCGCCTGCAGAGACAAAAGCCCCCAGCGGCAGGTGGTGGCCGAAGCTGATGGCCCCGAGGTTGGCCGTAGAGAGGAGGGAGGGCACGGAGCCCCCAGGAGGGCAGTGGGAGGATGCCAGCCTTGAAAAGCAGCAGCCGTGAGGCCACCGGGCAGAGGGGATGCCAGCCCAGCAGTAGGGTGCCAGCCTGAGGGGGTGGATAGTGCCTGTAGTGACACCAGAGCCTGTAGTGTGGAGTCACCGACCGTGGCCGGCTTGGAGGAGGCAGTTAGAAGAGCTGCTCCATGGAGGTGAGGAGGACGCCGAGCGCCCGGGCAGTATGGTGCCAGCAGAACCCGGGGGAGGGGTGTAGTTAAAGTCGTCCCCGAGAGAGAGTAGCCAGATGATACGGCCACAAGGCTGCAACCCTGATCACAGCAAGCACACCAGACACCAGCAGCCAGTGGACAAGCCACCAGCCGGGAGGAAGAGACTCGAGCCGATGACAGGGAGGACCACCGAGTAGACTGACCAAAAGGCCAAAAAACCCAAGAAGCCGACCGTGCCAATGCTAAGCGAGGCCTAGCAAAAGCGGGGAAAGTGGAGAAGGAAGGGGCATCGTGAGATAACCCCAAAAGAAGGAGGAGACCCCAAGAGGATTAACCTCAGGGGGGGAACACGACAGGCCTGAAGCTTGACCTGTGCGAAGGCGAAGTGTGTAGGAGTGGCCTACACCCCCCCAGCGGGGGGGGTGCAGTACCCGAAAAGTGGTGATGGTCCTCTGGTGTTGAGTCGTTCCCAAATAGGAAATTGTTTTCAATGACCGGAGGTGTAGCGGAGACGGAGTTGTAATCGGGAACAGCTGAACACCAAGAAACTATCACCACATTTCTCTAGCCATGCACCCCCCCGCCGGGGGGTGCAGGCTGATGCTTTTCATCCTTTGGCCGATCGGGGCTTCTTTTCCATCCTCTCCTTCATCTGGCATCTCGCCTCTGCTTGATAGGGGTCCTCTTCACTCCCTAGGGGTCTCATCGTGAGGCCTCTCACCTCTGTACCCCACTTTTGCTACACCTCGCTTAGCATCAGCACAGTCGGCTTTGGCAGCTGGGTGATGGTTAAACGGTCAGTTGGGCTGGTGGTCCTCTGGGCTACCGGGAGTAGCTCTGCCTGCTCCTGTGACCCCAGTTGCAGCCTCCCACCGTATTGTTTTGCCTGATCTTTGGTTGCCCTGCCCTCATCCTCTCCCTTCCTCCGGGACCAGCTGGCACCCTACTGCCTGGGTCCTCGGGCCCCATCATCACTGAGGAGACAGGCCCCGGCCTGCCCCTCACGCTCTCCCTCTACGCCTCTCTCACTCCTGCCACCATTGTGGCAGCACTACAATCCGTTCCTGGCTCTGATGGCACCCCAGGTATCATCCAGCCTTTTCCGCAACCAGCTTCCTCACAGCTGGGGTCTACCCCCTCCTTCCTAGGCAGTATCGGCTGCCCCGCCCGACCAAAGGTTGCTGGCATTTCTCGCCTGTCTTCCTCCCTCCACGCTTGCGGCCTGCAGCCGGCCAAACGACGGGTTGGCCTACCTTGGTATTGCACTATCTCCTGGGTTGAGCTGGCCGGCCCCGTCATGGCACTCCGCCAGGGTCCAATGGTGGGCCCGACAGCGGACATTTTGTTCGCGGACGCCTGTAGAGGTACTCGGGGGTTTCCTAATCTATTCTTTCCTTTGTTGAGATGACGCTGAAGGGTTTCCTTCTCTCTACTGCCTTCCATGTAGGGGACCATTGCTCCTTTGCGGGGCAGGATGTGCTGTTAGGCCCATACCAGAGGGTCTTGGGATGGTTGTTCTGGTCCCTGGGGCGCGGAGGAATGCGCTGAAATTAAGGTTTTGTTTTCGCCATAGCTAGCGCTCCATGCAGGTCCTTGCACCTTAACAAAGAATATATGAGATAAACACAAAAAAAAAGAAAATTCCTAGCTTTAAGTCTATCATCAGCGACCGAAGAAGAGATGTTATCAATATATTCATTCTACTTTACTTCTATCTTCATGTGCCTTCTTGACTATCTCTGAGATAGAAGATTACAGGGCCTAGTGTATACTCACTTGACTTTAGAGTTACCTACCCCCTAACACTATATTGATAACCTCTGGTTACCAAGGCTCTTTGGATGATCCCGATAAGACCACAAATCCTGTTAGTGGACTTTGAAGAACATTCAAACACCACCTTCGAACCACGATCTATGCCTATCTATAACTCCTTTGAAACCACCCGGGAATCTCAATTGGTGGATATCCCCCTGTTTGAAGGAGATGAACCATCTTGGTTCACCTACACCGAAGAGTGGTTGGAACCTGAGTCCTTCCACTCCTATTTCAACAACCCCGACGGGGAACCTTACCAGGAACCCACCTGCGATACAACATACCACAGTACTACCTCCGTCCTCTGCAACGACGAAGGAGGTTCCGAGGGATCCTTAGCTCCTTGGGCATTAGAAATCGAACTCACATACTAACCCGAACTAAACGAGGAACCATATATCTAACATATCTTGAATCACACAGGGCGGTGAACCGCCAGATACAGAAATGGAAGAAACCGCGGAATCCCTAATATCAATCGGAGGATGGGACTCCACAACAGTCGGCGGATTAGTCGCCAGAACCGGACATACACCTGGCAACCCTAGCCGATGACTGTTCGGATTAGGACCTATAGGTCCATCCAAGATCAGGAAGTCACAATCCCGCCAAGGATCTCGAACCGAGAGCCCTGCCCCTCCAGAGGCAGATCGTCTCCTCAAATTTACGATGTTTTTAGGAAAACTTACGCGTCAACTGGACCGTAACATCACGGAGACCCGAAATGAGCATCAAATTGCTGATATGGCCCTGTTAGATACAGGAAAAAGGGTTGCCAACGAGGTAGCTGAGACCAAGAGAAGGTTGGATCCTGGGGAAAAGTTCATGGGAGATGAACTAAGCCGCTTGGAATTGTCGGCAGCCGGCCCACAAGGCCATATAGAAGCGGAATTGAAAAGCTACCATGTACGAATGGGTGAAGAATTGGCTTGACAAAACTTCGCAACGCCGGAGGAGTTAAGGAAGACTCCAAGGTTAGAAAGAGAAGCAGGAGATCATAGCATAGAAGCTATCCAACGAGACAGCACCTTGACCGAAATGATCGATCAGGTAAAGCAGCAGGCAGCGGAAGATCGAAAGGCCATCGATAAACTACGGACCGACATCATTGTTGAGCATGAAAAACTCAAGGCAACAATTAAAGAATGCCTCGGACAGTATGTCGATAACGCAAACAAACACCGAGAAGCGGTAAATAAGGCCTTAGCAGATCAGACAACTCAGATAACAAATCTGAGCACCAAAATGTCCATATTCCGAATGGGCATTCGAATGGATTTTGCCAGCCATGGGTCCGAAATGGTAGACCTAGTAGTTAATGTGGTCGACATGGCTTTGGCAAATAAATTCAGAAAGGGGAAGCAATGAGCGCCAACACCAATGGAAGAAGGAGATCCTCCACAAAGTCAATTTGGAGAAACCGCCAGTGCAGGAACCGTCCCACCTATGGAAACGGATAACCATGGTTTCTACGGACCTCCTATCCCGCCGAAGAAGGACCCAAATGGTGGCCGAGAACCGCCAAGCCGACCCAGTGAAAGGGAAGGAAGTGAGGAAGGATCTTCGGGACCCCCTGGCGGAGGCGGTAGACCTCCTGGTGGAGGAGGCAATAACAGGCCTTTTGGTTGGGCAAGACAAAAAGAAGGAGCAAATGAGGTTACCGAAAGCCAGTCACGAGTAGTAGTAGGAGCGGTAAGGAAACCCGGTGAACTACCTCCCTTCTTCGAAAATGAAAAATGGCAGAAGATTAAAAGTTGGACCACGTCTTGTGAGGATTACTTCAGGCGGAATCCTATGCATTGGGAAGACGACCATGACAAGATCCTGTGTCCACTAGGAAGAACCAAAGGTCTGGACGTGGCCCCTTTCACTAACTGGTATAGGAATGCCATAGAAGGATTGGCCAGGTACGAGAGGAGAGAGGAACTGCAATTTAAGAAAACTTCAGCGCAGAAGTCGGTCAAGGTACTCCCTGCACAACCATGCGGGAATAGCCCTAAACCACATGAAGAAAGTGTCCTACAATAGGAATATCGAAGCCTATTTGACTAGGCTGGAAATGCTCAATGGACATCAGCAAATGAAAGGACCATGTTGGAGGCAACAAGTGGAGAGTAAACTCCCATTCTCCTTACTTCTGAGAATATCGTATGAAGAAGTCGATAGTGACCGCGATTGGATCAGTCAACTACAGGCGGTGGGACAAAAGGATGAAGAGTACAACGAGCTACAACGCCTGGCTAGCGGAAGCTCCGCGACGAATACTCTTAAGTGACAAAACACAGATGGGGACCCGCCTAGCAACCTGAAAGGCATGGCCAAAACCTAGTCCCCACGAAAAAGGGATACGAAGGGCAAGTGGAAGCCTGCGACAACAGGGACAGCAACGACACAGCGAGGTCGTGCTGAGTGGAAGTCGGCACACAATGGAATTCCACAAGGTTTAATCGACTCACGGCGTAAAGAAAATGGCTGCACACGCTGTGGACTCACTAATGATAAGTGGGGAGCTTGTCGAACGGCCACTGTGATAAACCACATTACTGGGCGCAGGATCGCAGTTCCGAGAACCCGACGAGGGGAAGTCCGCCCAACCCCTGTGGGTGGAAAGGCAGGCCAAACCTGAGCAAACCGAGCACCCCAGACCCCGGAGACTACCTCGGAATAAGCAAGGGTATAGGACCGAGGTAGAGGGCAACGGTGGAGCATCTGCAAAATGGAAGCGCGCCCTACTTAGGATGGTCAACAAGACGAAGAAATACACGATCTTGCTTGGCAGTACATCTCTCCCCAACCTGTGAGTAGATGCTCTTTGGAACGTATTATGCAAGAATGACGCAGAGGCGCACTCCGAGAATGGGCCGAAGGATGTAAAGTGCCTAAGGAGCGGGATGCACACCCTTCGGAGCCCTCTATAGGCGTTGCATGTGAAAAGTGGCAAAGCAGATCGAGAGTACGACCAGATAGTGCACACCTATCGAACCAGCTAGACAGGAGTCCAAGCTGGCTGGAGGCAGCCTGCTATGAGTTCAAACTGGCAATAGAGCCCTCAGCAGAGTTGTACACTCAATAGAAAAAGTCCCAGAAAAAACTTACCAGTTTAAAGCGGCGCTACGCGAGAGAAGACAACCCAATATCCAAAGACCCCACATGCATTAGTCACAAATGGGGCGTCGCGCAAGTGAGCCTGGTGCAAGTACGGGAAGGGGCACCCATGGCAACAGCAATGGGGTAGTCCATCGTCAGGATGAGGGAAATGCAGACAGCGTGCTCGCCCCATCTGGTCCCCCCATGATGGGAATCTAGAGAAAACCCTAAGGCTGGATTAAAAGGTCGATCCTGGACTCAGTTTGGGCATCTGAGTTCGGTATGATTAAATATCGTTATTGAGGGTATTCAAGCGAAAAAGTCCCAAGGTTGTCTGAGGAGGCTTTAGTAGCCGAAGCCATGCTGCCGTGGTAACAATCACCACCCCCACAACTATGAGCAAACGACAGACGACCAACCAGGGCCCCATTGCGGGTCCTAAGCGAACCAAAATAACCATACCCGAACCAGAACGGTACAAGTGCCCAGAAGGCACAGCCTTCCTCCGCTCCTACAACCATCGAGTACCGATTCGCGTGTTATTAGACTCGGGCTCTAACATCTTTGTTATTAGCAAAACATTAGTACAACCTTTAGGAATACCTACCGAGAGGAGAGATAAGCCTCTGAAAAAAGACAGATTTGATGGCAAACCTGCAAAGGAAAATGGGTGGCTTTACACCCACCCGATATGATTGAAAATAGGCACCAACCAGCATTCCTCACTTCTGTCCTGCGACGTAGTAAATACCGTCGCCCAAGACATGATTATACCTTTTGGTTGGTGGCACGACCAAAACCCAATCACCAATATTGGTGATGTGAAATTATGGAAGTTTACGGACAAGACATGTCCAGACCACGTAGGATCCACATTAGATCACATCGAAGTCGAATGGAATGATTCCCTCCTATTTGATGAAAAGGCTATGTTCATCGGACGAATGCACGTCAAAGACATGATAGCTTCATTCGAATACTCTTATGAACAATGGGACGTAATCTGGGAACGATTACCACAATATTACGTGGACTATAAGGATGTTTTTTCCACGCAAGCTTCGGACCGTTTGCCCGACCACAGTGAATTCAATCACAAAATCCAGTTGGTTGAAGGAGCCAAACCACCTTGGGGACCGATTTACCCAATGTCACAAAAGGAACTCCAAGTACTCTGAGAATACCGTGACGAAATGCTTAAGCAAGGAAAAATAGTATCAAGCGAGTCCCAGTACCGAGCACCCGTCCTCCTCGCTCCAAAGCCGCATGAGCGCCTATGACTTTGCGTCAATTACCAGAAATTAAATGAGCTTACTGTGGCTAACAAATATCCCGTACCACTCATGTCCGAATTAAGGGATAAAGTGGAAGGATCTCACAATTTATCCCAAATCGATTTAGCGAAGGGATATAATCTGGTACGCATAGCGGAGGGAGACCCAAAAACGAAGGAACCAAAGGACAAATAGAAAAAGATAACAACTTTCGGAACGTATTGGGGCTTGTGGCAATACAAGGTTATGCCTTTTGGCCTGATTAACACTCCTGGGACATTCCAAGGAATGATGTATACGGTACTGCGCAAATTCTTGGATCAAGGAGTTGTCTGTTACATTGACGATATCCTGATATATTCCAAGATGGGAAAGGAACACCTCGAACTTGTACGAAAGGTCCTATGACAACTGTGAAAGTACCGATTAGCAATCTCGCTAACGAAATCTGTCTTCCATGTAAAAGAGTTGGAATTTTTGGGTTACGTCATCTCAACGACAGGGGTGTCAAGGAGTGATAGAAAAGTGGGCGCAATTAAGAAATGGGTGCCATCTAAGTCCATAAGGGACATACAAATCTTTGTGGGTTTTGCAAATTTTTATAGAAGATTTATAAAGAACTTCTCAGCTATTTGCAAACCTATTACGGAATTATTAAATGGAACCCCGGAGGGTTTCCTATGGACGGACGAAGCAAACAAATCCTTTGAGTTATTAAAGGAGAAATTCGTTACCGTACCAATATTGTGCCATTTCAAACCAGAAAGGGATACGGTCGTGGAAACAGATACTAGCGACTTTCCTTTGGGTTGCGTACGCTCCTAGTTCATTGAGAAATGTTTACATCCAATCGTGTGCTACGCGTATAAATTAAATCCCGCTGAACGCAACTAGAACATTCACGACAAGGAACACCTTGCCATAGTCGAAGCATTCAAGGACTGGTCTCACTATCTGATGGGTACGGACCGTCCTATCACTATGTACACTGATCACCAGAATCTGGAGTGGTCCTTACCACAAAGGCCTGGAGGGCCCGACAAATACGATGGGCACAAAAGCTAACTGATTTCAATTTTAAAATCGTTTGCTGACCAGGCACAAGCGGTGGCAAGCCCGATGCACTGAGCAGGCGGCCGGAGTATCCCACTGCGGGAGGAGCTGAACGAACTGAGCAGTCGGTTTTGAAACCAGCACGCTTCGCCATTATCCGAATTAGCATTGTACTAGGATCTGAGGACAACGAAGTAGTGGCATCGAACCCTACACAAAACCTATTCCGAGCAATGCGCCTGTGTCCCGAGGCAAAACTACCAACTAAGGGAACCAAACAAGCGCCTGGTTATGATCTGTATGTATTAAAAGATACTGTCGTAGCAGGCAAGGGGCAAGCCCTACTCGAATCAGCAATAGCAATTCCAGTACTGAAAGGAACCTACGGACAGATCGCACCCAAAAGTGCTTTAGCTACCAAATATGGGATTGACACATGCGCTGGTGTGATTAAGGCAGATTACTGAGGAGAGGTGAAGGTACTGTTGTACAATACCCATAAGATGCACTACAAAGTATAGGCGGGAAGTAAGATTGCCCAGTTAAGCTTGGAAAAGATTCATACTAGGGAACTTGGAGAAGAAATGGAGTTAGATGACACGGAAAGAGGAGGACAAGGATTCGGAAGAACTGGAACTGGATTAACCGAGACCTCACTTCGCATCGGCTTCCTAAACAAGGACGCACACCTCAATCAACACTGCGACTTAACCGACGAAGAAACTCAGGACTAACTGGATAAAGAATCAGTGGTCATGGCAACCAGGGTCGTGCTAAAGGCAAACCCCAAGAAATTCCATGAAGAGTTTACACTGTCGGTAAAAAAGCCTGGAGATGCCGATGAAGACTGGGAATCCAGAAGAAAGGAGCAGGAAAAGTTACGAAACGATAACGCACAATGGCCTAAGCAGTGGTCAACAGAAGACGGGCTTATCTATTTTAAAAATAGGCTGTACGTACCAGCCTCAGAGTAACTACGAACCTTGATCGTGAAAAGCTGCCACGACTTAAAAGTAGCCAGAGAGTTCGCACAAGAAAAAACCCTAGAAATCATTAGGCGAGATTTCCACTGGAAAGGACTTAGCGACTGGGTAAATGACTATGTACGGTCATGCGACGAATGCTAACATAGCAAAGCCCGGAGACACGCCAAGTATGGTTTCCTACAACCATTACAAATGCCTTTTGCAGCCTGGAGCTCCATCTCTACGGATTTGATTACTCAACTTCCTCCATCAAATAACAATACCCAAGTCATGGTTGTGGTAGATCGATTCACTAAAATGGCCCACTTTGTTCCCCTTCCGGGAACTGCCAGCGCTAAGGATGTGGCAACCGCATTTACAAGAGAAGTTTGGAAGCTTCACCGATTGTCTACCGAAATCGTTTCCGACATGGACGCTAAGTTTGTAGCAGAACTTTGGGAATCACTGTGCGAAACATTGGGAATCAAGAGAAAACTGTCGACCGCCTATCATCCACAAATGGATAGACAGACGGAGAGGACCAACCAAGTGCTGGAAGGTTACCTCGGAAGTTTTGTCAACTACGACCAGGACGATTGGTATTCACTTCTTGCATTAGGCAAACACGCGTCCAATAACTCGGTAACCCAAGCACACGGCTTAACCCCATTCTATATAAACTAGAGATATCATCCACAAACGCAGTAGATGAAAGAAAGAAAAGTACGGAATCTAGGAGCAACAACCCACACTCACTGGATGAAAGAAATATACCAACAAGCATGAGACACCTTACTGCTTACTCGAAAAGCGATGAGCAGGTACTACCACCCAAAGGTTGAACAGCAACCAGACTATAAGGTCCGGCATTGAGTAATGCTCAATGCACAACATGTTTGGACGAAACGCCGTTTGAAAATGCTAAGTCCAAAGCTTTACAGACCTTTCCGAATACTGGAAAAAAGAGGTGACCGCCCCTCCAAGTTGGAAATTTCTGACCGGTGGAAAATCCACCCCGTGTTCCATGTGTCACTCCTCGAACCATACCGAACATCGGTTCGGCCCGAAAGGGAACCAAGGCCGCAGGCACCAGAAGAAATCGATGGCGATCAGAAATGGGAAGTGGAGAAAATGGTTAAGAGGGAAATTCTCTCCTATACGAAAAGAGTCTCCGGACGCAAGAAGCGTATCCGAGAACTCAAATACTTTGTTAAATGGAAAGGGTGTTCGGAGGATGAAAATATGTGGGAACCGCCGGAGCATCTCGAACATGCTATCGACTTAGTGGAGGAATTTCATAGGGATAACCCGGAAATGCTACGGCTGAGGTCGCATTATCAGGAAAGGGTTTTCTAGGCGTGGATAAGTAAACGCACAAAGGTTTTTTACCCTACCTGGATAGAGTCCTAGATGGAATTTTTTTTACGACTATAAAAATGTACCTCATATAGAAATCTAGACATCGAAATACTCAGGACGAGTCTAGAAGAGGAGGGAGCTAGTGTTATACTTAGAAGCATAGTCGGTGCGGCACGTGACTAAATGCATAATGCCACGTGTTCGACTTCCAGGCCCCGCCGTAGTTATCGTGATGATATCATATTATCGCACAGAACGATAAGGCATCTATGCAGCCCGCTCCATGGAGATACGAGGCATGCGACCCCGGGGCTTTCACTGGATAACATAGATGGAGCTCCGCTTTACAAGATAAAACTTGCTTGAACCAGAATGGTCTGTTAGTTATTGAGCTATCGCCTCTGCAAGTCTAAGTGTCGTCACTACCAATGATCTGAGTAGTAACGAACACACCCCTTCACTTGCGTGTACCAGGAGTCATCTGGAGACTGGTCACGATTGGTTAATACCAACTCAATAATCGAGTTAGTTATCTGCGTCATGCACTCTAAGCTATGCACATAGAGTAGTCATTGATAAGTCTTTGACGGAACTGATCACTCCACTTAGGAAGAGAGCGAGGAAGTTAGTTTTCAGGGTCAAATGGGGTTCGCACTCCTTGGACACTGACGCGTTAGTATGGCAGGTACAGAGTCAGTAAGAGATTGGAGGTAGGGTGCGACCACCCAGACGCGGACTATAAATATTGAGGTGCCTTCCTAGCTTTAAGTCAATCCTCCATCTCCGGTACACCTCGGGCGATTGAAAACTCAACACTATGGTTTCTATTGTGGCTTTCATCGTCTAGCACCACCACCTCCCCCCATCTCCCTCCATCCAGCCTCGGCTACAGGAGGTGGGCTCGCTTCCCCTCTCCCTTGAGGCCCTTATTTATTTATTGGCTCTCTTGGTTCCATCCCTGGTTGGGGTTCATTCATCTTCGTAATGTTTCTCCTCTTCCTACCCCACCTTGCTAAGGCGTTGGCATGGTCGGCAACCCCTTTTCCACCATCAGCAGACGGCCGGGACTACAGTTGCAGTAGGAGACAACAGGCAACAGCCTTCGGTCGATCTCTCTATCCTCTTGCTCCCCTAAGAGGCTGCCTAGTCAGACACGAACACGATAACTGATAGCTGCTGTGCACGGTCTTGGGTCTACCCCTCCTCTCTCCTTCCGGGCCTTTTTGTCTGGCAGGTGGTGGGATCCCTTCCACTACAGTGACACTATCTCTCCCAGAAGAAGGGACTACATGAGAGACGCAGTAAAACACCTGCTTCGCTTAGGGCTCTTCTACGGTCGGATCGGCTGGTACCCTACTTCTACCCCCTCTCAAGCTGGCACCTTACTGCCTCACTTGTCAATTGTCCCGGAGGACAAATAGTGGCTGGCACGCCTGCCACACACCTCCTCTCCTCGCTTCTTGGTCGCCGCCTTCAGGGTGGTTTCCCTTATACCCTTCGCATCCGGGCCTTCGGCTCCCTCCCCCTGGCCCTCGTCATATGGCCCTGGGGTTCCTATTTGGATTTAAGTAGTGATCGTTGGCCCTTAGGGGTTCAGTTTGGGTTTCTGCCTTCAGGTGTTTCGTTCTTGGGGTTGGGGCGCGTTCTTGGTTCACTGTCGGGTAGTTAGCTTTCTTTTGTCGCTTGGCAGTGGGGGTTATTGGGTGGAGTAGTTTACAGGCAGGATTTCGGGTGAGGGTACTTTTTTATACCCCATAGGGTTTTTTTAGCTCTGTCGTTCAGCCTGGTGCCAAGGAGCAGGGTTTTTTAGCGTCATAGCTAGGGCTCCAGATGCCTTTTGTACCTTAAACAGAATTCAAATGAGTCAAACAAAAAAACAAAATAAAATCTCTAGCTTTAACTCTATCATCAGCGACCGGAGAAGAGATGTTATCAATATATTCGTTCTACTTTACTTCTATCTTTACGAGCCTTCTTGACTATCTCCAAGACAGAAGATTAGAGGGCCTAGTGTATACTCACTTGACTTTAGAGTTACCTACCCCGTAACAGGTGTTGTTTTAATTGTTTCTTGTTTTCTGTTATTGTAGGGGAACTGTGCCATCGGTAGTCATTCACACCAGTCGTCTTGTTGATAGTTGATATATGTGCGTAGATATTGTTCCAGTATACTATTTATCTGTCCTGTTTGTCCATCTCTTTGAGAGTGGAAAGCTACATGGAACATCCCTACGTTACAGAGCTATGGCAACCTAAGGCTACATCCATGGTAATAACCAAGTGGTCATATAGTAGACTAGGCGGACATGCGAATGCATGTCCAAGTGGTATCCAATGGGCTGGGTATCCCGAAGAGCACAAGGTACTTATGGAAATAGTGTACCTGAGTAGCGGAAGTAATGTGACTATGTCTGCTACTGCCTAAGAGGAGGTCGGAAGGCCGGGTGAGTTAACCCTGGCCAGGAGAGTCACGTTACCCTACCATGGGGACCAGTTTCCTGTCATCATGGACATACTTACCCTACCTTTGAGACACTGTGATCCTACATTCCGTGGAAAATGTTCCTGGAAAAATTCCGCGAAATAATATGATTGTTTGTTATGCAATGATGATCGATAGGCACTTGGATGCACACTGATCAGAAAAGTACAGGAGGAGCTATAGGGCTCCGAACAAGCTGTAACTCTGCAGCATAATTCCTAAGAGGTACCTGCGGCCCCAGGGTTCGCCCTGCGCGTCATGGGCCAAAATGGTTGAAGTTCCCGTCACCCTAGTTAAATAGAGTCTATAAAGACATGTTTATAACACTGTATACGTCGCTGCCGTCCGTCAGACTGGAGGCTGTTCGCAGGGTATACAAGAGGGCCATGGTGAGATGGTCAGGTACCTTGTCCAAAACGAATGGAGTCAAATGGATCGAAACTGACGCAGTTAGCATGAGCTATCAGGAAGGGTCCCCACTCTAGTCCCGGGTAGTGCCGGAGACATCTGGGAAGCTTTTATGCCAATGAAGCCTACATGTGCCCCTTTGCCGTAGGCTCTTTGTGGGTTGTTTGAAGACTCTAATAGCATGACACTTATCACTGTGAGTGGTGTGCCGGGGGCGAGGGACCATGGGTAGTGCCTATGGCTCTCACCGCCATCACAGCTTGCCGCGGGAGTGTCGTAGACCTTCTAAGTTCGCAGTGAAGAGAGATGGAACTTAACCGGAAGACAACTGATGTCTATGAATGCTTGCATAGGTCATACCACATGGGAAGAGAGTCATTTAATTAGCTTTCCTAGGTGGCTTAACAGTTAGCCATTGGCGAGACACCGATGTACAAAGGTTTGCACTCTGGCAGGTGTATTGGGAAACACCATACAGGAACACATGTGCATATAGGAAATTTCTACTAGAGTATCCTGATACTTTAAGCCCTTTGGGGACACAGTAATGGTACCAGGGCAAGCCTTACGGAGAAAGGGTATCCTCGTGTTGGTCGAGGTACCTTTATGGCGGAGCTTTTCAGTATAAGTCTGACTACTTCAAGATTGTACGAGCGCTGTCCTACCCCAACACAATCAATATCTTCTTGAGAGATCTTAATTGAGATAAGACAGAGCTTAATGATAGTAAGTTTTACTATTTAGATTTATTGTTTACACTTTCCAAGAGCTGTGTTAGTGAGATTCAAAGTTTTGTCCAGTCGCATCCTTAGGAACTATCTGCTTGAGGGACCTCGTGTTACAGTATATCGCTAAGCGAGCCTCTCGCTTAACTCTTCTCCTGATTTTATTTGATTGAACTAACGTTAACTCATCATGTCTGCCTTAGCACTCATGATTGAAGAAAGAGCATCGAGTTCAGATAGCAGCTTTGGCCTGGATGACAACCATTTAGAGGCTGCCCTGTTCCGGGCCTCAGTGATAGCTAACACCCAGGGCACTGGTGGAGGAAGCACAAACATGCTACTTGATGCAGTACCATTCGAAGTCCCTTCAGACTGTGGAAGTTTGGTCCTCACAGACACCAGCCTTGGGGCACTTTGCTTCACGAATGATGTCGCTTTCGCTCAACGAATTTCAGATGGCGTAGACCCCTCGGCGGAAGAAGACGAGGAAATCCCTGATGAACCTAAGAAAGCCCCTTCTATTTCTGTTGCGGAATTCACCCACGACTAAGTGAACCCATATATCCTACGCGAGGTGATTCGCGAAGTCACTAATGGCACAAAGGAACAACTACATTGGAACAAGAAGACTCAGAAGCCATTTAGGAAACAAATTGTAGAGAGTTCGGTGGAATGGATGAGTAGACAGCAGGAGGCTTTCGTGGCATTATTGAAGAATCAATTTGCTATGAAGATATGGATGGACATATTGGAGAAAGCTTGGCAGGCAGGATCCCAGATTGATGAAGGCAATGATGTCTTGAGGATAGAGGCGGCTCCCGCACTACCCCTAGTGACAGATAAGCCTTACAATTTTGCTCAGCAATTGACGCTACATGCTAGAGATGAGAGATGGCGACCAGAACTAAGTCCTTTGGGTCTGCGGATCCTAGAAAGTCTGAAGACCACAGAAGAATGTAAGATACGATCGTCGTTCGTACTAGCCACGACTCGATCCCGCTCTACCTTGGTAGTGTGAAGCTACTCAGCTAGTCCTATTGTTCGAACACATGCAAGAGCATCTCCACAGGATCCCCATCAAACTGTCGATAGGCCCATAAGGTCACCCGCCCCCTCCATTACGGTAACAACAGCACCGCTGCTGTTACAAAAGCTAAACGTCCCTCCCCGTCGCACAACTCCGGTCTGCTCAGCTCCAACCCCAGTGGCAACTCCAGTCCCTACCATGTGGCCAGCTATGAACGCAGGTTCACATCTTGCTGAAAGGATTGAAAATACCTGAGAACAGTTTGAACCGCCGTAACCTCCTCCTCGTCCTCTTACCGCCTCTCAAGGCACTCCCCTCCCTGTCGTAGCTACTCCTGGCTAAGGCAACGGGCCACCGATACAAGTGTTAAAGGCACGAGTTATAGCTTCGGGTAATGCTGGATTTTTAGGCTTCAGGGGTCCAGAGGGTCCCGCGAAATGAGGGCCATACTGTCATCCTGTGTGTTCAGGATCTGGGGAGTTGCATGAAGAAAACTGTCATCTCCCGAACATGACAGAAACAGTGAGGCAAGACAAGGGAAAGGAAGTGGAAAAAGGTGCACCCCTATGTGGGTCTTGCTTGCACCGAGGTCACGAAGGAATACCGACAGACCCAGAAACCCCCTCCACCCTGACAAAACAGTTAGGAGTGTCATAGGCTGCTCCAAACCTGATACCATTGGGTAGTAGCCAGCCCGCAGCTTCCGTCCCGCTACAAGTACGGTCAGGAGGGGGTCCTGTGAATGACGGGAATCGTGGTGGTCAAGACGAGCGGTTTGATGGTTATGACAGACCAAGGGAAACCTTCGGTGGCAGTGCCGGAGGCAGTGGGGTGGAAAGCTACCTCCCGGTCGTGGATTCTTAGGGGCTGGCAGAGGGGACCCGCGTGATTCTGACCCTGATGACAGCTCTGATGATGATGCTGATTCCCTGCCTGATGTCACACCCTTTTTAGGACCATGCCGTGACCGCTGCAATGATAAGAACAAAGACCGATACGACCGTTGAGCCGAAGCACTACGAGCACGGTTGCAAAACTAGTCTCGTTCCTCGTCGCATTGGAGAGGGAGGAAGCCGCAAAAGCTAAGAGGCATTCCCATATTCAAGGGAGTGATTGCTGATCTGGCTAGTTTTGTGACCCGGGTTGAAGTCAAGTTCGAGTACTTTCCGATCGTCGTCTGACGGACATGGATAAGATTAACTTGGTCATAGCTCTTCTTGAAAACAAAGCCTACAACTGGTACCTTGGAATACATACTTACATCAACAGTGAGGCTGCGAAAAGAGTGGGTATGCCATTCCACAAGAATGGTCTGCTCCGGACATGGAACAGATTGTGTCAACGGTTGGAGCAGAGTCACGGAGGTGACAATGTGAATCAGGATAAGAACCTTCTCAAGTCGAATAGCTTGGTAATGACCCGCAACCAGAGTAGTCCATACCGGGACAAGATTATCGATCTGATGTACCAGCTGAATTACACAGACCACCATCTGGTTAAGGATAAGGTTTGGGCAGTGATAACTCCGGAGCTTTGGGCCTTATGGGCATTGAAGGCACCCCACCATGAAAGGCTAAATGATTCCTCGAATCTACTTCGGGAGGTTGGTCATAACCTAGAAGACGACAAGTGATTTGGATATCCCCTTGACGAGAGGCCCACCAAACTACAAGAGAAAAGACAGAAGGAAACTTCTAAACCACCCAGAAGGTTTAAGAAGAAGGAGATAGGTTCGGGTTGGAAGGACAACAAGAGGCAGAGGACCGCTAATGTTGGTGCTGGAAAGCAGGCAGGGATGTCTGAGTATGCTATCGCTCGTCGAGACATCCCTCAAACCCTGACTGATAAACGATACCACAATAAGCAATGTACCAAGTGTGGGAGAAAAGGACACTTCTGAAGACAGTGTTCTGTAACCTGGCCTGTCGTTTATACCATGAGGAATACCGCAGGAGTGAAACGGTCATGACCCAAGGCGGAATCCGAGTCCTGTATGAGCAACAACAAGCAACTTAAGCGTGTTGAGGCCTCTAGGCCACCGCCCCCTCCAAGACTCTTGGAAGCCTGTAAACATTCACCTCCAGTTATGGAGGTTGATACGGATGTTGAATAAGGTAAGAACCTTACCCTAAGAAGAGAAATGACATAGCTAATGTATTCTAGATCAATGAAGATCTTAGAGGAATGCAATGGACTACTCAAGTGGAACAGATTTAGGTAAGAACCAATCCGTATTGACTATCTGTTCAATACTGACCAATCTTTATTACAGCAGTGTCAAGAGACTACCGGGTCAGGTAGATGTTACAGTCACGGGCGGTGTTTGGATTTTCTTTCTGGTTCTTGGGTCTTATTCTTTCTTATGGGGTTATAATGTTATTTCATGTTGAACATTTCAGGGGAATTGCTTTCCAGTTTGGCTTTGAATGAGCATTCTGCTCCAAAGGGTCACTTTGGAAAATGGGAACTGCGCGACATTCAGATGCCGCACAAAGATGCCCTGTTTGGCCCCGGTTGCCTGGACATCTCCGGATAGGAAATGTATTTGTTGTCTTATATGCATCGGTTGTCTTGTACAGTTAAATTGGGTCGGGTTAGCCTTGAATAAAAGCTATCTTTCAAGTTTACCTGAGAGGGTTTAGTACCTGAAATCATGGTGGCGTGATAGTAAACAGCTTGCCAATTACCTTATAGGATGAAAACTATTCTTGAAAACGTTTACCAACCCGTTGTTGCCGCTCCTGTGTTGAAAGGGAAGAGACTAGCGCGGGTGATTATTACAAGACAAACCAAGACACCGAGGCACTCAAGTCTACCCAAATATAGCAAATCAATTCACCTACAAGTGACATTAGATTGGCGAACAGGGTGTAGGCAAGTAAGTGCTAAAGCCCTATTACTATTAGATAGTGGAGCTACTGGCCCAGTGCTCAGTAGTCAATGGGTTAAGAGTACTCAAGCTCCTTGTATACGAAGATGGATTCATACTCCCATAAAGGATGCAAGGGGTAACCACATACCAGGATCGGGTCTTCACTATACCAAGTCATTGGATCTGAAGATAGGAGATGACATAAATGGTATGGGCTTTGAAGTAGGCAACGTTGCGGACAGAAGAGTCAATGGCTATCTCCCGATGTCTTGGTTGAAGGATCACAACCTGGACATAGATTGGAACGTAGTATCACTGACCTGGCGCTCAGATTTCTGTAAGGCAAATTGTCTGACCAAGCAGAGGCGGTTGGGATACATGACTGAGGAGGAGCTATTAGCCGAAGATCCTGAAAATGTATATTTTCTCGGGACGGTACAGTTCTCGGATGAGCAAGGTGAAGATGTCAAAGTCCACCTCTTGCCAGAGTATATGGACTTCAGAGATATCTTCAGTCAAGAAAGGATAGATGCGTTACCGGAACATACAAAATATGATCATAGAATTGATTTAATTCCAGGGAGTACGCCTTCTTTCGGGCCTATCTATCCAATTTCCATGACAGAGCGACAAGGGCTCAAGGAGTTCATAAATGAGATGTTATGAACTGGGGAGATAGAAAGATCTACTTCCTTGTCCTCCGCTACTATACTTTTCGTACCCAAACTAGATGGTACTTTAAGATTGGTAATAGACTATAGAGGACTAAATAAGATCACGGTGAAGAACAGATGTTCTCTCCCATTGATAAATGAACTGCATGGTAGGCTCTCAAAAGCTACAGTGTATAGCTTAATGGACCTAAGAAATAGGTATTGGGGAATCCACATGGCCGAAAAGGCTAGAGGAGATACTCACTCGCATGAAGAACTCACGGCCTTTCATAGCGAATTCGGATTACATTAGTTTAGGGTGATGCCCATTGGACTATGTAATCCACCCGCTACCTTCGAGAGTATGATAAATGATGTCTTTCGCGATATACTGGCAGAAGGAGTCTTAGATTATATGGACGATATCCTAATTCATTCAGAGACTATTGAGGAACATGTGTCTCTAGTAAGGCGAGTAATGGAAAGACTGAGGAAGCATCGATTATGTGCAAACATAAAGAAGTCGTTCTTCCATCACAGTGGGATTGAGTTCTTCGGTTATAGGATATTCGATAAGGGGATCTCCATGATCACAAAGAAAGTGGATTCTATGTTGGAACGGAAACAACCAACTAGCGTTGTCGGAGTCCAAAGTTTTATGGGCTTCGCTAACTTCTACAGAAGGTTCATAGAAGGGTTTAGCAAGATAGCAAAACTGTTGACGGACCTGACTAAGAAGGATGTCCCATTTGATTGGATCTCCACTTGTGATAAGCCATTCAATGATTTGAAGAAGGCCTTTACCTCGGGACCAATCCTAGCACACTTCGATCCGGTCCGCCAGACTAAGATGGAGACAGACGCAAGTGACTTTGTATTAGGTGCCATACTGTCTCAGTTCTGTGAAGATGAGAAGTGGCACCCAGTGGCCTTTCATAGTAGGAAGTTCCACCCTGCTGAGATTAATTATGATGTCCATGACAAGAAGATGACCGCTATCGTGGCAGCATTTAAGGAATGGGAGCATCTGTTTAGGTCGGTAGAGCGAGAGATGTCGGTTTACACCGTTTACAAGAATTTGGAGTACTTTAACAGTGCCAAGTGCCTCAACCGCCGGCAACATCACTGGGCGGAGTCCCTACAGCCATTCAATTTCAAGGTGGTTTACGTGAAGGAAGGCTGAATACAAAGGGAGATGCACTGTCTAGGTGTCGAGACCGCTGCCCTGAGGGGGGGAGTAATTCTCTGCCACAGACACCAAAGCGGTTTTTTTGCCCCACACAATGGATTGTGGGACAGGAGCGAGACCTCTTGCGTCCTCATTCATGGGCAGCCTGTCAAGGGTACTAGTTACAATCAACATTCCTAGATGCGTTGTTAACTGGTGCAAAAACAGGATCCCATCTATGTGAGGGACTTAAAGGCTGTATTAGCACGAGACAAAGTTGTCAACTGCAATCTGACAATCGAAAGAGATACCCTCCTATGTAAGAATCCGACTGTCAAGAGAGATCTTCTCCTATACAAGTGTAATGACCCTACATCATAGAGCTATGGAAACCTAAGTCTACGCCCATACATAAGACCATGAGGTCTGATGGTAGACTAGGCGGACATGCAGGCGCATGTCTAAGGAATATCTACTGGTCCAGATATCTCAATGAACAGAAGGTACTTATGGGATAGAGGTACCAAAGTGATGGAAGTAACGTGACCTTCTCCACTCCAACCTAAGGATAGGTCCAAAGGCCGGTTGAGTTTACCCTATCTAGGACAGTCACATTACGCTGCCATCGCGACGGGTTTCATGTCACCATGGCCATACTTACCCTACCTTTCGGACACTATTACCCAACCTTCTGTCAGAAACGTTCTGGGGACATTTCCGGGAAATGCTAGGATAGTTTGTTACGCAATGACGATCGACGAGGACTTGGTTCCATTCTGATCCGAAGGCTCCGGAGGAGCTATAGTGCTCTGGACAAGCTGTAACTTGGCAGAACTATTCCTAACAGGGACCTGGGGCCCCAGGGTTCGCCCCGGGGGTCGTGGGCCAAAATGGTTGAAGTTGCCATCATACTAGTTAAAGGGAGTGTATGAAGACATGTCCACAACACTGGATATGTCGCTGCCGTCCGTCTGACCGGAGCCTGTTCGAGGGGTATTTAGGGGGCCAAGGTGAGAAGGCGAGGTACCTTCTCCAAAAAGAGCAGAGTAAAACGGACCAAAACCGGTGGAGTTGGCATGAGCTATCCGGAAGGGTCCACAGAGTAGTCCTGGGTAGTGCTGACGACATCTGGGAAGGCGTTACGCCAATCAAGCCTACACGTGCCCCTTTGCCGTAGGCTCTTTATGGGTTGTTTCAAGACTCTATTAGCATGATACTTATCACGGGGAGTGGTGTACTGGGGGTAAGGGACCATGGGTAGCGCCCACGGGTCCTGCCGCCGCTGCTGCTCTCTGCGGGAGCGTCGTAGACCTTCTAAGTTCGCAGTCAAGAAAGATAGAACTTAACCGGAAGACAACTGAGGTCTACGAGTGCTTACAGGGGTCAACGCACATGGGAAGAGAGTGATTTAGTTAGCTTTCGTAGGGTGTCTTGACAGTCAGCCACTCACGATGCTCCGATGCGCACAGGGTTTCACTCCGGCAAATATATTGGTAATCACCTCACAGGAACTGATGTGTACATGGGAGATTTCTACTCGAGTGCGCTGCCACTATAGGCTCGTCGCGGATGCGGTAATGGTGCCGGGCACTCCTCACAGAGAAGGGCATACTAATCTTTGTCGGGGTAACCTGATGGGGGAGTTTTTGGTATAAGTCTGACTACTTAAAGCTTATACGAGAACTCTCCTACCCCAACACGATCAACATCCTCTCGAAAGACTTTAATTGAGATAAGCCTGAGCTTAACAATATTAACTTTTACCGTTACTTTTATTCTTTACAATTTTGCAAGAGCTTTTGTTTGAGAGATTCGAAGTTTGGTGGGGTCGCATCCTTGGGATCCAGCTTCCTGAGGGGGCCCCCATTACAACAAGAATACGTGGTATGTTCCGGACTTGCAGGATCTAGATGACAAAATCATGAAGGCTGAACATGACTCCCGTATCGTGGGACACTTTGGAACATACAAGACAGTAGGCAGGGTCAGTGCTAACTTCTTTTGACCAAAGATGGATGAGAGTATTACAGACTATGTTTGAACATGCGATGTCTGTCAACGGATTAAGTTCCTTAAGCATACGAAGTTTGGCTTGTTGAAGCCTGTCGGAGTGCCATTGAGGCCATGGACAGATTTCTCAATGGACTTCATAGTAGCACTACTAAAATCAGAAGGGTACACCAAACTTTGGGGAATTGTAGAGAGATTCTCAAAGATGGCACACTTTATCCCCTTGGCCACAGAAGTTCCTATTAAGGATTTGGCTGTGATATTCCTAAAGGAAGTTTGGCAACTCTATGGGCTCCCAGAATCTATTATCTCTGACCGCGATAGCTGATTCACATCTAAGTGTGAAATGAGCCTGATGCAAGAGTTGCAATTGAAACTACGGTTATCAACCGCTTTCCACCCTGAGACTCATGGGTAGACTGAGTGGGTCAACCAGACCTTGGAACAATACTTAAGAAATTATTGTTCATACCAACAGGATGATTGGGCCTCGCTACTACTATTGGCACAGTATGTGTATAACACATCCAACTCCGGGTCGACTAAGTTATGTCCTTTTGAGATCAACTATGGCTTCAACCCACGGACCAACTGGTCAGGTACAGTCTCGGAACAGCAAGGCGTTCATCACAGTAGTGAGCTATTGGCAAAGAGTTGAGAAGGTGTCTAGCAAGAAGTCCGAGATACACTTAAGCGAGCTCAAGAGAGACAACGGAAATGGTATGACCAGAAACGGTTACCAGTCCCAGAATACGTTATGGTAGACAACGTGGTCAATGGCAGGGGAAGGAAGGCTGGTCACGTAATGCAAAATCGAACCAATATCCGTACCCAGCGACCTATGGAGAAGCTGGACCACCGAATGTTTGGACCCTTTGTGGTCAAGCGTAAGCTTGTGCACTGGGCTTAAGAACTCCAATTGCCTGCCAGATGGTCAATCCACCTGGTATTTAATGTCGGACTCTTAGAACCCGATCGAGAGGACCCAAGTGGTAAAAGGACTAAGGCGGTCCCAGTCCCAGAGGTAGTTGATAATCAGCCAAGCTATATGATCGAGGAGGTTGTAGACAGTCGATGGTAGTGTAGCATGAAAGGGAAATTTCCTAATCACTTTTTAAAGTATCTAGTTTGATGGGAAGGGTATGGCGCTGAGGAGAAATCGTGGGAGCCACATGAGATGCTAGAGGGTACCGGCTTACAAGGCATGAAGGATGTTCAGCATCGGTATCCGTACAAACCCTGAGAGCATAGGGTTGAAGGACAACCAAAGCGGAGAAATAATAGATGACGTTAGCAGACCAGGATGGTCCTTAGAGAAGAGGGGAGTGCTATAACAACCCTACGTTATAGAGCTATGGCAACCTAAGTCTACGCCCATACTAATGACCAAGAGGTTATATGGTAGACTAGGCGGACATGCGAATGCATGTCCAAGAACTATCCGACGGCCAGGGTATCCCGAAGCACAGAAGGTACTTATGGAAATGGGGTACCTAAGTAGCGGAAGTAATGTGACTATGTCCACTCCAGCCTAAGGTAAGGTCGGAGGCCGGGCTGAGTTCACCCTGTCTAGGAGAGTCACGTTACCCTGCCATGGAGACCAGTTTCCTGTCACCAGGGACATACTTACCCTACCTTTGAGACACTATTACCCTACATTCTGTCGAAAAGGTTCTCAGAAGAATGCTGTGAAATGTTAGGAGCGTTTGTTACATGATGACGATCTGCAGGCACTTGGATGCACACTCATCGGAAGACTATTGGAGGCGCTATAGTACTCTGATCAAGCTGTAACTTTGCAGAATAATTCCTGAGGTACCTGCGGCCCCACAGTTCGCCCCGGGTGTCATGGGCCAAAATGGTTGAAGTTGCCGTCATACTATTTAAATGGAGTATATGAAGACATGACCATAATACTGTATCCATCGCTGCCGTCCGTCCTACTAGAAGCTGTTGGCACGATATCTAGCGGGCCAAGGTCAGAAGGTCAGGTACCTTCTCCAAAAGAATGCAGTAAACTGCACCAAAACTGATGCAGTTAGCATGAGGTATCCAGAAGGATCCCTAGAGTAGTCCCGGGAAGTACTGGAGACATCTGGGAAGGGTTTACACCAATCAAACCTACACCTGCCCCTTTGCCGTAGGCTCTTTATTCGTTGTTTGAAGACTCTAATAGGATGACATGTATTACTGTGAGTGGTGTGCCGTGGGTAAGGGACCATCGGTAGCGCCTACGGGTCCCGCCCCCATCACAGCTGGCCGTGGGAGTGTCGTAGACCTTCTAAGTTCGCAGTCAAGATCGATAGAACTTAACCGGAAGACAGCTGATATCTACGAGTGCTTGCATAGGTCAAAGCACATGGGAAGAGAGTCATTAAGTTAGCTTTCCTAGGTGGCTCAACAGTTAGCCATTGGCGAGACACTGATGCACCAAGGCTTGCACACTGCCAGGTGTATTAGTAGATACCTCGCAGGAACCCATGTGCATTTAGGAAATTTCTACTACAGTCCGCTGACACCTTAAGCCCTTCGGGGCTACGGTAATGGTGTCTGGGCAACCCTTACAGAGAAAGAATATACTTGTGTTGGTTGGGGTACCGAGATGGGCGAGTCTTTGATATAAGTCTGACTACTTAAAGATTATACGAGAACTCTCCTACCCCGACACAATCAACATCCTCTCCAGAGATCTTAATTGAGATATGGCAGAGCTTAACAATATTAAGTTTTACCATTGACTTTTATTCTTTACACTTTGCAAGAGCTGTGTTCAAGAGATTTGAAGTTTGGTGCGGTCTCATCCTTAGGAACCATCTACCTGAGGGAGCCCCCATTACACCGTGCTCATTCGTCTTTTAATTCCCAGTTTTTTCATCTTTTGCTTCTATCCTTCCGATGTGAAAACTTATCGTCCATCCCTAATGATGCTTTGGTGTAGTCTATGGAGGGGGTACATTTCTTGTAAAAACAATGTGGTGAATTGCTGTGCTGTAATGTCTGTTCTGCATAGTATGAAATGACTCATTTTGGTCAGACAATCCACTACCACTGGTATGCCATTTTGATCACATGACTCAGGTAAGTCAGTGATGAAGTCTAATGAGATAGACTTCTAAGGTTTGTCTAGTGCCTCATTTGATTCGAGTAATCCATAAGCTGCATATCTTACCACTTTGGTCCTTGAATACATGTCGTAGTTGTTTACATATTGTTTGATGATTTCCCTTATCTTTGGCCAGTAATATCGTCTGCTACAGAACGCAGTAGTTTTGGTTGATCCTCTATGGCCCGCATATGGGGGGTCATGATGGTGTCACATGATTTCTGTGCGTAATCCTTCTTCTTCTGCTATCCAGATATTTCCATCGTACTATAAGTAATCATCTTTCCATAGGCATAGTCCTAAGGCCACCGTTTTGGTTTCCATTATTCCCTGTGCCAATTTTTCCTTCATGCCTTTGGTTTCCTTGTCTTGGGAACTTTCTTTTCTGATATCTTCTTCCAATGGCGTTTGGGTGTTTATTTCGTTCAATCATTCATATCTGCTACCTTCGTTCTCCAGTTGGAAGTACTTTTTCTTGGATGAGACTATTCATCATTTTTGTTTGAGCCTTTCGTCATCTGGGTCGGTTGGTTTGTTGTTCCACCTTCTGGTTAAGGCATCTGGTTTTCCTCCTTCCTTTCCACGGCAGTAATCGATTTTGAAGTTCTAGGTGCTAAGTTTTTTCATCCATCCTATCTGTCGTCCAGTTAATTCCTTCATGGTCTTGAAGGGTACCAAATCCTTGTGGTCTGTGAGTATCTTGACTGGGGCTTGATTGGTTTGTGCGTATCTTATCCATTCCTTCAAGGCTTGAACTATCGCTGATTGTTCCTTGTGGTGCACATTGTAGTTGCATTCTGCTGGTGTCCTTGTTTTAGATCTGAAGGCGACAGGTCCCCACTTGCCTTCTTCACATTTCTGTGAAAGTGTGCCCAAGCATATGTATTTCGACGCATCCATTTCGATCATCATTTCCTTCTCTGGATCGAAATATACCAGTATTGGTCATTTGGTCATCTTAGTTTCAAGTTCGTTGAAACCCTCTTTCTTATTGGTTCCCCAGTCACATTTGATGTCTTTTTTGGTCAGGTTATATAGGGTCTTGGCCATTGGACTAAAGCCTTCTATAAACCTCCAATTGAAATTCCAGAACCGCATAAAACATTGAATGTTGGTTTTGGTTTTTGGGTATTCCCATTCCCATATTGCTTTGGTTTTGACGGGATCCATCTGGACTCCTTCTCCATTGATGATGAATCCTAGCTATTCGGTTTCTTTCTTATGGAACTGGCATTTGCTGGGTTTGTATATCATTCCGGATTCTTTGATATCAGCCATTATGTTGCTGACATCTTTCTGGTGTTATTCTATATCCTTGGAATATATGAGTACATCATCTGCATAGACAATGCAGGATACATCTAGGTATTTGTGAAGTACTCTGTGAATCCACCGTGGGAACGAGGCGGGTGCATTGGTTAGTCCAAAAGGCATAACCACGTATTCGTATGTTCTATATTTTGTGGCAAATGTTGTCTTCCATTCATCTCCTTCCCTGATTCTCACATTGTAGTAGGCATCCCTAATGTCTAGTTTAGTGAAGTATTTGGCTGACGCTGGTTGATCTAATGCTTCTCCTGTCAGAGGTAGGGGATACTGATCCTGTCTGGTTATTTCATTGAGGGCTCAATAATTGATGCATAGTCCCAATTTCCCATCCTTCTTTTTCATGAATAGGAAAGGTGACCCTCCATTGGCGTAGGATAGCTGGATACATCCTCTCTCCAAATTTTGTTGAATGTATTTTCTTATCTCCTCGAGCTCTGTTTCTCCCAAAGGGTATATTCTTTTTTGTAGTAATCCTTTACTGCTTTCTTTACAGTTGATTTCCAAATTGAACTTCGGGTGGGTGAGCTGGTGGCGGGGTAGATTTGTTTCTTGAAATATTTCCAGATGGTGGTGGTATTCGGGTGGTACCAACTCCTCCAATCGTTCGTTTTTTGCTTGGTGTCGGCTTTTTATAGCTAGTTCCCTGCTAATGTTAATCTTGGCTAGGCTCGTTCCTGCATCTTGGGCATCCCATTTGAGGATTCCCGGTGTCTCTCACTGGCGGTAGAACTTTCCGAAAGCTCGTGCTGATATTCAGTTAATCTCGCTTCTTGGTTGATCTTCTTTTGTTGATCTTTCTTGATTCAGACTGCCAAATCCTCTGGTTCCCCTAGGGGTCTTGGCCACGTTATCCCATTGTTGAAGTTCCTGTTCTTTAATCTTTTCGATTATTAGTTGTGCCACTTTGTCACCTTTCTCCACCGTATAATCTTTATCATTTTAATTGACCATGACCACCTTCAATTCACCTGTGTAGTCCGCGTCTATTACTCCAGCATTGGTGGTAAGTCTGTCCTGGGCTGCGAGACCGCTGCGAGGTACTATATGCCCATAGGTGCCTTGAGGTAACTCCATGGCTATTCCAGTTGGCACAATTACCTGCCCATTGGCGGGTATCTTGATTTCCTCCTTGGCATACAGGTCTTGTCTTGCCGCCTTTTGAGATGCTTTCGTTGATATCTTAGCCTCATAGCTTAACTTTTGAACTTTGATCTTCTGATCCTTTCTTGATTGAACTTGGTTGAACTTTGCATCCAAGTTCTGTTCGATCGCTTCTTCTTCAGGAGTTACCTATATCACTAGCGAACTGTTGAGATACTATGTCGTACATCATTTCCTGTCAAAGGTAACTTTTTCTTCTTCCCAATTGAGTGTGAGATTATGTTGTCTTAACCATGGTACTCCTAGGATAATTTCATGGTGTTGTAGATTTGCCACTTGGAAGGTAGCCACATCCCTATGGTCTCCAATTTCCATAGGTACGTACCTGGTATGAGTGATAGGTCCCATAGCGCTGGGCTTTCCATCTGCGTAGTAAATCTGTCTTTCTCATGTTGACTTCTTGGTCTTGAGTCGGTATATCCGGCATACTTCTTCATCAATCAAGTCTTTGATTGTGCCTGAGTGGAGCATCGCATGTATCATTATAGGTTGTTTTTTGCTGTTATCTATTTTTGTTTTGATCATGATATGCTTATTGTCGTTGTCATTTGTGTGCGTTTGTAAGATCATATAATAGTTGGCGAATGAGATTGATTTGTCCTTCAGTGGGTCCTGCAGAACATCTAATACTGGGAACTTTCGTCTTTTGCCGGTGCTTGGTATTTGTCTTCGATCTTGACTTTTCTTAGGCAGCTGCGTGGTGGGAATCTCGGATTCGTCTGGGTGTTTTGTTGGTTCCTGCCTGCATTAGGATTGACAGGCTGTTTGCAATCCTTGATCATGTGTTCTCCTATTCCACATCTATGGCATAGATTATTGTTTCGTCACCTACAATACTCATCTTTCGGGAGGTTGAGTGGTAGCCTCCTTCTAGTTGCGTCCAAGTCGATTGCATCACCTCCTTGTGAGGTGGTTCGATAGGTTCCATTCTGGTTCCTGGGTGTAACCAGGGTTCTTGTAGTCCTATTGTTGTTTTGTGTCGTGTTTGACTGGTTTCTTTGAATCTAGTCTAGTTGTCTGAACTGGACTTCCTTTCCCATAGCCCAGAGGGCCATTTCCTCTGTGGTCGTGAATTTGGCCTTGCTGTATCTCTATGCATCTTGCTAGGTTTTTCTTAAACCTTTCATAAACCACCGCATGGCCGAGGCCTCATCGCATTCCGCGTCGTAGTACAGTAGCCGGAACTCGTACCAGTAGTCGGTGCCATTTTTTGTTCCTTGGCGAATTTCCTCCAGTTTGTTTCGTCCTGGTTGGCTTACGTCTATGTCTATGAATTGGGCTTCGAATACGACCTTGCAGCTGGCCCAGTGCGGCCATAGGGCATTGTTGCTGACCATGATGGGGGTTATCTATTTTAGAGCTGTTCCTTCCAGTAAGGTGAGAGTATGTCGTATTTGGTCCTGGTTAGGCCCTTTTTTCTATCCTACCGCGTCAATACAGGTCAGGAGCTGTACCATGAATCTGGGTAACTTGCTCCTTTCTAGCACATAACGTGGTAGGGTCTTGACTTTGGGTTGTTACCCTCTTCCTTTTCTAGCCTCTCTTATCATCTGTTCCACTTCATCTTGTGGGATCGTCCCTGAAGGCGCTGGCCCTGCCAGAGGCTGGCCTGGAGGTGGTGCTCGTCCAGACATTCTGTCAGGTTTTGGAGTTTCTGGTATTTCCTCTTCTTCTCTGAAGGTAACTCGCTTAGGTGTGACTGGACTGGTAGGTCTTGCCGAGTGTTGGCTGGCTTCGCTTAGTGCATGTTCTAATTCTTCTAATCTAAAACGTTAGTCTTAGAGATCCAAATCTCCTTCTTGATCTGGGTTGAACCACCCTATGGTGTAATCATTCAGTGTCGTGTTATAGACACATTTCAATGTCAAGAATCCTACTGGGTGTGGAGATATGACAGGTAACGATTCTTAATTTGTAGAGAGGTAAGAGTTCTTAGGCCTTTGCCTACGCGACAGTGATAGTCAAGTCCTTTCGACTTCTATCATATCACATCTATTGCTCTCATCTTTCTTAAGCCCTCGTTTAGGACTTAATCATTCGCTGTGACATGAGAAATGGTCTTCTGTCGTGGGAGGAAAGACAATTGTTCGGTTTCTCAAGAGAAATCTTAAAGAGCGTCAAGGTAGGTTTTATTGTAGAACTTAAAGGTAGCAAATAAAGGAGAAGAACGTGTAAAGAGCTCATACGAGAGGTCCTAGTGACTCTTTATGTAGTCGCTCTTCATCTGGTATGACTCATACTTCGCGTCACACAAATCTTGGGACTCATAACTCTGAGTCATATGAGATCCATCCACTAACAACTATGAGTTGCTGCGCAACATGCCTAAAACCAATCAAAACATTATAACCAAGTTAGGTGTACAACTCGCACCACCTGAGCGAAACCCATGACTCATAAGTTGAGTCATGTGCGGAACTCATACCATGGTGTGACTCACAACTATGAGTCAGTAACAGGTGAACATAATACTCTAGGGTGCACTAGTGTGTGCCATGTGAAATCCCAACATACCTATCGCTTGGAAACCCCGAGCTATATGAAATCTGCCTCGCTTAGTCACAGTTTGTGACAAGCTGTCACAAACTGTGACTAAGTAAGACAGATTGTACATAGCTCACAATTCTGAGGTAGAGGTATGTTGGAATCTCACATGAGGTACACTAGTACCTCATAGGTTATTATGTTTACTTGTTCGTAACTCACAGTTGTGAGTCATATGATGTTATGATTTTAGCACATGACTTGGGTTAGGAGTCATGGGTTTCACTCAGGTGACGCAAGTTGCGCACCTGACTTGGGCATTATGTTTTGATTGGTTTAATGTATGTTGTGCAGCGACTCAGAGGAGTCAGCTGAAGGATTTTACATGACACACAGTTGTGAGTCATAAGGGTCACGTGACGCAAGGTATTAGTCACGCCGAGTGAAGAGCAGCTACATACAGGGTCACTAGGATCCGGGGTATGAGATCTTCATATGTTCTTCCAAGTTATTTCCTACACTTACATCTTACAAGTATAAAACCTACCTTTGCACTCTTTAAACATTTACTTTAAGAAACCCGAGACCTCTTTCTCCTCGCACGAAGAAAGAATAAATCGTAAGTGTGGACATAAAAAGATCAAGCAATAGGGGCGATAAGATAGGAGTCCAAGGACTTGACTATCAGGATCGTGTAGGCACCCGCCTAAGAACCATCGCCTTGCATCACAGAAAGACGCGTTACCTGTCGCACCCCCATACCCGGTAGGATTCTTAAGACAAGCCATTACATATTAAGTGTTTAAACTCCTATAATATGATAAACAAGTAATTGAAACTCAAGAAACAATAATGCTCGCCAAATATCTAGAGTTATATTAATTTTCAACAGCAGTGTTAACGCGACGATGTGAGTTATACTTCCTCCTTACAATGCTTTAATACTCAGCTGATGCATATATAATCTTAGATCTATATGCATCCATTATCTGCTGACTTCTTGCCCTTTATTTCCAGATCAATCTATTTGACACACTACCTAATACCTCTGGCACTAAGCGTTGTAAGAAATCAAAAATTGTACTCACAGTTTTCTTGTGTATAGTGCTTAGCCGTGCCCCAGTAATACTCAATGAAATTGAGCTCACAGTGGAAACTAGGATAAAATATTATTTCATGACCGGCATCGAAAATTGCTTGTTTGACCTAACTTTTCTCATTGTAACAATCAGCTTGTACAGCAAGAACAGCATCCGCACAATAACTTCCACCATTCAAGCGGAGTGGATTCGGTTTCATAGACTTTCTGGAGGATCACTTTACCCAACATTGTGCTGGAAAACGGCATCCATCTTCTGGCCACAAACCACATTCATTCCAAACAATTCTGAGGCCCTTTGCTCTACTACCTGGTAAAACCATTGACTGCATATAGCCACCCTCTGGGTGGTCTGGGTCAATAACATAGGTCTCCCACATAAACTTCACATTCTTTCCATCAGATTTGAGATTCTCTCCAAGAGGCAAAGGGCATTATCAGCAATCTTTTAATGATTTCTTGCATTATCAAATGCAAGCCATGCTTTGCATCCAGGGAACTGTGCCTCAAATGTCAGGATTGCGTTGTTAACCACTTGGTCAAGCAACTTATCTCCAGTCTACCAGATGTCACCTCCACATTTTATTATCACGCATGCATCACCATCACCTAATCATCCAATTGGTATGATGAAGTCAGAGACATGAAGACCTTTACCACATCCTTTTTTCCTTAGTGGTCCATGCTGAGGAAGGACCCAAATTTAACCCTTGGCATCATTGGAATTGAAGGTGCACTCATCTTGGGTAACCAAGATGAGTGGTTGGAGTTCTCGCAAAAGACGCTTAGAGGTTGGTGTTTCTTGCAAGTTTTCATCCCACTTTAGAAATTCTTGGTTATAGGATGTTATCCGTAGAAGAAATATTTTATCACAGTAGTCTCAAACATCTTCTCTCTCATGTCTGTTCTTCTATATTCCTTTCCTATACGCCTGATACTTGAAACCAAGCTTTCAGAGCCAGCGTCTTACCGCTCATGATCTAATCTTTTTCGCTACTTCTCTTGCAAAACCTGGTTGTGCACTGGTTGGTAATCTCAAGCTCATCACCTCTGTATCTCCATTAAACTCCAATTGCCTTTGCAAGACCTAGGGCCGTAAGCTCTGTTTGGTATAGTTAGTTTATATAGTTGTTCTAAGATCTTAACTGCAACTCTAAAGCTTTAAATTAACTTACTTTCACCAACTTTCAAGATATACTAGCGTACAGCCAGCATAGTCTCTGCATGATCCAATAGAGGAATGATTTTATCATGCTTGCCTTGATTAGGTTTTGCTATAATTTGCTTCTTCACCCATCAAACTAGGTGAGACTTTATCCAATTGTGAACCTGTTTTCCCCATCCACCTCCGTCTGCAACCTTTTCGTGCCAGTTGCTTTCTTGATAGTAGTGGTGCTATTTTTCCTGTCTTTCTATCTGGTCCTTTTAGAACAATACGCTCCTGTTGAAATTGCACCTTTAAGGGCAAGATCACCTGATACTGTCAGGTAAACCATAGCCCAGTAGGCTTTTTTCCTTGGCTTGTAATACCCTGTGCAAATGAGACGTTTCGACACATTGCCTCAAATGCTGCCTCTAATATTCTTAGCCGCCGTGGAGAAGCCTAATCTATAAACGGGCCTTTTCTTGGCCAGCTTTTCTAATTTCATTTCTCCTCTTCAGGTTCCAAAATCTGAGGCTTTGGATCTGATACAGGAACTGGACTGAGGTTTAGAGCACTGGTATTTGGTAGGCCTTGAGTATTGCTCACCTTTAAAGCAGCTTGATGTTGACGGAATTTACACATCCTAAGTGCATTAGCTGATGGCTTCTTTGCTGGTCCTCCAAGTTCTTCCTACCTATATTTTATTACATTAGCTTACTGCTTATGAGGTTGAAGATATAGATCTTGATATCTATAATGATAGCTTACAACTATCTGACTTTACTTAATCCTTTCCCGCCTTGCCCTGGATTGCAATGTACTTCGATTTGTGGAAATCCAAGGAGACTCGTGATGTAAATCAGGTATAGATTCTAATTGTTGCTCCATAGCTTCAGTTCGGGCAATATCCAAAGATGAGTCGATTGCAATCGTGGTTAGGTATTTAGAGTAAATAGAGAAGAAGAATTAAGTAAAAAAAAGAGGAATAATTGATATTATTGGGTGAATTTTGTAACTTAGTAAATATTATGAATTAATTACAATATAAAAAGATATCGTAAATAGGATGACCTTATATTTTGAAATGCGGAAAATTATGGGTAAATTGAAATTCTAGCCCTACAGAACTACAGTATACTATGTATTTAGCCTGTCCCTGCTGGCATAAAGTATTACGTTTTGCAATGCCCACTGGTCTCCGTTATAGACACCACCTACTATCTCCTGTTTTTACACATTATAATTTGAGTTAAAATTGCCAAGATCTGATTTTGAAATCAAACCATGATATACCAAATGCCCCCTTAGTGCCAAACCTCACTGACTCTCTACCAAAATTGTGACAACCATTACCACTGCATGATATCAATTTTAGCGATTGATAACTCTATATGCTCTCAAGCAGGAAAAATATTATGCTTAAGATTCATGTTATTCACCATCATGACCTTGTAGAAGTGATCTATTAGAAACAATACTACTCAGATACAAATTTTATGAGTCGGAGAGGACCAGAGTATTGTGAGAGAAGAGTCACTTCTTGGCTCAGAGAGGTCCGAATACCCAGAGGTTTCAGGTTGACTTGAATTACCACGTAGTGGGACTTGTGTATCAGAGAAGCAGTTCTCCCACTGTCATAGAGGAGAAGCAAAATACCTCTGCGAATAACGCCTAACAAGCAAGGATCCAACCGTCCTCATATGAGTAATTATACTATCCCAACCTTTTTGCAATTGAGTATTGGATACCAACCCTGTGTATAGCTGCACATCAATATATCGGAACATTTCATGTAGGAAAAATTAGTATTGCCAGTGAATCCTCCTGCAATTCACCACCACATTGTTATAACAGTAGAGTTTGGTGCAAATAATTTCAGTCAAAGAATCTTTAACAAGCAGAAAATTCTAAGCTTTTAGCAATCTATAATCTATAAGCAGATAGTTTCGGACTTTGGTCACTTTAATGCCTTCTCATTGGCTAAGTTTTAGATTTGCTTTTCTAAGAGTTCGGTATTGGCCAAATCCTAGGACTCTCATTGGTTCTGAGATTAAATGATAGGTCACATGAATGTTAAGTACAGGCCACATCCTGGGTGTAACGGACTGAGTCTGAGGGTTGGGTAGCCCAAGGCATACCACAATCAGGGGAGGTAGGAGTTCGGAGATGAGGTCAGAGGATAGGTGTATAACCTAACCGAGGGGCATGAGGTACAGGATTCAGGGCTTCAGGGTCAGGATGCAAGGGTTCAAGAGAATGCAAAGTAGAAGAGAGGTGTAATTGCTAGGTACAGGTGTCGGAAGGAGATTACCAGATTGCATAAAGAAAAAAAAAGTAGAAAGAGACACACCTTTTTATATATTAACGAAATTCTCCTTGATCACTAATACAGAAGATGATTCTTGACATCGCGTGCAGCCGCGATCCTTCCACCAGATTCTACCAAGTTTCGTCACATGGCAACGGATTCCAATCCAAGCACCAGGGGAATCCTACCACGCAACGAAGGAAACCAAAGCTAATAAACATAGTCGTAACACCCAATGTCCCTTCCTCCTAGTGGGCTGGGTGGCTGTGACACTTGGACTCTCACTGGTTTATAGCTTAAATGACAGATCATATGTGGGTGTCAGGAAACCGTGACTAAGCAAGGCAGATTTCACATAGCTCGGAATTACGAGCTATAGGTATGTTGGGATATGAGATGTCACACATTAGTGCCGCATAGGTTATGATGTGTACCTGCTCGTGACTCCCAGTTGTGAGTCAAATGAAGTTATGATTTTCGCACATGACTCAAGTTATGAGTCATGGGTTTCAATCAGGTGACCCGAGTTGCACACCTAACTTGGGTATTATGGTTTAATTGGTTTAAGGCATGTTGTGCAAAGACTCATAGGAGTCCGCTGATAGATTTCATATAACTCATGGTTATGAGTCACAAGATTCGCGTGACGCGAGTTATGAGTCACGCCAGTCGAAGAGCGAATATGTAAAGGGTCACTAGGACCCCGAGTATGAGCTCTTCACACGTTCTTCTTGTTTATTTCCTACCTTTGAGTTATCAATAGAACCTACCTTTACGCTCTTTAAGATTTATCTTAAGAAACCCAAGAATTGTTTTGCCTCCCACGCGAGAAAACTATTTCACGTCCCATGCCCAACGATTAAGTCCTAAGAGAAGACTTAAGAAGATTAGAGGAATAGGCGCAATAAGATAGAAGTTACAAGGACTTGACTATCAGCATCGCGCAGGAATAGGCCTAAGAACTATTACCTTACTGCAAGTTAAGAACCGTGACCTGTCGCACCCCACTCCCCGTAGGATCCAGAACATTAGAACGTGTCTGCAATGCGACACTTAATGATTCCACTATGGCTACGTCCAAGCCAGATCAAGAAGGAGACTTGGATCTCCAAGACGATGGTTTTAGACAAGAACATTTAGAATGAGCGATAAGCGAAGCAAGTCGAGATTCAGCAGGGACTGCAAGTCCAGTCATCGTGGCCCGAGTTACGTTTCGAAACGAAGAAAAAATACCAGTGACACCAAAACCTGATAGAATGTCAGGACCAATACCACCCTCAGGCCCACCTCCAGCAGGGCCTGCACCTCCAGGAATGGTCCCCCTAAGCGAATTGGAACGAATGATACAAGAAGCCATAAAAGGAAAAGGGCAACAACCCAAAGTCAAGACCCTATCACAATATGATGGGGAAAGAAGCAAATTACGCGAATTCATGGGCCAAGTTTTGACCTACTTTGATGCAGTAGGATGGACACAAGGAAACGACCAGGACAAGATACGATAGATAGTCACACTACTTGAAGGAACAGCCCTAATATGGGTAACACCCACAGTAGTCAGCAATAACGCACCAGGGACGGATTGGACCAGTTTCAAGATGGTATGCGAACCTCAATTCACAGACATGGAATTGAGGTGATTGGCACCGAACATATTAGAAGAACTTTGCCAAGGAACAAAAAATGTCACTGACTACTGGTATGAGTTCAGACTACTCCGGTACGATGCAGAATGCGACGAGGCTTCCACCATGAGATGGTTCATAAAAGGTTTAAAAAAAACCTACCAAGATGCATGGAGGTACAGCGAAGAAAAATTCACCATGGCAAAAGGAATGGCCCTTTAGGCCATTCGAAAAGAAGTTCAGTTTGCGCAACTAGACTGAATTCAAAAGAATCAATCAACTACTACACAGGGCGGCAACACAAACACGAGATATCAAGGATCCCCAAGGAATCAGAATAGAACATTGAGAACTACCACGCAAGGAGGTGATGCGATGGACCTGGATGCCACCCGAAAAAGGCCATCACTGAACCTTGTAAAGGATAAATATCTTCAGTGAAGAAACAACAACCTATGCCTCAGATGTGGAATAGGAGGACACATGATCAAAGATTGCAAAAGGCCTGCCAATCCAGCCTAGAACCCAGGAAGAAACCAACAAAACATCAGATAAAACGCTAGGTTCCAACCACGTAGCAACTTGAGGGACATCGAAATCAAAGAGGAGTATGAAAAAGAGGCACAAGATGAAGGTCCGCAGTAATAGATAGTCTGCGGCGCTAACCGAAAGAAAAACCAATCTCGAAGGCCAACTACTACACTCTTTTAAGCCAGAAAACGAATAACAATGATTATATCATGATCAAAACCACGATCTATGACGACAAAAGACAAGCAATTAGGACACAGGTGATGCTTGATTCAAGAGCAACGGAAGACTTTGTTGAGGAAGAAGTATGCCGAAAATACCAACTCAGGACCAAAAACGCAAAGAACGAAAGACCGATTTACCTGGCAGATGGAACGCCCAGCGCAATGGGACCTATAACCCATACCACGCAAGTACCTATGGAAATTGGAAACCATAGAGATGTGGCAACCTTTCAAATAGCAAATCTACAATACTATCAGATAATTCTTGGAATGCCATGGTTAAAGCAACACAATCCCACCCTAGACTGGGAAGAAGGAAAGGTTATGTTTACTAGTGAATGATGTACGACATGGTGTCTCAACAGTTCACCAGTAGTATACACAACCCTTGAAGAAGAAACAACTTGTAACGGGCAGGGTCTG
>LN890947.1:1182807-1193147 GCA_900010015.1 Tuber aestivum | reverse complement strand
GATGTACGCTACCACTACATCCGGGAGCAGTACGAGCAAGGTCATTTCGAGTTAGAGTATGTTAGTGGAAAGGAAAACCCTCCAGATCTATTTACAAAAGCTCTCCATGGAGATCGTCTCTCCTATCTTTGTTCACGTTTTTTCGTTTAGTTTATTATTTCCTTTGATTTCTTACAGCCTAGTGGCATGGATATATCTTATTCGTATATGTATTTTTCTTGTTTTACTACTACTGAACCCTTGACTGGGGAGTGTGTTGAAACCTGTCGGTGCAGCCATTGATTCTGTTACTGTTTTACTTGTCCATCCTGCATTAGTTTTGTTTCTGTTTTGTTCCATCAACAACATCTGGGACACTCTTGTTACCGACTATCAGTAGCCTGTATCATGTGGAGGAAAAGTTTTTTTAGTTGTCTTTTATGTTTTATTATTTTCCTAGGATAAAAGCACAATGTTTTTCCTTCTTGCTTTACAAAAAACGGATAACGAGTCTTTCATTCAATCACTATCGTCGCTCTCTTATTTTGTCTTTATAGTCAATTTACAATCGCCCCTTTCGTCATACCTAAACAAAACACGCAACATCAAAACCACACGACCAACAAAAAAAATAGACTACCAGAAAATAGGACCATTTAAAATCTTGGCAAAGATAGGGAGTCGCACTTATAAGGTCGACCTCCCACCGGCCATGAGAATACACAACACCTTTCACATCAGCCTGCTAGAAGGCTATCAAAACAACCCTCTACCTTCCCAAGAAAACCAACCGCCACCGCCTATCGAAATAGATGGTGATTCAGAACACGAACTCAAAGAAATAGTCGACTCTCGGTTACAATATGGTCGCTTACAATACTAAGCAAAGTAGAGTGGATACTTGCCCGAACCCGATAAAACGTGGTACCTAGCAGACAACTTCGATAAGGCACGAAATGCAGTCCACCAATTCCATGAACGATACCCAAGCAAGCTGACAACCAAGCGTCGGGGACGTGCCACAATCCAAATCCTCAGCCCCGCCACGACACAGAACTGCTTCCTACGATTGGAATCAGAACCCCCTCAAGCAATTGCCAATACTGGTGATCCAACAATACGATATGGGATGTGACAGATTCAAACAAATTAGACCTACTAGCCTGGGGTATCCAACCCCAATAGTAGTCGAAGAGGAACTCCGCAACCAAGACTGGACCAACCTCATAGACCTCAATCTGAGGAAAGCGACGACACCAGAAAGGGAACACGCGAACCTGTCAGGGACAGGTGGGTACAATGACGTGTGCCAAGTGCAGTACACGGAGAAGGAGGGCGCGGACTATGGGCCTTGGGAAGCAAACCGATGGCTACCCAGGAGGTCCCCCCTGGGATCACTAACAAGATGCACTACACCAGAGCCGCTAGCCCTAGTTCCATACATCCAACCGACTTCGCGGACGGAGTCGAGCAGGAGGGGGGCAACAAAACAGAAATAGGCAAAACCGAGGAGAACAAGGTACGTGTCCTGGGAAAAAGAGATGAGGGAGGAGACAGAGAAACCAGAAACACCGATAATGAAACTATTGGCGGAGGCAGCAGAAACAAAGAAGGTAATAGAATGGCAGGCATAAAAGATAGGTCAGCTCCAGAAAGAGTTGAGGGAGGAGACGAGGATAAGGAACACAGTCCATAATGACTGGCGAAAGGAAGAAAGAGAGGTGGAAAGGGCCCTGATGAGAGTAAGGAGCATCAGCGCTTGTTTGAACAAGGAAATCAAGTGGGGACTCCGGGTGGGGAGGGCATGGGGATTGGAGGATAGACGGGTATAAGCCCGATGGGACTCGGGCTGAGGGAGAGAGGAGCAAATGTCCCGAACTGTGACTAAGCAAGGCAGATTTCACATAGCTCGGAATTCCGAGCTATAGGTATGTGGAGATTTCACATGACGCATATTAGTGCGCTATAGGTGATTATGTTTACCTGCTCATGACTCACAGTTGTGAGTCACACGATATTATGATTTTTTGCACATGACTCATGTTATGAGTCATGGGTTTCACTCAGGTGACGCGAGTTGCACACCTAACTTGGTTATTATGTTTTGATTGGTTTAAGGCATGTTGCACAGCAACTCATAGGAGTCAGCTGATGGATTTCATATGACTCATGGTTATGAGTCACAAGATTTGTGTGACGCGAGGTATGAGTCATGGCAGGTGAAGAGCGAATATATAAAGGGTCACTAGGACCCCGAGTATGAGCTCTTCACATGTTCTTCTTGTTTCTTTCCTACCTTTAAGTTATCAATCAAACCTACCTTTACGCTCTTTAAGATTTATCTTAAGAAACGCAAGAATTGTCTTTCCTCCTACGCGAGAAAACTATTTCTCGTCCCACGTCCAACGATTAAGTCCCAAGTGACCACTTAAGAGGATTGGAGAAATGGATGCGATAACATGAAAGTTGAAAGGACTTGACTATCAGCAGTGTGTAGGTATAGGCCTAAGAACTATTACCTTACTGCAAGTTAGGAACCATTACCTGTCACACCCCACTCGCAGTAGGATCCTTAACAGTGGGTTAGGTATTGGCCAAATACTAGGACTCTAATTGGTTTAGAGCTTAAATGATAGTTCAAAGGTAATAGGGTAGTTCAAAGAGGTTAATGATATTATAATATGGTAATCAGCTCTACAAATAGGTCAACGGGAATAATTTCTTCAGGAATAAGTTAATGATATTATAATATGGTAATTGACTCTACAAATAGGTCAATAGGAATGATGTTTTAGATGATGAGTTAATGATATCATAATATAGTAATTGACTCTACAATTAGGTCAATAGAAGTGACGTCTCACATGATGAAGGACCATAGCAGAGATGATAAAGGATCATATTCACAATACAGATGATGAAAGATTATACTTATAGTTCAAATGACAAGAAACTATATCACTAATATAACCATTGACTCTACAAATAGGTTAAATATACTATTCTATCAAAGATAAAAATGGTTTAATGATATCATATTCTGATCACTCATTTTATGATACTGTCAATGGTGCAATATATTATGATCAAAAGTCCAAAATATTCTATAATAACATACTACTATAATATTATACCACTATAATATCATACTACTATGATAACCTACTACTATAATAACTTACCAGTATAATATGAGGCTGTATAAGTTAAAACCTGATTATTGGGCTTTTTTGAAAAGTGCACGAAAATGGGTTGTATATCTACGAATCTTCCAGTTTTTTGGACACAAAACATGCTACAGAGGTCATCTGAAGTTCTAGAATATTTTCTGAGCTACTATATACCTACTTTACATAACTAGGAAAGTAGTTAAGCAAAAATAAATATTTTGTAGTTGAAGTCCGATAATCAGGTTTTAACTTAACCAGGCTCATATTAGATTACTTTGATATCATCATGATACTACTATCATATTGTACTACTACGATTGATCTGATAGAAGAATTTGTGATTTCATAATAGTACAGTTAATATTTCAAGAGGGTCTATGATATCATTTCCTTTACTCTTTACTTTCGGGTGTAATGACAGTTTGTTATAGAACTTTGGCAACCTATCACTATGCTCATATATAAGCCAATGAGGTCCTATGGCAAACTAGGACAGTAGGCGGAAGCATGTCTAAGGAGATATCAGATAGTTCGGGTATCTCTAAGAACAAAAGATACTTAAGGAATAGGTATACCTACACAGCAAAAGGAATGTGACTATGTCCACTCTAGCCTAAAGATTGGCTGGAAGGCCAAGTGAGTTTACCCTGTCTAGGAGAATCATATTATCCTGCTATGGAGACCAGTATTGTGTTACAATGGATGCACTTACCCTACCGGGGGGACACTATGACCCTACCTTTCATTCGAAATGTTCTCAGAGAAATTCTACCAAACATTAGGCTTGCTTGTTAAAAAATGGTAATCAATGAACACTTGCTTACAAACTGATTGGAAGACTATAGAAGGGGCTCTAGTGCTTTGAACATGCTGTAACTTGGCAGAAATATTTCTAACAGGTACCTGCGGCCCCAGGGTTTGCCCTGGGGGTCATGGAGCAAAACAGGTGAAGTTACTATCTATCTAGTTAAGTGGAGTCCATAAAGACATGTCTATAACACTGTATAAGTCACGGCCATCTATCCGACTACAGGCTATCTGCAGAATATATAAGTGGGCCAAGATGAGAAGATCAGGTACCTTCTCTAAAAAGAACAGAGTAAAATAGACAAAAGCTGAGGGAGTTAGCATGAGCTATCCAGAAGGGTCCACAGAGTAGTTTTAGTTAGTGCCAGAGATGCCTGAGAAGGTTTTTGTCATGGCCACTAAATCTTTCTTCACTCTAGTCGCGTGTTTTGTACAGGGAGGAGCTCCCAGCAGTTCTCAAGATCTGCGTTCCTGAAGGAATAGATGTGGCAAGACAAACCAAGTTGACCATGCGCGGCCGGAGGACATTAGTGCTTGGCAACTCCACGTAGCAAGAAATACAGCTGCGCATGGTCAGATACAGCTAAGGATCTTCTTGGTGTTTTGGAATGTACAGGAAGGACATACGTTATAGATCAGAGGATTTCCGACAGTTATGTTATGAGCTGAGCTTAGAGGAGCTCCGTTAGATTGAGGGATTTCCTTGAGTATATCTCTGGGGCGTGCCTGTTGATATTTTACTTTCTTTACGCAATCTGGTAATCTCCTACCTTTGTATATACTTAGGAATTACGTCCACTCCTTGCTTTCACGTTTATCGTGAAGTAACAAGATTGTCGTGCCACTCTGCCTTCCAGAACCTTGACGGGATCTATGATGATGTTTGGTGTCTCTTTATCTTCTTGCCTTGCTTTAGTAGCCTTAGCTGGCCCCCAAGCATGAACCTACTATATGGTTCATACTCTTTGATTAATATACCTTTGGCTTTCCTTCATGTCCGCCCTTCCTCGGTTAACTATCTCGACGATAGTTCTCCCCCCTGAACCCTGTGCGCCTGTGGCCGTCCTTCGTGTCCGCCCATCCTCGGTTAACTATCTTGACGATAGTTCTCCCACCTGAACCCTTTGCGCCTGTGGCCTTCACTTCGTGTCCACCCATCCTCGGTTAACTATCCCGACGATAGTTTCCCTCCTGAACCCGGTAGACCTCTAAGATCTTAGGACCTCGGACCCTGGTGAATCGCTTAACAATATTGCATTCGGCAACGAACCTGAGAACCTTGTCGGTCTACCAATTACCCGCCTTGACCTGTTGCCTAGACCTCTAGTAGGATACTAGATAATTAGATCGGCCAGTTTGAGACCGGCCACCTGGCGTAGACCTCCGGTGGGAGACCGAAAGTTTACCCGGGCCGACTTGATGTTGGCAACCCTCCTTGATGTTGGCAACCCTCCTTGAACCTTGCTCCTGGGCCGCATACCAATCAGATGGATTACCCTTGGACAATGAGGCCCCTAACCCTAGACCTCCAGTGGGATACTGGATGATTACTTTGGCTAGCTTGGATACTTCTTAGTTGGACCTTAGTTGGTTATGTACCTCGTGGGTGGACGCCGGCTTGATGTTGGCAACCCTCCTTGAACCTCTCACCTCGGCCGCAGACAAATTAGATGGAGCAACCTTAGATACAGAGGCCCTTTGACCTAGACCACCAGTGGGATACTGGATAATGTTTTTTGATTGCTTGGATGCTCCTTAGTTAGACCTTACTTGGTTATGCTCCTCATGGGTCGACGCCGGCTTGATATCGGCAACCCTCCTTAAATGCCGCTCCTCGGCTACTTGCACAGTAGACGGATCCCCCTTGGAAACCAGAGCCCTTTTTCTAGACCTTGGTGGTGGGAACCCGCCCTGATGCTTAGACCTCTGAGGTGGGACACCTGGGTCTCACTTAGACCTCTGGTGGGATTCCGGACATCTGTCTAGACCTCTGAGGTGGGAACCTGTCCTGCTGCTTAGACCTCTGAGGTGGGATACCTGTCTCTTGCTTAGACCTCCGGTGGGATACCGGAAATCTCTCTAGACCTCGGAGGTGGGAACCTGTCCTGCTGCTTAGACCTCTGAGGTGGGATACTTGTCTCTTGCTTAGACCTCCGATGGGATACCGGACATTTGTCTAGACCTCGGGCGTGGGAACGTGTCCTGATGCTCAGACCACTGAGGTGGGATACCTGTCTCTTTCTCAGACCTGCAGTGGGATACCGGACCCCGGGGACCATGCTCTTCGGCCGCACACCAACAAGCCGGATTCACCTAAGATACCTCGGATCCTCCTGTCTAGACCCCCGGTAGGATGCTGGGACCTTGATGTATAGACCCTCGGTGGGAAGCCGAACCTGTTCATGCCTCTGGAACCTGATCATGGCGTCCCTGGGACTACCTGCTCGGACCTTGTCCGTTACAGTTTTACACCAATCAAGCCTGTATTTGCTCCTTTCCCATAGGCTCATTGGGGGTAGTTTATGGACTCTAAAAGTATAATTATTATCATGGCGAGTGGTGTACCTGGGGTAAGGAACTATGGGTAGCACCTACAAGATCATGCTGCTGACACAGCTCTCTGAGAAAATGTTGTAGGCCACTTAAGTTTAGAATCAATATGGATAGAACTTAACCAAAAGATAGCTGATGTCTATGGCTACTTGCATAGATCATTGCATAGGGGAAAAGAGTTACTTGGTTAGCTCTTGTGGGTGTCTTGATAGTTAGCTACTGACATGACTCTAATGTGGCAAGGTGTTTACTCCTATAGGTGTATTGGTAAATATCTTGCATATAGGAAATTGCTACTAGAGTGCGCTGACACCTTAGGCCCTTTAGGAATATAGTAATGGTGCCAGGCAACTCTTAGGAGAGAAGACAATACTTGTGTTAGTTGGGGTAACCTAACAAGAGAGTTTTTAGTATAAGTCTGACTACTTAATAATTATATGAGAACTCTCTTACCCCAACAAAATCAACATCCTCTCGAGACTTTAATGGAGATAAGCTTGGGCTGAATGATATTAAGTTTTACCAGTACTTTTATTCTTTACATTTTGCAAGAGCTGTGTTTGCAAGATCTGAGATTTGGTGCAGTTGCAGTCTTAGGATCCATCTTCCAAGGAGAGCTCCTATTATATATAGTTACCATGTTTGGTTAGCATATATGGTTGGCATGTATGGTTGGTACATGTAGTTTTCATATATGGTTAGCATGTATCGTTGTCATACATGGTTGACATATATGGTTATCATGTATGGTTGTCATGTATAGTTGACATGTATGGTTGTCATGTATGGTTGCCGTGTATGATTGCCATATATGGTTGCCATATACTATATACCTACCTCTTTTCTTTTTTTCAAGCTTTTGCTCCTTCTCCTCTATTTTCCTCTGGCACTTTTCTCTTACCTCTTCTACAACTGGTTTTCTCATCCTGCAACTACCATTCTACCTCACCCTTATACTAATACCAGCTATGGGAAAAGGTTTTATTCTTTTTATATTTATCTTTATTTATTTCTATTATCTCAATTTTTTCTTTTTGCATTTAGCAATACATATAAGTACTCACTTGCTACATGTGATGGGCACTTGCAGTATTAGCTTTATCCCTAAAGAATTAATTTTGTTTGACTGATTTTGAATATTTTATAAGCTCTCGTTCACTTTATTATACAGTAGAACTTTAGTTACATATTGAAATTTTTTTTAGTTAAGAAAAATAAGGATGTTGGATTTCTCTTGGGTGCTGGAACCTGGGCAAATACTAACTTGAACTTTTTGTAACTTCTTCCACAAAGCTTTCAACCAGCTTCCTACTTACAACTCTACTATTTCGCGGACCCAGTTTCTTACTTGCAGTTCTGATTCTATAAAGCTTCTATCTGATCTTGCCTACTACAATCGCTTGGAATCAAGACTCCTACAACAGCACCTTTGTACGTCTTTTTCATGCCATCCCTGACTTTCAAGATAACAGAACCAAGTACAAAAATAAGAGAGCCCTTTTAGCCTACAATCTCTACCTCGGCCTGCTACTACAACCTATGATGCAAAGCGTCTATAACGTGTACCACTGGCGTTTCAAAATGAAATGCCTTATGTAATCAGGGTAAGGGTAATGAACATGAGTAATATGCTTTTTGCAAGGCATATGTTCAAGTCTTACTTGTTTTCCAGTATTCTTGGTATAATTTTAATATTGTATATTCTGGTATCAATTCTAGCAATTAAATCAGGATTGAAATATTATTCCATCTTGTGATCCAGTATTTATGAAACAAAGTGCTTAACTTCTGTTAATCTATACCAGAGACATGCCGAGGTCACCTATACTTTTTATAGACTACATTTTCATACTCCTTTGAAGAATAAATAACTTTTGACCAATAGGCTTCCATTATTCTCTCAGTCTTTCTTGAATATTTCTCAATCAACTTGTTTGGTATACCAGCTAATACCTCCGGGACAAGCCTTTTTAAGGATTCGAAATTATATTCACAGTTCTCCCGAGTGTACTGCTTAGCTGCTCCCCAGTAATGCTCTATAAAGTTAATCTGACAATGAAAGAGTGGATAGAATATTACCCCATGACCAGCACTAAGGATTGCATTCTCAATTTGACTCTTCTGATCCCCAAAACCAGGCTGAACAGCAAGAACAGCCCCCGCACAATGGGATCCACCCCGGAGACACTGGGAATTGAGTTTAGAGGATTTTCCATTATTGCTTTTAATCGAACACTGAGTAAGAAAACGTTTTTGATTTTCTGGCCAGAGACCCCGCTCTTGCAATACAATCTTAAGGCCTTTGGGTCTTCCATCAGGTAATACCATTGATTACATATATCCTCCCATTGGATGTTTCTGATCTTGAATATAAGTGTCATGCATCCACTTTGCAGTTGTTCCTCCAGGGTCCAGATTCATTTCAGATACTCGGAGGGCATTATCAGCAAACTTGAGATGATTTCTTGCACTGTCAAATGCAAACAAGGCCCAGCACCCAGGAAATTGCGCCTTAAAAGCTGGAATTGCTTTATTAATAATTTGATCCAGCAACTTCTCTCCATCCTATCAAACATCTCCCCCTCACTTCATGATTGTACACGCAGCTCTATCTCCTAACCAACCAATTGGTGTAAGAAAATCCCAGACGTGAAGCGCCTAACCATGCCCCTTTTTCCACAATGGTCTATGCTATGCATGAACCCGAAATATAATGCTTTCCATCGTTTGAATTGAAGGTACACTCGTCTTGTGTCACCAAGATCACTGGTTCCAACTCTCCAGATAGGTGAAGGGGCTTTGGAACTTCCTGCAGATTCATATCCCAGACCATGAAAGAGTCATGATAAGACTCGATTCAAGGAAGAAATACCTTGTCACGGTATTCTTTAATATCTTCTCGCTCATGTCCATCATTATAAATACCCTTTCGGTACTGCTTATATCTGAAGCCTAGCTTTTGGAGCCATCTTGATGCTGTCCTTGATGACATAGTCTTTTCTATTTCGCGAGCAACATTGTTGATAGATCTGTTGATGATTTGATTCTCCTCATTGTGTTCAGACTCTTTCCAGTACAGCCCAATTGGTTTAGCCAAATTGTAGGAATGTAGTTCTATTTAAGTTAGTTATTTAAAGCAATTTTTAAACTTATACCTAGAATTTAGATATAATTAAGGATAGGATTAAGACATACTATTACCAACTTTGAGGATATACTGACAGACAGTCAATATTGTGTCTGGATCATCCAAGAGTGAGATAACCTTTTTGCGCCTTCCTCTTCCGGGTTCCTGAATTTTCCGCATTTTAACCCAAGTAACCTCATTGGCTAAGATCCTGTCCCGAACTCTTGTTTCCCATCCACTTCCCTCTGCTACGTTTACAGCGAACTTCTTTGGTAACAAGAGAGAAGCAGTTATGCCAGTAACCTTATCTGGTCCCTTCAAGGCCTCTTTCTCTTCTTTTATTTGAAGTCTCAGGAACAGATAAACCTGATAGTGCCAGGTGAAAGTAAGGCCTATAAGCATATTTTCTGATTTATTCCTGCAGGTAGATATCATCTTTCCCATGGCTTTATAAGCCTTTTGCAGGATTTCTAGGCATCTTGGACATGCATGAACATGAAACATACATCTCCTAGGCCAAGTTCTATAATCTAGCTTCAATTCCTTAACCAGATTATTGTTCTCAGGAACAACCCTCGGTGTATCAACTGGGATTAGTATGGGAGCTGGAGAAGGTGGGATAGCCACCTTTTTTTGCCCATGTTTTCGAATCCGTTGTCACGGCAGTTATATTTGTCTGTATACCTGTTCTGTTAACCCTTTCT
>LN890947.1:1158843-1182689 GCA_900010015.1 Tuber aestivum | reverse complement strand
GTGTTTGCTTGTTATGGAAACAGGCATCGAGATCATGTGGTTTTCTCTTTACTCTGATAACTGTTAAGGGTATGTGTAACCGGAGCTGGTACTCGGTTAGTTTGTTTTATGTTTTGTTTTAAGTATCGGTTGATACTTAGTTTGTTTTATGTTTTGTTTTAAGTATCGGTTGATACTTGGTTATTTTTATGCTTCGATTGAGTAAGAACATGAGTGAGAATTCATGATCGTACTCAAACACATGTACTTAAAAAGACCGCCATCTTCCACTCTGGAAACGGCAGACTTCGGCAGACAGTGTTTTAATATACTCGGTTGAACGGTTATCTTTATTCTCCTATTACACCACCGAAGCCTCCCTTAGCGAGCCTAGAAGTTGACAGTCTCCGGTAGGCATCACTTCTTTCCTATTGTACCCGACAGTGTGATTAGCGCCGCGGTGTGAACACGTTACAGTATGCTTGTTATAGGCATAGATTGGAGAAGTAGTCTGATTAGCTGGTTTGGGGTAGGGGGTTGTTTGATTCCCTCATTTTCTTTCTTTTCTTCCCTTTGTTTTTCTTTCCTTCTGTTCTTCTTTTTCTCCCTACGCAACCTGTTTCCTCCTGTCTGGCTATGTCCCATAAGGCTGTTTGAGTCGGCCAAACTTCAGTTGATATACCAGAAGCCTCTCTTATATTCTTCTCGAACCCATTCTGGAGTATATCTCTTGCCTAGTCCTTGCCTTGTCCTCAGTCCTATCCTTGGTCCTGTTGGATGTATAACCTGCCATTCTGTCCTCCCGTTCTATCCTCCCGTGGCGTCCTCCCAGTCCGTCCTCCTGGCCCGTCCTCCTGGCCCATCCTCCCGTTCTGTCCTCCCGTCCCGCTTCGCCCTCCAGCTTCATCCTCCTGCTTCATCCTCCTCCTCCATCTTCCGGTTCTGCATCCAACCTCTATTCTCTCTCTCTCCAGCTTTGTGTCTCCTTCCCTGTCGACCCAGCTGTGGAGTACTAGTGTGTACCTTGGATTCTGAGCGCAACTGTCGGTTTCCCATCACACAAGGTTGCGTGTTTTTCTTTGCGATCCAACCTACACACTCGTATGTCTCAGACGATTAAGTTACGGGCGGACTATGTCCAACGGATTCGACATTATCCTCAACAGATGAATGAGTACTTCATGTCTCTTACCAATGAGCATGCTGTTTTGGCACTACAGCAGCTTCGTGATACATTTATAGGAGTGTCAAACCTGCCTTCCGTTCATCCTGGACCTGACCATGCCTCTGCCAAATCGGTTGCGACGCAATCTGATGTACTCTACTTACAACAACGGGTTTAGGAACTTTCAGAAGAACGAGAATCATTAGTACTTGAAGGACAAGGATTGGAGAGCCGGCTTCATGTGGCAGAACAAGATCTTGCACGAGATCGTGTAACTATTTCTGCTCTCAATCTTGCTTGAGGAAGCCTTTCTCCAAATTCAAGTTCTGAGAATGTTCTGTTGGAAATCCAAGCTGCTCCCCACACCTGCCCGCTACCTTCCCCTTCTCCCCGTCCTTCTCCCCGTCCTCCTCATATCCTTTCCCCCCCCTTTTCATATCCCATAGCTTGGTTGTCTGTTCATTGTTGGAAGAGCGCGCTGCCGGGGCGTGGGGGATAGCATATAGCGGAGTGCTGGGGAAAGCGCACGGCAGAGCGCAGGAGAGAGCGCCCGGCGGAGCGCAGAGAGAATGGCGGGGAAGTGCTGGGGGGTGCACAGCGGTATAGCGCCGGTGAGGGCAGGAGAATACGGGAGAGCCCGGAAGAATACGGGAGAGCGCCAGTGGAGCAACGGTGCTCAACAACACGGGATAGCACGCCGGAGGAGCGCAAGAAAAGGCGGCCGTAGAGCACGGTGGCTGGCCGCATGGCAGAAGAGCAAGTTTGTCCTTTCGTTCTTTGTTAGCTTTTCTTTTCTTGTTTGCTCGGAGGATATGGGGACTTACCTGGGGGGGGGGAGGCATGAGTTTGTCTTTTTTTTGTTAGTTCGCGTGTTTGCTTGAGAGAGGGAAGCGGAGTACTTCCCTGGGGGGTGTAGAGGAGCCTGTGATTTGTAGGGCATCACCCGTGGTTGATATATATTCTCCTATACTTCCCGTTAGTTAGAAGTGCATGCGATAGTGAGAGGAGCGGGAAAGAGTGGAAGTGAAAAGTTCTTTTTTTCTTAGCCTTGTGCGATCCTTTTACGTGCTCAAGCTTGGCATTGTTTCGTTTCATAGCCCCTCACTCGGCAGGCTTCGGATTGGCCCATTACCACGCTCCCTGTTCGTTCGCTGTTGCTACCGCCATTGCGACCACCGGTTCCACCTCTCGTTCAAAAGGTTATGAGCACGGCCTTGTGCTACACGATCGCCTAGTCACCATTCGGTATCCACTAGCGAATACGAACGCCTCCAGAACCCCTGTGCCCGCTCTGCACATCCCGCTCCAGTTCTTCACATCCCACCCCCTACCGAAATCCCCCTGGCATCTCCACCAATTCACGGTTCTGTAAGACTAATTCTCACATTTAGTCTGTGGCTGCTGCACATCGCTCATTACGGGTGCGCCCTGTCAGCACGAGTTGCATCCCGGTCACCTCTAGTTTCCTCCAGGTAGCACTTGCGCTCCTGTGCCCCTACTACCACCGGTAACATGTTCACGCCTGGGCGCTAATCACGCTGTCGGGTACAATAGGAGAGAGGTGATGTCTACCGGAGACTGTCAACTCTAGGCTCGCTAAGGGAGGCTTCGGTGGTATAATAGGGGAATAAAGATAACCGTTCAACCGAGTATATTAAAATACTGTCTGTCGAAGTCTGCCGTTTCCAGAGTGGAAGACGGCGGTCTTTTTAAGTACATGTGTTTGAGTACGATCATGAATTCTCACTCATGTTCTTACTCAATCAAAGCATAAAACAAACTAAATATCAACCGATACTTAAAACAAAACATAAAACAAACTAAGTATCAACCGATACTTAAAACAAAACATAAAACAAACTAAGTATCAACCGAGTACCAGCTCCGGTTACACCACCCCACACACACCTCACTACCACTACAGTCAGAATGTCAAGGACAGGTCAGGAGGTGAATATTCTCGCCTCTCTGGGGAATAAGCCCCTCTCCAAGGCAGTGAATTACCGGGAGTGGAGATTGGCTGTGGTGGATATCCTCGCTGAGAAGGGGTATTGGCCCATTGTCGCTGGTACCTCTGAGGCCCTGGCAGAGTCCGGTGAGGCCAGGACTCTATGGGAGCAGAAAGCCAGTAAGGCCCGTGGTATGCTCCTGTCACAAACTGTGACTAAGCAAGGCAGATTTCACATGACGCACATTAGTGCGCCATAGGTTATTATGTTTACCTGTTCATGACTCACGCTTGTGAGTCACACGATATTATGATTTTCGCACATGACTCAGATTATGAGTCATGGGTTTCACTCAGGTGACGCGAGTTGCGCACCTGACTTGGCTATTATGTTTTGATTGGTTAGGTATGTTGCACAGCGACTCATAGGAGTCAGCTGAGGGATTTCACATGACTCATAGTTATGAGTCACAAGGTTCGCGTGAAGCATAAGTATGAGTCACGCTAGGTGAAGAGCTACTATATAAAGGGTCACTAGGACCCCTAGTATTAGCTCTTCACACGTTCTTCTTGTTTATTTCCTACATATAAGTTATCAATAAAACCTACCTTTTCGCTCTTTAAGATTTATCTTACGAAACCCGAGAATTGTCTTTCCTCCTACGAGAGAAACCTATTTCTCCTCCCACGCTGAGTAATTAAGTCCTAGGCGAGGACTTAAGAACATTAGAGGATTAGGCGCGGTAAAATAGAAGTCATAAGGACTTAGCTATCAATATCGTGTAGGCAAAGGCCTGAGAACTATCTCCTCGCTACCAGTTAAGAACCGTTACCTGTCGCACCCCACCCAGGTATGATTCTTAACAGCTGGGCAGGCTTTTGGATAGTGCTCACCGAGAGCTGTATGCTGAGGAGCGGGATCCCAAAGAGCTGTGGACAAATCTGGAAAGTCGCTATGCCGGCAAGGACCAGGCTAGGATTTGGTTCCTGCGCGAGGAGTTGTCCAAGGTAGAGTATCGGAATGATAACCTTGTTGACTATATTTCCAATTTAGAGAAACTGTTCCACCAGTTGGCTGCCGCTGGTGAATCTCAAGATAAGAAAGACAAAAAGTACCTGCTGCTATCAAAACTACCCACCTCCTGCCATCCCTTTCGTACCTCAGTGTGGAACAACGCCGATTATGATGACACGAAATACGATACCATATGCGACCGGCTTATCCTGGAACACCAACAGTTGACCAGAGGTGTGGGTACTCCTGGTAGTGACCTGGAGGGTACAAATGCCTTCTTTGCTGGCAGGGGGAGAGGTACCAGAGGTGGATTCGGTAGAGGAAAAGAACAGCGTGCCAGCCTCAACAGTCACAGGGATACCTGTTTCTTCTGCAAGGAAAAGGGACATTGGGCAAATAAGTGCCCGGCAAAGCAGCAGGCAAGGAGACCCCTGCGTGGGACTGGTCTTCGAGGTTTTGGTCTGGGAAGAGGTGGACCCTGGAGGGTGTTACCTGTTAGGCAGAGCCAGAGTGCCAATACTGCTACTGCTGATGGAAGTGGATCCCCTAAGGCATGGACTACGATGGATGAAAAATCCGCGAAGGCCTCTGGATCGAAGTGGGTGTTAGATTCTGGTGCCACCCACCATATGACCTCTGACCGTACCCAGTTTCAGTGCATGACCCCTGTCCGCATCCCCATACATATTGCAAATGGATCCAGTATGACGGCTGAGGGAGAAGGAGACATACCAATTAGTCTTGTGGTCAATAGAAAAACAAACTCGGTAGTATTGAAGAAAGTTTTGTTTGTTCCTGAAATGGGTAACAGTGGACTTGTGTCTGTTCTCTGTATTCAGGCAGCAGGTGGGGTGGTCAGCTTTGCCGATAATACTGTTAGTATTAGGCATGGAAAGCAGCTCTTCGGTATTGCTAGGCTTGAGCAAAATGCCTACATCCTCCAGACCACTGATGCGGAAGCCAATCCAGCCAGTGTGACCAGCAAGCATGGAACCCTTGTTGACTGGCATCGTCGCCTCGGACATATCAGTTTCGATAATATCAAGAGACTTGCCCGAGACCATCTAGAAATAACTATCGATGGAAGTCACACTAATCCCACATGTGTTAGCTGTGTTGCTGCCAAGCAAACCCGTACCCCAAATCATTTACTCTCAACCCGTGCCACACAGTCTCTGCTTGAACTCGTTCATACTGACCTTGCTGGACCTATGAAAACACTACCCCTTGGTGGTACCCGCTACTTTCTTCTATTCATTGATGACCATACCAGATATACCATGGTCTATACACTCTCCCAGAAATCCGAGACCTTTTCTAAGTTCCAGGAATACCATGCATTGGTGGAAAATTATCACAACCGCAAAATCAAGGCTCTCAGAATTGATAATGGTGGAGAATACACCAGCCATCAGTTTTCTCAATTTTTAAAAGAATTGGGTATTTCACATGAGAAGACTGCCCCTTACTCACCATAGCAAAATGGTGTTAGTGAGAGAGCCAACCGTACACTCATAGGAAGAGCGAAGGGTATGATTGCTGATAGCGGGTTGTCAGATGAGTTATGGGCTGAAGCAATACATACCGCAGTTTACCTAAAGAACCGAAGCCCAACCTTAATCAAATCCTCTACTCCCTACCAACTCTGGACCAGGCAACCTCCCACCTTATTCCACCTTATTCCCTTTGGTACCTTTGCCTTCCACTACATACCAAAAGCGAAGCAGAGCAAGTGGGAGAAAAATGGAGAAGAATGCGGAGTAGTAGGATATGAGGGGACAAATCAGTACCGGGTTCTTGTTGGAAGAAAGATTTTAGTTGTCCGGGATATCCAAGTCATTAAGGACTATGAAGTGGAAGACTCGAAGGATCAGACCAAGCAAGTACTGAACTATGGTTCAGATTCTGACAACTCTGATGAAGATGAAAAGATTACTGAAAAAGACCAGAAGATGCCGGTAGCCATACCAGATCCTGAGCCAGAGCAACATCCAGTACCGGAACCTGAAGCAGCTCCGCTTGATGCCATTGCAGAAGAGTCACCACCTCCAACTCCGGTACCTCAAGGAAAATGAAGAGTACCACGACTCTGAAACAGCCCTCAACCTGCTACTCCAATCCTTGCTTCTACCAGACCTCGCCGTACAACTGCTGGAAATTTTACCTCTACCCGGTTCCAACACGAAGCATTTGTTGCTTCCAGACCCCTTGCCCCTGATGAGCCCGCCTCCTACACTGAAGCACTAGACTCAAACCTAGCACCTGCGTGCGAAGCAGCTATTGAAGAAGAGCTGATTTCCATTACCGACAACTACACCTGGGAGATTGTGGATTTACCAAGAGGCAGGGCACCGGTAAAGTGCAAGTGGGTTTTCAGATTGAAAAGAGGGGCTGGAGGAGAGGTGGTAAGGTACAAGGCTCGCTTGGTGGCCAAAGGATTTACCTAGCACTATGGAATTGATTACCTGGAAACGTTTGCCCCAGTTGTCAAACTCACATCCCTCCGCATTATCCTCGCCCTACCAGCTGCCCGGAGGTATGAGATTGATCAGACAGATATCAAGAGCGCATACCTACTTGGAAAGTTGGAGGAAGAAATATTCATGGAGCTACCGGAGGGTCTGGTACTAGAGGAAAAGCAGGGTACTAGAAGTACCTGCAGCTGGAGCAGGAAGGTATGCAAATTGTTGAAAGGACTGTATGGATTGAAGCAGTCAGGAAGGATTTGGAATCAAGAGTGGGACAAGCACTTGGTTGGAAATTGCGGGTTCAAGAGAAGTCAGGAGGATCATGCGGTATATTTAAAGGTGGAAGAGACCACCTCAGAGTGCTATTGGGCACTGATCTGGGTTGATGATGTTCTTTGGATAGGACCGAGAAGAATGGTGGATGAAGCTGAAGGCCAGCTTGCTAAACAGTTCCCGGTCACAGATATGGGGCAAGCTCACTTCTTTCTCGGCATAGAAATCATCCGTGGACCTCACCGAATTACTCTCAACCAAGCTGCCTATGTTCAGAAAATCCTCACTCGCTTCAACCTCACCAATGCCTACACTGTCTCCACTCCACTCAATCCAGGAACCCAACTCCAAGATAAACCCAGCTCTCAGGCTGGTACCCCGAAGGTGGAAGACTCAGAGGCAGATAAGCATGAATACCGGAGCATGCTTGGTAGCCTGATGTACCTCATGCTATGTACCTGGCCAGACATTGCATTTGTAGTGGGAGCATTGAGCAGATTCAGCAATGCACCAAAGTCCAGCCATATGAGCGCTGCTAAGCACCTACTCCGCTATGTTAGCAGGACCACTACCCTTGGACTCAGACTTGGTCCCTTCTTCACCAAAGACCTACACCCTGTCCTATACAGTGATGCAGACTGGGCCGGTGATCTGGACACTCGCAAAAGTACCGGAGGATACCTGTGTGTCCTAACTGAAAAGAAGACAGCTGGGTTGGAACCTACATGGTCAGCTGTATCTTGGTCAAGCAAGCGGCAACAGACAGTTGTACTATCCTCTACCGAAGCAGAATACATGGCCCTCACCCAAGCAGCTAAGGAGGCCATTTGGGTATCCCGCTTCATTGCAGAATTCCAGGGCACCACCAGTATCCCTAGCGGACCTACTACAATTACCACACCTCCAGCAACAATAATCTATGTTGATAACCAGGGAGCCATCGCACTTTCACACAACCCAGAGTTCCATGCCCGGACCAAGCACATTGCTATTCAGGAGCACTACATCAGAGAAAAAGTCACTACCGGTGAAATTGTCCTCCAGTACCTCCATACCGGCGACATGGTTGCAGACTGCTTAACTAAAAACTGGAGCCGGGAGAAGGTGGAGAGGTTCCGGGCTGAGATGGGCTTGTATTAAGTGGGAGCGGTGGAAAAGACAGCATGGTGGAGAGCAGTGGAAGCAGTGGAAGCAGTAGGAGCAGTGGAAGCAGTAGGAGCAGTGGAAGCAGTGGAAGCAGTTCAAGCAGTGGAAGCAGTGGGCGCGAGGCAGCAGGAGCAGTGGTATGATATGGAGGACTCGAAGATTTACTGTTATTTTTTTATCTATTTTGGCTTACACAGAATGGAAACAGAAAAGAAACCACCCCGGACGCAGAGCGCGCAGAGCATTTGAGTTTTTTTTTTTTTATTTCCATTTATTTACAGCTTTCAGGAACCGGGCAAGCGTGGTTCGCAGAGTGGGAGTGTTGGAAATCCAAGGTGCTCCCCACACCTGCCCAGTACCTTCCCCTTCTCCCGGTCCTTCTCCCCGTCCTCCTTATATCGTTTCCCCCCCCTTTTCACATCCCATAGCTTGTTTTGCTGTTCATTGTTGGAAGAGCGCGCTGCCGGGGCACGGGGGATAGCATACGGCGGAGTGCTGGGGAAAGCGCACGGCGGAGCGCAGGAGAGAGCGCATGGCGGGGCGGAGAGAGAATGGCAGTAAAGTGCTGGGGGGTGCACAGCGGTATAGCGCCAGTGAGCGCGGGAGAATGCGGGAGACCGCGGAAGAATACGGGAGAGCGTCGGTGGAGCAATGGAGCTCAATAACGCGGGATAGCACGCCGGAGGAGCGCAAGAAAAGGCGGCGGTAGAGCACGGTGGCTGGCCGCAAGGCAGAAGAGCAAGTTTGTCCTTTCTTTCTTTGTCAGCTTTTCTTTTCTTGTTTGCTCGGAGGATACGGGGACTTACCTGGGGGGGGGAGGCGTGAGTTTGTCTTCTTTTTTGTTAGTTTGCGTGTTTGCTTCAGAGAGGGAAGCGGAGGACTTACCTGCGGGGTGCAGGGGAGACTGTGATTTGTCGGGCATCGCCCGTGGTTGATATATATTCTCCTATGTTCGCCGTTAGTTAGAAGTGCATGCGACAGTGAGAGGAGCAGGAAAGAGTGAAAGTGAAAAGTTCTTTTTTTCTTAGCCTTGTGCGATCCTTTTGCGTGCTTAAGCTTGGCGTTGTTTCGTTTCATAGCCCGTCACTCGGCAGGCTTCCGATTGGCCCATTACCACGATCCCTGTTCCTTCGCTGTTGCTACCGCCGTTGCGACCACCGGTTCCACCTCTCATTCAAAATGTTCAGGCCAGTAACCAACAGACAGCCAAACATATCTCCATTCCTAGTCCACATGAATTCAACGGAACTCGTGCCAAGCTTCGACCCTTTATTGCCCAGCTTAGCACCAAGCTTATCGGTGAGGCACATCGTTTTAAGGATGAGCCACATAAGATATCCTATGCCTTAGCTCTCTTGACTGGTAAAGCTTATCACCAGGTCTTGCCTCTCGTGGATACAACTAGCGGGACTATTCAGCTGGCGTCGGTTGAAGCATTGATTACTCTTTTATAGAATGCCTTTGCTGATCCTGATCGTATAGCAACTGCAGAGCGAAACCTCCAGGGTCTTTACCAAAAGATCCGCGATTTTTCAGAATACTTAGCTGAGTTTCAGTGTCAAGCGGCAGAGGTGGCTTGGAATGATGCTGCCAAACAGACAGCACTTTACCGTGGACTAAATAACGAGCTCAAGGATGCACTAGTGACCCGTGATATTCCTAATACCCTGGACCAATGTATCACCCTACTTAAACAATTGGATAACCGTATTCGTGCCCGTGCTATGGAGAAGAAGGGCCCTTCTTTCTTGCAGCAAACTAAGTTGCTGCCAGCTGCGCATGTCCAAAAATCTGCCTCCATGAATCCTGGGCCAACTACAGCAACTGGAACGCACTCGGGACCCATGGATCTTTCAGGTGCCCGGCGACCCCTCACACCAGCACAACGAGAAGATCAGATGCGACGTGGACTCTGTTTGTACTGTGGCGGCCATGGACATATGGCAAAAAACTTTCCCAACAAGCGCCCCCTTCATGGTAACATTACTACGCTTTTGCCCGCAGATGAGACCTCACCTGATTCCGGTAGCCTTGAGCCCCCAGAATCAGAAAACTAATAGTCCCATGCCATGAATGTGGCTCTGGCGTGGGACCTACGAAGTCTCCTCCTTGTCTCTCGTTGTCTGGTCTCTCTTTGGATGAAATGGCAAATGGTATTGATGGAAGTCATTTGGTGGTCACATGTAATATTATTGACAACCAAGAAACAATCAAATCATATGCACTTATAGATTCTGGAGCAACAGGCTACGCTTTCATGGACAAGGACTTTGCACGCCGTAATAAATTTCCCTTATATGCATTGAAAGAACCACGAATTCTTACAGTAATTGATGGAAGGCCAATTAGCTCAGGCAATATCACTCATATTACCAAAGTTGGTCTGACTATTAATAACCATGGCGAAACAATTCCTGCCTATATTACGAAGCTGGGTGGGTACCCACTGACCTTGGAAATTCCATGGCTCCGACGACATGCTGTGTCAATCAATTTTGCATCCAACACATTAACCTTCGAGTCTGAATACTGCCTTCAACACTGTACCACAGATGTGACTTGGGCGGTGGGTACTGAGGAGGATATTCCGCATTTTCTGAAGGCCTTTGCTACTCAACAAACACTAGAAGAAATGTCCTTGGAAGAACAGGATGTGCTGCCTATTCTTCCGACACTCTATCATGATTTTCTGCCACTATTTCTCGAAAGTGAGTCACGTGGCCTTCGACCACATTGGGCATCAGACCATACGATACCCTTTCAGCCTGGGTTTATTCCGCCGTTTGTGCCAATCTATGGCCTATCTCCACCAGAGCTTTGGGCGTTACGAGAATGGCTTGAGGAGAATCTAAAAAAGGGCTTTGTGCGATCCTCTTCCTCCTCGGCAGCCTCACCTATTGTATTTATTAAAAAGAAGGATGGCTCCTTACGGTTATGTGTTGACTACCGGGGACTAAACCAGGGAACAATCAAGAATCGGTATCCACTCCCCCTAGTTCGAGAAACCTTTATGCAATTGTTAAAAGTAAAAGTTTATACCAAGTTAGACATTTCTGGTGCTTATAACTTGATCCATATAGCCCCAGGACAGGAATGGAAAACTGCATTGCAGACACGGTATGGGCTTTATGAGTCTCTCGTCATGCCATTTGGACTTACGAATGCGCCGGCCACTTTTCAGAACTACATCAATGACGTCCTGCGGCCATATCTCGACCTCTTTTGTACCGCATACCTCGATGATATCCTTATATACAGCGAGGATGAGAAACAGCATGTTGAGCATGTTCACCTAATTTTGAAAGCCTTGAAAGACGCGGGTCTGCATGTGAGGCCAGAAAAGTGTGAGTTTCATGCGACTTCAGTGGAGTACTTGGGCTATATTATCACCACGGCGGGAATTCTGATGGACCCGAGAAAGGTGAAAACTATTACAAATTGGCCAACTCCACAAAGCCTGCGAGATGTATGCTCGTTCTGGGAATTTTCAAATTTCTACCGCCGCTTTATAAGAACTCTTTCGAACCTGGTCCAGCCACTTACTGCATTGACTAAAAAGGGAAGGCGATTTGTTTGGTCATCAGAATGTCAGGCAGCGTTTGACGAGCTGAAACATGCATTTGTCCGGGCTCCAATTTTGGTTCACTTTGACTATGGCCGTGACATTATGCTTGAGACAGATGCATCTGATTATGTCTCTGCAGGAATACTCTCGCAGCCAGATAATCAAGGGCTCTGGCATCTGGTTGCCTTCTTCTCCACCAAGCACTCTCCAGCTGAGTGTAACTATGAAATATATGATAAGGAGCTACTAGAAATTGTCAGGGCATTCGAGAAATGGCGGCCACATCTTGAGGGAACTGAGAATCCAATCACAGTGCTTACAGACCACCGTAACCTAGAATATTTTATGACTTCTCATTTGTTAAACCGCAGACAAGCACGCTGGTCTGAGTTTTTGTCGAGCTTCAATTACAAAATTCACTATCGGCCTGGTAAGACAAATGGAAAAGCAGATACGCTGTCCCGCTAGAATGAACAGATAAAGGATGATGAAGAGGCGCAAAGAAGGCATCAGATACAAGTAGTTGTTAAGTCCCACAATTTGGGTTTGTCAGCGGATCTTCCGCTCCCTGATAGAGCGTTTTCCCTGAACCAGTTATGGAATGAAGCATATCAAACTGCCAAAATACCAAACCAGATTCTTAAGTCTCTGGATGCAGGAGCTCGCTGGTCATGGCTTATCTCACTATCCGAATGCAAACGCGATAGGTCTCGATTGCGGTTCCGGGGTCGCTTATACGTTCCTGCTCATGATCCTCTACGACTTGCCCTTATTCCTGAACATCATGATACCCCATCTTCTGGTCACCCTGGCCAGTCAAAAACTCTGGAACTCATAACACGAAGGTTTTACTGGCCTAGGATAAGGAAAGATGTCGCCCGCTATGTAGCCAATTGTCATGTTTGTCAACGATCACGGACTACAAGACATGCACCTTTCGGTACCCTCCGTCCACTTTCTATTCCATATAAGCCATGGCAGGATATTTCTATGCACTTTGTAACTGGACTCCCTTGGAGTAACGGTAATGATGCAATTTGGATTGTCGTTGACCGTATGACAAAGATGCGACATCTCGTACCATGTTGTGCTACTATTGATGCCCCCGGTCTAGCGGAGCTTTTTCTAGAACATGTTTGGAAGTACCATGGCCTCCCGACTCGGATGACCATCATATCAGATCGGGGACCCCAGTTTGCTGCACAATTTTAGAAGACTATTTGTAGCAGATTGAAGATTGAGAGGCGGCTGTCTACTGCTTTCCATCCAGAGACAGATGGCCAAACCAAGAGAGTTAATGGTGTTATGGAACAATATCTTCGGGCTTTCGTTAATTACTTGCAGGATGACTGGGGACAGTGGCTACCAATGCAGAGTTTATGGGAAACAATCACGCCTCAAAGACTACTAGCATGTCACCATTTTTTGCAACATATGGATATGACCCCTGGATGGACTTCCTAGATGACCAAGTTACGGAAAATAGTAGCCCGGATGCTCTACTATTTGTTCAACCTATGACGAGTATTCATGAGCACCTGCCGTCAGAGATTGGTTACGCTCAAGATCGCTATCAGGAAGGAGATAATGCGCATCGTCTCCCAGCACCATCCTTGCAGCTTAGTGATAAGGTTTGGCTGAATGCCAAAAGTATTCGCACACGACGGCCAGTGAAGAAGCTCGATAATTGCCGCCTTGGTCCATATGAAGTTAAGAAGTGTATTGGGACACATGCCTACTGTCTTGCACTGCCAGCCTCAATGCATATTCATGATGTTTTTCATCTTTCATTACTTGACCTTGTTGCTGAGGACCCACTGCCAGGACAGCTTATACCTCCTCCCCCGCCAGTAGAGGTTGATGGTGAACAGGAGTGGAGGGTAGAGGAGGTGTTAGAGGCTAAAATTGTGGGAAAGAAACTAAAATACCTAATACGTTGGATGGGGTATGATGAGGTAACATGGGAGCCAGCTGAAGCTGTAAATGAGCTGGCAGCAGTAGAGGTGTTTCATGCAAGATCTCCAGATAGGCCAGGCCCACTACCGCCATAATTGCCTCAAGAGACCTCGGCAACCTAAGGGAGGCATACTGTCACTGCAGTTATATTTGTCTGTATACCTGTTCTGTTAACCCTTTCTTTGTTTGCTTGTTATGGAAAGAGGCATCGAGATCATGTGGTTTTCTCTTTACTCTGATAACTGTTTAGGGTATGCTTGTTATAGGCATAGGTTGGAGAAGTTGTCTGATTAGCTAGTTTGGGGTAGGGGGTTGTTTGATGCCCTCGTTTTCTTTCTTTTCTTCCCTTTGTTTTTCTTTCCTTCTGTTCTTCTTTTTCTCCCTACGCTACCTGTTTCCTCCTGTCTGGCTATGTCCCATAAGGCTGTTTGAGTCGGCCAAACTTCAGTTGATATACCAGAAGCCTCTCTTATATTCTTCTCGAACCCATTCTGGAGTATATCTCTTGCCTAGTCCTTGCCTTGTCCTCAGTCCTATCCTTGGTCCTGTTGGCTGTATAACGTGCCATTCTCTCCTCCCGTTCTATCCTCCCGTGGCGTCCTCCCATTCCATCCTCCTGGCCCGTCCTCCTATTCTGTCCTCCTATTCTGTCCTTCCGTTCTGTCCTCCCGTTCTGCCCTCCCGCTTCGCCCTCCAGCTTCATCCTCCGGCTTCATCCTCCTCCTCCGTCTTCCGATTCTGCATCCGACCTCTATTCTCTCTCTCTCCAGCTTTGTGTCTCCTTCCCTGTCGAGCCAGCTGTCCAGTACTAGTGTGTACCTTGGATTATGAGCACCACTGTGGGTTTCCCGTCACATCCGTAACACACTGGCTGTAGGAACCTTAGATTTTAAGGTGCCATCCTTATTATTTGTTTATATTTACCTATAGTACTTCTAATTGTTTGACAATTTATTTTACAAACACCTTATAAACTTACTTGAAGTTGCTATTGTCTAATCCTTTCTGTCCTTGCTCTTGTTCTGAGTGTATTTGGATTGATGCTCTGAGGGTGATGATTTTGAATAGGACTCAACTGCCTATCAACTGGAACTTCAAGGTTATGACTTGGGTCAGACATTGGTAATGTCTTTGTAGTATTGTGTTGCTAATAGCCAAGGTATATATGAAATATAAAAGTAAAAAAGAGGGAAGCAGGATTTCTGTTATGGGGTTGGATTCATCAATCAATCACAATGTACTGATAATGGAAGACAGCAAAATAATGACAGGAAAAATCTCAACAATAGTATGATCCAAACTTCCAGTAGTTTAATACTTCCATCTATGGGACCTTTACCCTTACACTGATTACATAAGGCATTTCATTTTGAAACGCAGGTGGTATGGTGCCATGCGCTTAAAACATGCACCTATCTCAATGCAACATGTAATGCTCAGCCCTGTATGAAACTAGAACTATACTCTAAACCAGCCAGTTCTGAAACTTCCTAACCTCTACCCACCACTACTTCATATAAGTAATCACATTTATTTTCCATATACATTAATTGTGCATAAGTTTCACAGGCAAAACATATGCCAACTCTATATCAATAGCCTTGGTACCAACCCGCCGATGTGACCTGTGCTTTTTATGTACATGATTTTCATATTCTGGAGATGTGTATACAACATGATTGTGGTAGGCTTCCATAATCTGCATAGTTCTAAGCATGATATTTCTAAATATGACTTGCTAGAATAGATGCTAAAGCCTTTGGAACTAAGTACTGTAGTGAGTCAAAATTATACTCATAATTTTGTCATGTATGCTGCTTCACTGCTTCCCAAAAGTATTCAATAAAGTTTATCTCACAGTGGAAGGCATGGTAGAATACAACTTTATATCCTGCCTTTTCAATTGCTTCTTGCATTTCTGGCTGTTGAGCTTTGAAATCTAGCTGAGCTGATAGTAGCACTGGGGCATAACAGCCTATGGAACTAATATATTATTAATTACAGGAAGGGGTTATAAAAGTAATAAGCAGTTGCTGGTTTAGGGTATAGTTCTAGTTTCATACAGGGCTGAGCGTTACATGTTGCATTGAGATAGGTGCATGTTTTAAGCGCATGGCACCATACACGTTATAGACGCTTTGCATCATATCTAAAGACAGCCGTTTCTACACGGGGGCCGCAGGCCCTAAAACCCGATTAATTATTAGCCAGGGTGCTAGCAGGATACCTGGCGGACCGCACACTTTTTCTATGAAGCAGTGAATTCATATGTTAACAGGATGGAGGGTTACCCTCAAAGCACTCAAATTATATTCCATTGGACTTTGTTCCTCTTCTGTTGTCTAGCTTTGTATTATTATTTTTGTTTTCTCTACATTCACATGTTATAATGTTATGCCATTCATATACACCCGGTCTATATCTTACTTCTATCTATTCTTTCTTTGCTTCGACATGATTGTTGAGTCCCCATGCCCATTTAAGCTAACCTTTAACAGCCATGCCAGCACCCCCCATCTGAGTATTGCTACAGTTTCCCCACCCCCAGCCGATTGTGATCCTGGTTTTCTTTTGATTCTCTTTTTAAGTTTATTCTGTCCTATACCTTACATTTCACAAACATGGTTGATATTTTATGGTGCTACTATTATCCCCAAGACCTAGTAGCCAGCTCTAAGTTCATATCTTTATATTCTATGTTAGTCAGAAAATAAAACCAAAAACTGAGACATTAACGAGGATATAGTGGGGGGAAATAGGGCCCGACGTCTGCTATAACCAATCGCTGGGAAGATTGCCTAGAGGACGGGACGGGACGACGATATGGCGTCCGTCCTCGCCCAGTCTTAAGACGGACGGATGGCCCCACTGAGAACACTGCCCCTCAATACCAACACTTCATCCGTGTTCTGCGCGACCAAGCAGGTCGGTGTGTGAATGTACATTCGCGGAGCGTCGGCGTGCGTAGATCGGTGCGGGGGTTGGCCCTCCTTCTTTGTCTCCCTATCAAACCTATATATTTGGATATCCACGGTAACCACCTTCCATAGGCCGGACAACTCACTTCTATACACCTCCGAACGGGTAATACAACTGTGCAAGTCCAGCACCAGCGCCAACCCGACCATACCCGCTCGACACTCCCGGGAACAGTGTTACTGGATATTACCCCGATTCGTTATCCTGAGGCCTGTCTGTTGCCGCATTCGGTTGAAATTGGTTGATTCCATCCGCGCGAACCCATCCAAAGTGCTCAAACGATCATCTGCAAGATACGGCAGTTACGTAATAGGGTTTGAATGATAGGGTGACTTTGCGGGATGGAGATCTCTCCGGAAAGCGGAAATTTTGTATTGTGAGTATCCGGAGTGGAGTGATGGGTAGAAAAAGAACTAGCTCCTGGAGCTGGGGAACAGTACCTGGCAGGATTTTTGGTATCATCAGAGACATCTGCGACAGGCTGTCGAGGGCAGCGTGCCTCATTGTCAGCCGCTATCACAGACGGGGGCCTATCAGCCTTGTTCATGCCAGAGACAGGCGTATCGGATGTGTCACGAAAACTACCGTATCCACATAATCGGTCAAAATCCATCCTCAATCCTTCTACCGGTACATGTCCGACTGTACCCGGTTGGCCAATAATTGTTCACTAAACACCACCGCGCACCCGGCAGCTGGCTAAGGCGAAACTTGAGATAGCAGGTTGGTATCAATGTGGGCGGTTCAAAATATGGTGACACAATGACACCTTTACGCATTTGCATAGAGCCTGCAGCTCTATGAGATCCTGTGACCGATACCAGCTATGGTTAGCCTCCCATCGGGGGTTGTCTGGTTTCGGGAGTTATGTCCGGGGGTTAGATATGGGGCGGAGTCCTGCTGCGAAATACAGCCACCGCTACACGTACCCGAGTACCTGTACTGTACACTTAGTCTTACCAAGGCTGGGATCATGCTGGAATCTGCAGATGGGCTGAAATCCGCCCAGGCTAAGTGCAGCGTATTTTGAGGGCTATGGCGTGATTGTGTTCCTGACTCACCTGTGCGGGTACCGTGGTTCCCGAGACTACACCACCCCCAATGTCAGCCAACACAGCTCAATAGGCTGCGGTATGATACCGGATGATACACGATATCACGTGTGTGGCAGAGAAATGCCAATAGTGTTGAAACCTGTGGGGGCAGCCGTTGATTCTGTTATTGTTTTACTTGTCTATCCTGCATTAGTTTTGTTTCTGTTTTGTCTCATCAACAACATTCGGAACACTCTTGTTACCGACTTCCAGTAGCCTGTATCATGTGGAGGAAAACTTTTTCTAGTCGTCTTTTATGTCTTATTATCTTTCTAGGATAAAAGCACCATGTTTTTTCCTTCTTGCTTTACGCGAATCAATCAGTCTTTCATTGACCATTATCGTCGCTCTCTTATTTTGTCTTTATAGTCAATTTACAATCGCTCTTTCGTCATACCAAATCAAAAAATAGATCCGTCACGCGAAGAACGATAAGATTGCCAAGTTGGATAACGCCATCCCCGCTCGCACTCTTACCGGTACAGGTTACAGATATCCAATCAGATTCATGCATGATCGCGCATCGAACAAAGTCCAGTAAACCTTTACGATGCCACCTTTTAACCTTTCAATCCTCCGACGAAAAAAGGGCATCGGAGCCAGTCCTCCACCCTAACTTACCCCCAGAAATTAGCTTGACAAGAAATATCCAGGGGAGGCCAAGTGCGGGGAAAAGGTGGGTAGAAAATGTTAGGGCTAACTTAGGTTGGGGCGAAGGTGCGCTCGTGGAACCGGGCGGTGAAGGGGGGGTTGCATCTAAAAATGATCGCTCCAGGTCAACAACATGGCGGAATCGCCTCCGGAAAATACCCGAGTATCCGGACAGACCGACGCTGAGGCTCTCCAAAGTACAATTCCGCACCACCGAGCCCCCCCAATATACCGAATTTCACCAGCATCTCTAAATACAATGGGCATGTTGGGTTCAAATTCCCCGTTACGACTCTCGCTTACCCGGAGAATTTGGTAACTCACTGCGCCCCTAAGCGAGTAGACTACTTGTATTCTCATCGTGTATTCGGAATGTGGTTGCTATAAAAGTGCCGGCAAGTATGTCAGAATTATGAAGACATGATGGGTGATGTAGAAAGAGGAGAATGTAGCCGACAATAACAATAATGATCTGATAAGAGTGGTAGCATTGGTGACGATAATCTGAGCAAAGTCATTTCACTGCCTTCAATGTAATATAAAACCAACTTTCTTATTTTCTTATTTTCTTATTTCCTTTGCTCATTCCTTTATTCCTTTATTCCTTTATTTGTTTATTTGTTTATTCATTTATTTGTTTATTCATTTTTTTAATTCATTTATTTGTTCATTTATTCAGTTATTCAGTCCGTGATGAATTTGAAGCTGTATTACAAAGTGGTAATTATGGATACCTAACTGAAAGGTAGGAGGAGCCAATATTGGAGTACTAGCTAATAGTGGAAATCCTATAAAAGCCAAGGCTGCGGGTACAAGTATATTGGTAGTATTATTATGTTTTATCTCTTAATCTATGAGAGACTAGTCTGTAAATTAAAATGTACTGCAGGAGCAGAAGCTTGACCTAAATGCGAATAAATTATATAATTAATAGTGGATCCTTCTACCCATACTTGGTTGTAGCGCTAAGCTATAAATTCTTCATAATACCTGATTCCGAATACGCGATGAAATTACAAGTAAGGATACTGGTATGTAAATTTAAATCTCGGCGGAGAAAATCATAAGACTTCGGAGCTACTGGTGGCGTGCCTTACGGTTTTCGAGATGTGAAATGACAGGCGTGGTATATTTGTACAGTACTGTACATGGACTAGCACGTACAACAGAAAGTAATGAACGGGATAGCAAAATACGGCACCGCAATGTGGGAGAATGGTATGGGAGGATAGTGAGTAACTCGCACGTTATCTTCTTCTTACTCAACTAACTGGGGTAACAAAAGCATATAAGAAAAACATAGCACCATTCTAAACCTTCCATCTATCACCACCGAAGTCCTTCCTTCTGCCAACCCTCCATCTGGTAACAAAGGAGAGAACATCCCACATAATTCCTTGACAAATGAAATCCTCCTCTGTAGCATTCGCTTTCCTCTCTCTTTAACCACAAAGCCGTAACCATGTCCTGCATCTCTTTTCCCGTAACTATGATGCTTTCCTTCCTTAACTCCCATGCTCACACTTCCGCAAAACAAAAGAAACTAAAAGAAAACTAAAGCATAGCGAGCTGCATTTCCAACAGAAAGTTCACCTGCCTAAGCCAGAGAATTTGGGGGTAACGGGACGGAGGAAAAGCCGACTCCAAGGCTGTGTGCTGTGCAAACTCAACCTTACCCTTCAGACCATACGGCCGAGCGAGTAGCGCACGGACTAGGATAATCGAGCCTCGCGCCACGCGAGGCGTACAAAATTCTCATCCCGATAGTGGGGTACAAGTAGTAAATTTCGCTTACCGTACTCGTACCATGTCACCATGTCATACAAGGAGTATGATTTGTGCTGCCGCGCAGCATTCTCTTCAATAGAGAGTTTGCGCAGGTAGACCTGGGTGGGAGTTATTAACGATGTCACTAGGGGTTGCCACTTGCATCAACAGCCCATCAAACTCCGGACAATTGTGGAGTTTCTTAAATTCCATGTCTTTAAGAGGTCAATCCATCAGCGAATTCATAACTTTCATGAAGTTTCTCCCCTCAGGATTGTCCTTGAGAAGAATAGCTACAAAATCATACCTGAATAGAGGCATAAAAGTGCAGTTCAAGTGGGCATTTGTGGTCCTGAATTCCAGGTCCGATTTTCGGGTTTTTACACCTTGACCAGGTGGGACCAAAGAACCAGGTGGCCAGGCTTATTGTTATCTTATATTAACACCACCTAGGTCTCACTGCGCGAACTCTCTAATTATTGTGCCCACGCACAATAATGCAAGCCTTGTGCGACGCTCGGCACCACCCGTCCCACCCCCATTGCGGATTCCTACAGATGTGTCTACAGCCTTGCGTGTGCTGACGCGAGCCTCCTGGTTTTTATGGCCCTCACGAAATTACCATTGTGGTCGCTGCGGTGCGAGAATAGTATGCCGGGATTCCAAAATGCAAGGTTACCATTATGGTGTTGGGAGGTTGCTGTCAGCTGATTGTCTCGTATGTAACTTATCATCCTGCTGTGGAACGAGACATCTCACCAAATGCCAGCCGATGCCCGAACTGGTGCTAGAGCCGCACCTACTGCCGGGACATTTCGCAGCCCGCCTAGGAGCTATCTATGGGTTATGGAACCTTATTTTTCTGCTTTTCTCCACCTCCTTCCCCACCCCAGCGACTTGCTTCTCATGTGCGAGACAGAGAATTTCAATCCTTCTTACTGCCCTCGGACTGTCGCTCGACTATCCATTCAGTACCCACCCGGATCTTTTGGCTTCACTGAATTGGAATAGCCTGAGCTAGGATTACATCCCATACGGTAACTGCCTCAGAACAACACAATTATCCATCCCCATATCTGAGGTTGGTCCTCGGCTACTCATTCGGCACCATCTCGCGTTCTTGATTTGTTTCAGGGCCTGCGAAACAATTTTGAACAGTCATACCTCGAGTCGCGACAAGAAGGCTGCCTTCCCTTTCGGATAAGCTAGCGACCTCTTGCTACTTTTCTACCTAACCTTCGGGAACGGCTCCGCAGTCAGTTAACTACTCGAATACTTGATGGATCGGTGGGCTCCCCTTCCCTTGATCGTTTGTGATTTCCTAAATAACAAGTACCCGCCTAATAGCCTTCCCAGAGCAACGCGTGCCGATACCAGCGGGAACTTCAGCGGGAACCTTGGGGATCATAATGTTTCCGGCAGCAATTATAACAACAATAACATAAACACGGGAAACCTGAGCAGCGTTACCAATATTGGTACAATATATCAACGGTGTGTGTTTACCGCAGGGGGCAAAGGTACTATCAGCTTTCCCGGAAGATTTCAGCCCAAGATCTAACTTATTGGAACTAGAAGCTTCAAGGCCCCACCGAATAATTCCCTATTGTAGAAACAGCAAGTTTACTGGTCGCAAGGATCTCATTGAGTTGGTGAAGAGGTATTCCAAGGGTAGCGGGCACAGCCGAATCGCACTTCATGGATTGGGCGGTTCCGGGTATGTATTCGTCATTGTTAAGCCGGTTTCGGGAGTTTACTAAAGTTACTTAGGAAAACACAGATTGCGCTCGAATTCGTTTACCAGCGCACGAGCGAGAGTGATTGTGATGTTTTCTGGGTGCACGGCAGTGGAGTACCGAAATTTAGCGAGGGCTTTAGAGCTATTGCGCAACGTGTTCAAATTCCCTTAGCCAGCAGCGAGAAGGACCAAGAGGAATTCCTACTGAATATCAAGAGGTGGTTTGAGGGCCCGGCCAGTGGTGATTGGATACTGGTCATTGACAACGCCGACAATGAGGATGACTTTGACGGCAACAGCGGCCCCATCTCGAAATTTATACCACAAGGGCCCCGGGGTACTCTAATTTTCACCACCAGATCACTCCGGGTTGTATCTTGGCAAAACTGCGAAAGGATCGAGGTCGGAAAAATGGAGGAGGAGGAAGCCAAGGCATTGTTTTCAAAACGCTTGGGTAACTGGAACACTGCGGGTGATGAGGAAAATGAAGCAATCGCAATGATCATGGACTCCGTACAGTACATCCCTCTCGCTATTATAGGAGCGGCAGCCTTCATGGCCGAGACCCAGACACCACCATCCACCTACTGGAACATGTTTCGGGGAAGCGACGAACATGCGAGAAGGCTACTCTCACAGCCATTTTGCGACATACAACGAGAGGCTGATATGACGGAAAGCATCATTGCCACGTACTTTGTCACCTTTGACCGAATCACACTGCAGATGCCCCGAGCGGCAGATCTTCTTCGTCTAATCGCGTTCCTCGATCGTCAGAACATCCCGGAGGAGCTATTAAGTCAATCTGGTTTGGCAGGGATGGATGATCCAATCGATTTTCGTCGCGCCATTGGGAAACTGTTGGGATTTTCACTCGTCGCGGCTATCGAATGTGAGGGCAAGGCATTTTACGAGCTTCACCGTTTAGTGCAATTGTCTTTACAAGTCTATTTACCAACGGAAGGGTCGAACCGATGGAGGGCCACTGCGCTGGGAGTGGTTTCAAGGCTGTTCCCTCGGCATTGGAGTACGTGGAGAGATGTTAGTTCTGCATTTATTCCACATGCACTTGCGGTAACCAAAGATTCCACGGATCCCATTGCCGAAGAACTTTGCTCTCGCCTAGGGAAGTACTTTCGGGATATGGGTTTCTACAATGACGCGGAAATTCAATTTCGCCGGTGTATTGCGCTTCGGGAAGAGGGTACAGAGCATGACTGGGATGAGGAAGGGCAGAGGAGGGTAATACTCCTGGGTGCTGTGATCGTAGACCAACGCAAGGCAGATGAGGCAGAGAAGATACTCCGGAATTTATTAGAGAATATTGAGGGATCATTGGGCCCAAACAACCCCATCGTCCTGGAGGCCGTCGACTACTTGGCTATGGCACTGCGATACCGTGGAAAGTATGCCGAGTCAGAGGCGATGAATCTGCGTGTGCTAGAGGGGCGCGAGAAGATTCTTGGGCCAGACCACCGGGACACCCTAACAAGTGTCAACAATCTGGCTTCGGTACTTCAAGACCAAGGAAAGTACAACGAATCAGAGACGATGAATCGGCGTTCCCTGGAGCGATGTGAGAAGATTCTTGGACTTGACCATCCAGACACCCTAAAAAGTGTCAACAACCTAGCTTCTTTCCTGCGAGTCCAAGGAAAGTATAGGGAATCGGCGATTATGTATTGGCGTGCACTGGAGGGGCGTGAGAAGGTCCTAGGACCAGACCACCCAGACACCTTAACAAGTGTGAACGACCTGGCTATTGTACTAGAATGCGAAGGAAAGTATAATGAATCAATACCGATGTATCGGCGCGCTCTGGAGGGAAATGAGAAGATCCTAGGACAAGACCACCCACACACCCTAGCATGTGTCAACAACGTTGCTTCCGGGCTGACATCCCAAGGAAAGTATGACGAATCAGAGACAATGTATCGGCGTTCCCTGGAGGGATATGAGAAGATTCTTGGCCGAGCCCACCACGACACCCTGGCCTGTGTCAACAACCTGGCTTTAGTGTTGCACCACCAAGGGAAGTACAATGAAGCAGAGGCGATGTATCGGCGTGCACTGGAGGGAGAGGAGAAGACCCTTGGACAGGA
>LN890947.1:1135742-1151359 GCA_900010015.1 Tuber aestivum | reverse complement strand
ACTTCATGCCCTCCCGTGGTTCAATGCCCCCCCGCGACTTTATGCTCCCCCGTGGTTCAATGCCCCCCGGCGGTCGAACGCCCCCCAGCGGCCCAACCACCCCCTGCCCAACGCCCCCCTCCCACGACTCATCACGCGAAGAATACCTCTCCTGATACAGACAGACTACATTCCCTACGTGGTGTTGCCTCGGAAGCTACTCCTACAGTTGACGGGGTTGGCGGGGCTAGGGTCACCCCCGGAGGGCATGAGGGTGGAGGAGGCGGGGGTACATGTAGACGTCGGTGTCTGTGGGGATGGTGTGAGTGGTGGGGGCGTTGGCGGGGCGATCGAGGTGGAGGTAATTGTGGAGATGGAGACGGAGAGGGAGGTGCAGGTGAAGGCAGTGGTGGGGGAGAAGTGGAATCAGGGTGGTGGGACAATGCTTTTTAGTGCTCAGGATTTCTTTTTGCAATAATACTCATTCCTAAATTTTTCTCAGCTGCGCATTATTTCTGGTGCTAGACTCGTACATAGTACCTGGTCCACTCGTAGCGCTTCTTGCGGTACTTTCCAGATACTTCTACGCTAGTAGATAAATTACCCCATATGATACATGAACCACCGTAGGCTTTCGCTAGCAGACCAACCCAGAAGGAGAGAACTTGAAATTTGTATCGAGATTGCAATACGAAGTCAAGACAGCGAGTAACCGCAGCGTGGATTCTGTAAAAAAAAACACTCTCGGAAGCTCAACACCCACTTCCAAGGTACAACACCAAAGGATAACAGAAAAATCAGTTCGATGGTCACAACCTCAACTATGATCATACCGGGAAGGGAAGAGAGCTCACTGCAATTAGTGCGACTCATCAGCTAGCTCGCCGTTGCCTTCCAGCCCCCCATGTCCGCACCGGTGAAGGTGTATCTTGCGGTCCATCACCAAGAATATCTCGCGGATAGTTACGTACACACAATGATATTTCTCCGAGTTAGATGCCATGGGGTCGAGTAACGGAGTGTGCCGGTATTTATTGCAGGCACCTTGGGAGCCGTATAGGCGAGCATATTCCTCGGTGGACGGGACACCCTTGGTTTTCCGGACACGATTATAATCCCCCGAGGATAGGAAACCATTTAACCCAGCCCCTAGGTGTCCGCCACAGGTACCCTTGGTGTTTGGGGCACGAACTCGAGGATTCATCCTGGCTACAAAGCCAGCACACATCAAGTTCCCAATCAACCAACCCACCAAACCACACATAATACTGGTGAGCAGCATGTAAGGAATAGCTGAAGAATATAAAAACACAGTCAGTAAATAGTGCCTCTCAAGACTCCCGGATTTTTCGAACAAACAAACGATCGCACCTCGGGTTGTGTATATCAGGTAAGATAAAGTAACGAGTTGGTGATTGGTGGTTAAGATATTCCCTAAGCAGTGTGGAACCAAACTGAGTTTAAGTATCCAATCTCATTCTCGCAGCTAGTGTACGTGGCCTCAAGATGTCGGCTAACCCCGAGCGGGGAGACTTGGTGACTATGAAGGCTTACCAACGCTGTGCTCATGTCCACCAGGAATTTGTTCAAGGTCATGTACGAGTAAACTATTTCTCGTGAGACCCTGTAGGAAGTTAGATTAGGGGACTAATGACTAAATTCTTGCGACATGAGTTTTCTAGTATCGGGCATCATGACGCCATAAATTTAAATTTACCCTAGTTTTCGATCTGGCCTTTGCTAGCAAAAGACTGTTAGGCTACGGTGATCCAGTTCACAAACGTGGTTCAATTGCTACAGTAAGGGAAATCTGCTCCCAGTTGCCCCTCCCAAAATTTCTCTTATATGACAGTACGAGTATTCTATAGATCCCTGCATTTGTAGTGGAAGGACCACCGTCTGGACCGCTTGCTAAATAAAAGGATATTAATACCACCTAGGGAAGTAAATTCTCCGTAGCTCCTTGGAGTCCAGAACATCTATCTACCCCTTAACTTGTCCCCAAATTTCACACTGTTTTAGAGCCGATTTTGCCACCCTCCATAGCAGTGAACCATTCCGGATTGCACGCTTTCCCCCAGGGCGGGTCCGCAATTCAGAACACTAGTCTGTTCAAGTAACCATGACCACACCTACTGCTTCTCAAGTCGCCGGTTTGAAGCCGCGTTTCCATACATGGTCTAGGGGTTCATGGCACAGGAAAAGCGACATTTCATAAGGGTAACCCGAATTACCGGACAAGCACACGTTACTGGTAAGAAAGGATACATTTTGAAGACAACAAAATAAAATTTTAAGTCACATAACCAAGTCTCTGGGAATTCATAATGGATGTCGCGCGCCTCTCTCAAGGAGAAATATTTTTCTCTGATTCCAGACATTGTATAGCTTCATACTAATCCCGTACTTCAAGTTCTGTGCACTGAAAATACTTGTTTGCCATGTCAAGAATCGCGATCCGATGAATCGAAACAGGACTTCAAACCCGCGACTTGAGTAGAGAGGAATATGAAGTGGCCTTGGTTACTATCTAAACTAGAGGATTGATACGGACCATTTCAGACTGTCTAACCTTAAAAAAAGCCCAGTGCGGAAAACCATATAACTCAAGAGAATATGATACTCAAGTATAGTCTCTTTTCTTTTGGAGTGGTTATGAATATTGGTTGGTGATGACCAGGGGGAGTATTTAGCCAGTAAAAAATTTGTCCAAGTAGGGTAACACAAAATCTTTGTTTGTCACCCGCTAATCTACATCACGATCCTATACAAGAGGATAACCTCAACCATTTCCTCGCCCTTTCATCCTCCTCCATCCAGTTACATCAACCACTTTCTTTTCCTATTTCTCCTCACCCTTCAGGTAAATTTTTCATTGTAATTAAAGATGTCACATTTAAGAGAATTGGCTTAGACTCGGTGGCAATAGTATTAAGCGAAAGTGTAATTCAAATTTGGCAGATTATATCCATAGCCAACTGTCAGATTAAGGATATTGGAGAGAACACTGTTGATAATATAAAAAAGAAAGTTTATTACCATATAGTTGAATATATCCGATAAGAAGAATTTTCTTCTAAACCCATTATAAGATTTAAAGAGAGTTAATATGAATGAATTAGTCTTATACTAGTACATTTTGAGTCCAATAATATTGGATTTCTAAAGTGAGACTAGGTACCAAATACAACTCAGCAGAGAGATGGAGCTCATTGCACCAGATACCAGAACATGTCAGTATGAAGAAGTTGTCATTGTCAATACAATTTTCCTAAAGTAATAATCAGTTGTATTGATTACAGAATCAAAAAAAACTGTTCTTCGACTTAGACATGCAAGTAGGCAAGCCTACATGCACTATATGATATCCTTAGTTACAATAATAAAGGCAAGGCTTATACTAGTAGCTTCATTACTACCAGGAAGACATTAGAAAATGATTAGCTATAATAGTACTATATTTCCACTGATAGATACCTATTAGACTTTGTTTAGTTCAATCTATTAATAGAAAAATCGCTAGATAAAGGACTTGTCTGTTATCATGGAGCACTTCCTTATTGCCTTATACCATGGAGAAGTAGTGAAAAAGAAAGTGGTTTCTTGAGTAGTGTTTTGAACTTTACTGTAGTCCAACATGCAAGTGGTTGTGGTTTCATAAAGTTTACCTGAAAACTGATTTAATGGATCTACTAGTATACCTATCCTCAATTTCAATAAATTTCTTGGTTTGCAAGTTCTTTATTTGGCTATCATTCCATATAACACCAACTCTCCTGTTTGCTTTTTGCAGATATGAACTTTGAACACTACTCATGTTACATTTACAGGTAGTAATTTCTTATCTTGTTATTTTTTTTTAAAAAAAAATTTCACTTTTTCTCATTTATCTCCTATCCTAACCTTTCTCTTAATTTATGAAACAAATCCATAGCTCTATTATCAACTTCTCCCACCTCATGTCTCTCAGTCTTTGTTTTCTTTCACCCGTTATTCCTGTATTCTTCCCTTTCATATCCTCACTTCTTTTGACTTAGCCTTGAGGCTCAGTTTCACCCACCCAGAACTGTCTATAAAATAGTTGTGTTTTTTATATGATTTACTGCTGAGATGCTTTAATGAACCTGCCAGTATGCACATTGCTGATTCTGAAATGCTTCTCAGTCAGTCAGTTCTTCAACTTGCTCCAAAAAAACAAAAATTCCCCCATGCCATACACGCTTTCAGATTGGTTCTCTAATTCAGGTAAAGTTCTAAGCTGCAAGATGGAGAGCCAATACCGGGAAATTGTATTCCAGAAAAAGAAAAAAAAATTATAAAAAAAAAGCAAAACAAGCCTCAGGGAAACTCTAGCGCTGATGACCATTTCAGACTGGATCATAATGGTAGGGAGAAGCAGCATAGTGTAGCAGTATCATAGCACGCACTATATATCTGTGCCAGGGGTTCTCAATAGAAGCACTCTCCAAACCCTCAACTGTCCCTATACCTCCAAGCCAACCTCCTCCAGAATAATTCCCATTCGCTCATAGGAGGTGCGGCGCTGAAGCTCTTTCATGAAGGATTGTAGGCATCTCCACTATATGATGACCAACAAATATCATGAATCTGGATAGTAATATTTTCCAGGCTTAAGAGTAGATAGCGCTATCCATGGTTAAAAAATGCTAGCACCTACATAGGGCTGGACGACAAATCAGTTGACACCAACATAGTTACAAAGGTGATCTATAAGCTCTTGAGGTACGTAGATCAGCTTAGAATCGTAGTAGAAGTTTCTGCCATCAGTGATATCACTCTCACTCTCAGGAGATGTCGGTATCCCATGCCACGTTCATAATATCTGAAATGGCCAGAGAGCTGACTTGGGCCACTAGCCATGCACAGGGTAATAGGAAATGAGCTTTAAGCCGATACTGGTACATCTCACACTAATACCTCCTCCCTTGTTTCAGCCGTTTAGAGATCTCGAGTAATCTTGTTCACCATGCCTATCTCCTGCTGTTTAGAACCCATTCGCAAATAGGCCTCCCCTCTAGCGGCTCTTATAACTGCATTAACTGCTTTGTTGCATCTGATCCTAAGCCTTATTCTCTGCCATCACCATGTGTCCCCTCCTCCTGAGATTTATAAACTGCTAACATAGTTCTAGGCACCGAGCTGGCAGTCCGGAGGTTCCGAAATGTAAAACCACAATACGGGCAGTATAGAAAACAAAGAAAAACAAGAAACCGCTAGTAATAGAGCCTATGAGGAAGATTATCAGCAGCTGAAACAATCTGCCAACCAGACAAATCATGCTGGGGTATCAATCAGTAAGATATTGTACCTACACCAACCCTGGAAAATCTGAGCGAAGGATACAGTACATCTTATTTTGCCACACATTTACCATGTGCTCCCCAATTGTGTCTGAAAGTGCTCTACCTCCACAAGGAGGGGCTGGGTAAGGCCGGTAGAGAGATATATATAATACAGGCCCATCACCGGAGAGATCAATTGGGGGTTGGTGAAGCAACCTTAGCTGTCATCAGAAAAAGACAGCCCGTCATCAGCAGAACTTCTCGTGGAAGAGCTCCAAACTAATGTGGAGGGTCGGGGTCCAACACGAAGTGCTCTTCTATGGATGGGCGGAGCGGGACATATACCAGCTATGCTATAGAGCCGCCTGACTGGAAGAGATACCCCTTGTGTTATGTGAGGTGTCTGCAGGAACCCTGCCCCAATTCAAGCTATAGCGCTCCTTCAACATACTGTGAATAACTTGAGTTCACTTCTCTATTGAAATTGGATTGCAAGATTCCTACATTGTGAATCTAGCAGTATGCTTCATATTTATTTTGCCTCAATTCTGGGAAAGTTACACTAGCTGAACCGAGGAGGCGGACTTTCGGAACTAAATGACCTTTAGGGAAACCCTACTCTCTGCTCCTAACGTACCTGTCGAACCAGATGATGTGTTGCAATAAAAGTTATACCGAAAGGGGGAATAAGACAGGGTAGGTAGTGAAGGCGCAAGAAAGAAAATAAAAAGGTCCAAAGGATGCAGAGAAAGGAGAAGGGAATGGAATGAAAGGGGGTATTACTCGTGCCAAGGTTGCAGCTAGGACATTGCAACCTGCGAAAATTCGCTGGCTCACTTTTCGGGAGCACTCATCCTGAGTGCCCGACAGCTCAACGTCAATTTGCAGCTCAACGTCAGTTTGTGGCTCAATGTCAGTTTGCAGTTCAATGTCACTTTGTGGCTCAATGAACTATTAGAGCAACATTTATTTTGGTAGCTCTATGTAATTTTGTAGAAATATAAATATAAATTGCCTATAAAGTATGCCAGTATTTCTTTTAGTAATCCTGGTTCTACTATTGTAAAAACACCCTCTTATGCTACCATACTTTTAATATTTATTCTAGTTTCTACTTTATACATAGAGTAAGATAAGCATATAAATACTAGTGTCTATATACAGATACTACTTTACATATTTTTTAAACTTCAATTAGATGTACAAACTCTATCTAATATTATTTTAAATGTAAAATTATAAAGAAAATTATGCTATAGTAAAAATTTACATTAGGAATTATATTGCATACACAATCTAAGATAACACTATAAAATTAACCTGAGTAATTAAATTCAATTTGTTTTTAATAGTTGGTTGAGCCACAAACTGACGTTGAGCTGCAAATTGACGTTGAGCTGTCGGGCACTCAGGATGAGTGCCCTAGCTGCAACCTTGGCACGAGTATGGGCTTAGAGTTAAGTTGGTAAACTGAGGCAGAGTATATCGCTACCATCTGTGTGGGCTTGGTAGTGGTGTGGAAGTGGATAAAGATTCTATCAAACATGTGTAGCCACCAGATCGACCACTTAAAATGTTATTACTGCTCACGAACACCAACCGAGGTAAATCTTCTCCCCTGAATGAGAATAAACTTCAATAATTTTTTCAAATAACACCAACCCTCCCTCCACTGTTCCGGATACTCTGCTGCCTTGGATGAAATGCATGAAAATTGACCATTCGGGAGAGAGGGGTGCAAGTGTGTAGGTCCGCTCACACTTTCCAATACTTGTCTCTACACGCGCTCGTTTTCTTGCCAGTGTTGTCTGCTATTTCTGGGCTAGCAATACCCGAACTCTCTGCTACTGGAATTATCGTTCCATTTCCAGCAAAATTGGAGGAAATGGGTGATTAAAGTTGATGGCTGCGGGGAGCCCCAATGTCTATCCTTACCTTACCGACGAACACAAACAGGACTTCGCGCGGTTTTCGCCCAGCTTGTTGGAATCCCTATATTCGGAAAACAAGGTCTAAGTGTCCACCCTGTTGCGCATACAGCCTTATCTGCCACTCGGCCTTCCGAATGTAACCTATTCTCTTGTTTTGCACTCCATGCGGACTTTTCGAACTCGAGCCTGTTAGGGCTTTGAACGGATCTCATTTCCAATACGGACCGACAAAAAATATAGCATCAGAGAAGCGGTGAAACGACAAAATGGCGAAACGGCAAAACAAAACGCTCAGAAAACAATCTCACAACTCAGGAGCGGGGAAGGTTTCTTTTTCTTCTTCTCTTTCGTCCACCCCTGTTAACTAACAGTGAAGGTAGCAGAATATATCGACGACAAACCAAGTCCTTCTATCCTTCCATCGACTACCGCCCATGTCCATGCTTTTGATTGCATGCTTGCCCTTCTACTTTGCTCTTACTCCCGCGCTAACAAAGGAAAGACAAACTCCCACTATCCCTAGGCTCCAGACTCCTGACTCCCACGCCTCCCAGCCTCCCCGGTTTCCTTCCACCGGATGCACTAATCGAAAACTCCCGTGCATTCTTGCAGCCAACATGCTTTCCCGAAAGACCAAAGCACTGTACATTCCAAAGCTATCCGGACGAAGGAGGCGGATGATCCGGAGAGCCCACCAAGCAGTACCTCGCGATTTCCAATAAGTCAATTCTTGATCGCTCTATTGTGACTATTCTCCTCATCCTAGCTATGGGCGAACAGGAAACCTTAACTTATATGCTCAATTCAGAAAAACCCTATATTGCCTCCTTTCTCCGTTTTCTCTCCTGTCCCCCCCCCCCCCCAATCTCCTCTCTCCTCTTCTATCTTTGTCGCCTCCGGTTCCTCCTCCATATCTCTATTCTCCCCGCCACTTCTTATTTCTCCCCAATACTCCTTATGTCCCTTCACCGCCTCTTACTTCGGAACCCCTAACCTTTCCTCCGTATCCTTTCAAGAGGATAATAAGCTATTGAACCCATCGGTAAATGGTTCTAGCGTCTTTCGTCTCGCAAAAAAAGGAGCTACAAAGCATGGCTGCCCAATTCATATGGTATGAATCCATGCAATATGGTTTTAAGGGACAAGTGAGCTTAGGCGATTCACAGTATGTTGAAGGAGCGCCATCCCTTGCAACCGACCCCTCCACTATAATTCTCTAATTCCGTCAGATTGCAGGTATGTTTATAACACTTTTAGTTATGCAGCTTGCTTACTCCCCAGCTTTAGGAATACGGATACCAGCACCCCAAATATGAAAAATAATTGCCAGACTCGGATGTGATGAATTTCTAGTATGCGGTCCTAATCAAGTAAACTCCTTTCCCCATTGTCGTATTCATCCCATTTGTTTAAACTGAAGTTTTCCAGGTGACAAAATTATTGCTGTAATACGACAATCTGCAAAATTGAACCAAAAAGCTTGGTGGATAGAGAGCCGTCTCAGAATTAATCCTGTAATCGAGTTTATTTAATACTAGAGATAAACCTTCTCAAAGTACCTGAATCCGGTACCCCCTTTGTCAACTGGACAGTACAACTGGAAATTTTATCTGTGCTGTATGTTATTAGTATCTCTATCTATTGTTGTATTTATAAAAGGTGCTTGGCAAAAAGATTGGATTCTGTGACCTCAAATACGTCAACATAATTGGTGAGATAAACTTATGAGCAGGGGACATAACAGTTTCAGACCCCTGAGGTTTGACTCTATTTCTATTGTAATTAACATCTTTCCAATTATAATATTATTTATAACCTACGATGGTTCTTTATCTTAGTACATAGGACCAGACCTCAGGTAGTACTCGAGTACTGTTTAATAAGCCTGAGAATGACTTCAAAAATCCTGCATTAGGCTGGAGGATTAGAGTGTTTGAATACTTTGATCTCATCGGTTTCTTGATATATGCGCTATATCTACTCCGGCGGCGGTAAAATTCAATACCGTTCAGTGGAGTGTCCGATTTTGCACCATCAAATAGAGAGGGATGCGAGCGTGCCTTTGAGGAGCGCCGGCAAATATAGGTCAGCGCGAGCTCTCGCCCTCTTGTAATATCCTTATATCACACCTATATATAATATCTAGATATATAGCCACCTTTCGTAGGCCGGACGACTCACTTCTATAGACCTCCGAATAGACCACACAACAGTGCAACTCCACCGCCAGCACTAACCGTGCCATACTCACTCAACACTACCGAGGCCAACGTTACTAGCATTATCCCCATTCACCACCCGCAAGCCCGTCTCTTGTCAGACCTGGTTGGAATTGATTGCTTCCATCTACTCGAGTACTAGTTTAACAACGTTAGATTCCATCCCACGATTTTGAGCTTAACTATTAACACGTCGATCTACTCACCCAAATGCCCCGAACAGCTAGGGACAGTAATTGCACGCTCCATGACGAGGCTCTCGCCCTAACCCATGTGAACCCATCCATAGAGCTCAAGCGATCATCTCCAAGGCATAAAAGTCACGTAATAGGGCCTGAGCCATGACAGCCATGACTTTTCGGGGTAGACATGTCTCTGCAATCTGAAAATTTGTATTGTGAATATGTGTAGAGTAATAGGTAGGAAAAGAGTATGATCTTGGAGAGCTAGGGAAGTGTAGGATTTTTAGCATCGCCAGGCGGTCGAGGGGAGCGTGCCTCCTTGTTGATTGCTATCGCGGATAGGGGTTCACGATATAGAGACATACCAGCGACCCATCGACCATACCACCAAAGCTATCCATGCAATCAATCATAGGGCACTCTCGGGCCACCGGCAGGTCCGACCGTATATGGTTGTCCAATAATTTGTCCACTAAATAGTATCATGCATTGGGCAGTTGGAAGAGGTGAAACTTAAGATAACAGTCCGATACCAATGTGGGCAGCTCAAAATACAGCGCACGGTGACACAATGACACCGATATTCCTTCGTGCGAAACATACGGCTCTGTATGCTCGCATATCCGCAGCAAACAGATACGGTACTGGTTGATATGCCACGTGAAAATGATAAGATTGCCACGTTTGATAATGGAATATTGGAAGGCTGTGCTCCGGTACTCTGCTCTACTCAAGTACTCGTACAGGCCTACTAGATTCGTGCGACACACCGTATCCGATGAACTTTTGCGAAGCCACATTTTAAGGGACCAATCCTCCGAACGTGAGAGGCAGCGGGGCCAGCCCTTCACCCTGACTTGCCCCAGGGATTCGCTTGACGGGGGAGATCTAGTGGGGGCCGAATGCGAAGGGCGGGGCCGTCGTGGGGGCTGTGGCTAACTTAGATTGGGGCGAAGGCGTACCCGAAGAACGAGGAATAATGGAGAGGGGTTGCATCTAAGAATGATCGCAGGAGCTGGGATTTCTTTTTCGAACCGGGGCTTTTAATCCATAAAATGGTGGAACCGCTTCTACATGAGTATGAATATCTGGACACCTTGATGCTGAGGCTCTCCAAAAGTACAACTCCGGCACCATGTCCCCGAATGTCTTGAAATTCACTAGCACTTCTAGTATTCCATAGGGGCAATGGGCATATCTGATGGGATTCTCTCTTGAGCCGGGACCCCGGTAATTTCCCACGCCTTTTCCTGCCACCTCTGCCCGCTGATGCGTAACCAAATCCCTCCTTGAATCACCATTTTCAGAAGCCCCGATTCAACCCTCCCCTCGTGAGCCCCTCGGTTCATGACCGAAGGCTCCTTTTGCAACATTGAGTCGGATGCTCGTGTTAGAGGAAAGGCAGCCGCGGAATGACGTAGTGGTAGAAAGATGACGGGATGACGGGACCTCGCTGTGTTTATGCAGCCATGAAGAGTAGAAAACCTATGAAGTTCGTTTTTCACCACTCCCCCCTAACTAATCGGTAATGACCGATGCATACAAGTAAACCATCACCAATGTAATCTGACCTCCCCATAGATCACTACACCCATCTCCGTGATTCCACACATGTGCAAGCTCCTCCACACACTTCAGTAATAACAAGGAAAGATATACAGTACCGGTATCTCCGGAATCCTCTTCAAATCTCAGACAAAAATCTATGAGGCTCCGAAAAAATAAAATGCACCATTATGAATGGCACAAATATCATTGACCTTCCGTGATCAACCACAGCTCAATATCCACATCGATTCCAGCAGTGCCGGTAGAGTGGCCGGTGGTAAAGGCACTGCATCAGCCGGCTCTAGCCACTAAAAAGGCCGATCACCATAAGGCTTTCCCATCCGAAGTTCCTGTGCTTGCGATGTCCCAACTATTAACCCCATGTAAGAATCCCCATAGAATCTGTATTCCGTGGGGTGAATGAACGTGCCTGGCGCTCTTTCAGGCATCAATTTCACCTTTGCACTTCCACAGTTGACTTCCTACCGTAAGCGAGTATTGATACGTTCATCCTGGTGGAAAGCAATCGCAAGAGTTCGGAGCGACCGGCTGTGTCAGGCACACTCTTTGTGACTGATGCGGCATACCTGTAGAGCGGAAAATTGACCTGTGTAAGCCTGAGAATTTGAAGGTGACGGGATGGAGAGCCTCTGGGGGGAATCTGGGAGAATAAGAAGTTGCCTTGGCATATCTCCACGCCGACCGGGTTCTGTGAAGATTTAATCATCATACCCCCCCCCCCCTCGGTTCAAATTTAGGAGCTTTACCGATGCGGCTCAGAAACTCTTGTGCACTGGGCGGCCAACTCCAAGACTGCGCGCTCGTACAAACTCAACAGCTCAGACCTTACTGCTTAGCACAGTACCACGTCGACGAGCATAATTGAAGCGCGGGTCCAAAATTGGAGCTCGCTTGTACAAGTATCATGCTTAGAGTATGATTTGTATCGCCGCACACCATTCGCCTCACATTTACCGATCCTATTTACGCCAGCCTTGTGCGACGCTCCTTATCACTTGTCCCATTCCCATTGGTGATCCCCGAAGATGCGCCAACAGCCCTCGTGTGTGCTAACGCGAGTCAGCCTGTTTTCAGAGGGCTCACGAAGTTGCAAGTATAATCGCTCCGATGCAGGAGCATCCTGTGCCGGTATTTCAAAATACACAGTGACGGCTAAGATGCTGTTCGAAGGGTGCTGTCAAATTTAACTTATCGCGTCATGTATCCTGTAGCGCAACGAGACATCCACCAAATGCCAGCCAGTGTCCGCACTGCGATCAAACTCCGACCATGCGCAGGGCCTTTTCCCAAAAAAGCATGGAGTTATGGTGTGGGAACTGTGTGGCCGGAGTAGGCGGACATTCATCCTGGCTTAGTAATAGTATGTTAAGATTCTAAGAATTTCCCCAGCAGAGGTTAATATCTTGGCAAATCTTATTAACCGTATGCCCTCTGTATATTAATAGACACATAACATGCCCAAAAATACCCCGCACATTTCAATTCTCTCATGCAAAAATCTTCCGCCTCTTAAGCTTCAATAACTTTATGAAAACAATAGATATTTTGATTTTCTCTCTATTAGTTTGAAGCCAACAAGCTACTCTTTCACCTAATAGAGTTATTTTTTTTTTGATTGGGATTGCTGTTAAAAAGTCTTCAGGTTTTGACTTTGGCCCTCGAATACCTCACTTAGTGCTCCGGGTACAGAGTTCCCACACCATAGCTCTCACCTGGCGGTAGAGTGCTGTTTGCTTTTCCCCACCTTCTCTCCCACCCGGGCTGTTAAGACTCCCGATTTTCCGAAGAGTGAATTTCAATTCCCCTTACTACCCCTCAGATGCTGTCGCTCAGTATCATACCCATTCGGTGCCCTGTTACCGAAGCTTTAGCTTTCACCAAATTCGAATAGCCTGAGCTGAGATCACACCCCATACCTACTTCAGAGCTACAGAATTATTCATCTCCATATCCGAGGTTGATCCTTGGCTACTCGTTCTACCGTACCTCGCGTTATCGACCTATTCTCAGGCCTACGAAACCATTCTGAGCTATAATACCTCCTGTAGCAACAAGCAGGTTTCCTTTCTCCTTTCAGATACGCTAGCCACGTCCTATTACTTTCCTATACGAGTACGGCCTTCTAAAGCATCGCGACAGTTATCTAAATCCTCGAGTACTCAATGGATCGGTGGGTTCCCCTTCTCCTCGGCGTCTGCGATTTCTAGGAGTAATAAGAGCCAGCCTAATAGTCTTCGCAGAAAAATCCAACCCGATATCAGTGGAAACCTCAGCGGGAATTCAGGGGACCACAACGCCCTCGGTAGCAACAACAATAATAACGTAAACACTGGTTACCAGAACAATGCTACAAATCACGGAACAATATATCAGGGATGTGTATTTGGAGCTGAGGGGAGAGGTATTACCATCTTTCCTGAGAGGTTTCCTGCAAAAATCTAATCTGCTATTACAACTGGAAGAAGCATCTAGCCCTTATCGGATAATTCCCTATCGCAGAAACAGCAAGTTCACAGGCCGTAAACATCTCATTGAGTCCATAAAGAGGCTTTCCGAGTGTAACAGCCAGAGCCGGATCGCACTTCATGGATTAGGCGGCGCTGGGTATGTACTCATCATTGGTATTTCGGAGGTTTACTAACATCGCGTAGAAAGACTCAGATTGCCCTTGAATATGTTTATCAGCGCGCAAGCGCGAGAGATTGTGATATTTTCTGGGTACACGGAAGTGGGGTACAAAAGTTTAGTGAGGGTTTCAGAGCTATCGCACAGCATGTCCGAATTCCCCTAGCCGGCGCCGAGACAGACCAAGAGGAATTTCTATTGAATATAAGGAGGTGGTTTGAAGGTCCAGATAGCGGTGATTGGGTTCTAGTTATTGACAACGCCGACAACGAGGAGGACTTTAACGGCAACAGCGGTCCCATCTCCAAATTTGTACCACAAGGGCAAAAGGGTAGTCTAATATTCACGACCCGATCGCTCCGGATTGCATCTTGGCAGGATTGCGAAAGGATTGATGTCCGAAAAATGGAGGACGATGAAGCCAAGGCGTTGTTTTTGAAGCGCTTGGGTGACTGGAACACTACGACGGATAAAGAAAAGGAGGCGATTGAACTGATCCTGGAATCCGTACACCACATCCCGCTGGCTATCGTAGGCGCGGCAGCCTTCATGACAGAAACCCAGACGCCACCATCCACTTACTGGACCATTTTCCGTGGGGGCGATGAGCAAGCAAAAAGACTGCTTTCGCAGCCTTTTTGTGACATCCAGCGAGAGGCGGATATGACCGAAAGCATCCTAGCCACGTACTTTATCACCTTTGACCGGATCACAAGCCAGATGCCCCGAGCGGCGGATCTTCTACGCCTAATCGCGTTCTTCGATCGTCAGAACATACCGGAGGAGCTATTAATTCAATCTGGTTTGGAAGGGATGGATGATCCAATCGAGTTTCGCCAGGCCGTTGGAAAACTACTGGGATTCTCTCTAGTTACGACTGTCAAATGTGAGGACAAGACATTTTACGAGCTTCACCGTTTGGTCCAACTGTCTTTGCAAGTGTATCTACCCAGTGAGGAACTGAATCGGTGGAGGGCCACTTCCCTGGGAGTGGTTTCAAAATTGTTCCCGCGGCATTGGAACACTTGGAGAGATGTTAGTTCTGAATATATTCCACAGGCACTTGCAGTAGCCAAAGATTCAACGGATCCTATTGCCGAAGAGCTTTGCTTCCGTCTAGGAATATACTTTCGAGATATGGGTTTCTACAATGACGCGGAAATTCAATTGCGTCGGTGTATTGCGATTCGGGAAGAGAGCAAAGAGTATGGCTGGGATGAGGAAGGCCAGGAGAGGGTTATGCTCCTGGGAGCAGTAATCGTGGATCAAGGAAAGGCGGATGTAGCCGAAAATATACTCCGAGATCTATTGGACGATATTGAGGGATCATTGGGCCCCAATAATCACATCGTCCTGCAGGCCTTCGACTCTCTAGCTCTAGCACTACGATACCGCGGAAAGTATGATGAGTCAGAGGTGATGAAGCGGCGTGTCCTAGAGAGGCGCGAGAATACTCTTGGATTAGACCACCTTGACACCCTAACAAGTGTCGGCAACCTGGCTATTCTGCTGCGATGCCAGGGAAAGTACAATGAAGCAGAGACCTTGAATCGGCGTGCACTGGAGGGGCGTGAGAAAGTTCTCGGGCCAGACCACCCTACGACCTTAACAAGTATCAATAGCTTGGCTGTTGTGCTACAGTCCCAAGGAAAGTTCAACGAATCAGAGACGATGAATCGGCGTGCACTGGAGGGGCGTGAGAAAGTTCTCGGGCCAGACCACCCTACCACCTTAACAAGTGTCAACAACTTGGCTTTTGTGCTACAATCCCAAGGAAAGTTCAACGAATCAGAGACGATGAATCGGCGT
>LN890947.1:1123247-1135237 GCA_900010015.1 Tuber aestivum | reverse complement strand
GTCAACAACTTGGCTTTTGTGCTACAATCCCAAGGAAAGTTCAACGAATCAGAGACGATGAATCGGCGTGCACTGGCCGGGCACGAGAAGATTCTCGGACCAGACCACCCGGACACCTTAATATGTGTCAACAACCTAGCTATTGTGCTAAAATCCCAAGGAAAGCACAGCGAATCAGAGACCATGAATCGGCGTGCACTGGAGGGGCATGAGAAAGTTCTTGGACCAGACCACCCTAACACCCTAACAAGTGTCAACAGCTTAGCTGCTGTGCTAAAATCCCAAGGAAAGTTCGACGAATCAGAGACGATGAATCGGCGTGCACTGGAGGGACGCAAGATGGCTCTTGGACCAGACCACCCTAACACCCTAACAAGCCTCGACAACTTGGCTATTGTGCTAAAATCCCAAGGAAAGTTCAACGAATCAGAGACAATGAATCGGTGTGCACTGGAAGGACGCGAAAAGGTTCTTGGGCCAGACCACCCTAACACTCTAACAAGTGTCAACAACTTGGCTATTGTGCTAGAATCCCAAGGAAAGCTCAAAGAATCAGAGACGATGAATCGGCGTGCAATGGCCGGGTATGAGAAGATTCTTGGGCTAGACCACCCGAATACCCTAACAAGTGTTAGCAACCTGGCTAGCGTCCTTCAGAGCCAAGGAAAGTACACCGAATCAGAGATGATGAATCGGCGGGCATTAGAGGGGCGCAAGAAGATATTCGGATCAGACCACCCCAAAACCCAATTAAGTGCCAATAGGCTGGCTAAGGTGCTACGACTCCAAGCACAGCCTGACGATTCAGAGACGCTTCAGCAGCGGGTGGGGGCGGTACCACCAGAAAATGCAATGGATGCGAAGCCATGATTTGCACGCCGCGTCGTCCGTTATTTGTGTACTGCAGTCCTCCGCAAGGGCGCCAGTACCAATAAGTGCTTCATCGTATTGCAAGCGTGCGGAGGAATTGTTGGGCTTTTTTACTCATTTTTTAGTATTTTAATTCCTATTGCTTCTTTTCTCCCCCAGCTATATATTAGTTCCTATTTAATACAAAATATTGTCTTATGCCCTTCTGCCCGATAAGATCCCCGACTCCACTCCGGGACTGCTCAGAACCATGAGAGGTCACTCATATGTTATCTTTGAATTAGGTATTATTATAAATGTTTAATACAATATAAGTTACTTCAGTGTTGGAAATCGCGAGGTGCTGCTCGGCATGCTCTCACGATGGTTTGTTTGTTCACAGTTTCTGGAGGGGCGTTTTAGCTTCCGCCAGTGCAGTTTGGCTTTTCGGGAAAGCACTTCGGCCGCGGAAATGCGCAGGAGTCTTGGAGAGATGCATCCACCGGAAGGATAGCGAGAAGACTGTAAGGAAAGGTGCAAAGGGTGGTGGAAAGCCGGAGAGTTTGGTGCTTGGAGTATTGGAGGTCCGGAGGCTATGGATAGCGAGAGCTTGTCTTTCCCTTGTTAGCTTTTCTTGTTTCCTGGTGTGCGGGAGACGTACCTGCGGGGGTTAGGAATTTGTTGTTTTGTGGTTGATATATGCTCCTGTCTTCACCGCCGGTTGGGGCATGCGCGATAGAGAGAGGTTAACAAAGTGAAGAGTTTTCCACCCCCCCTCTGAGTTGTGCGATCGTTTCGCGGGAGATCTTGGCGTTCCGTTTCATAGCTGCTCACTCGTTCGTTTCGTTTTCGTTGTGTAGTACCACCCTTTGTATCCCGTTTCGTTCGCTATGCTGTTCGTTCACCGTTCGTTCACCGTTCCTTCGTTCGTTTCGCTATCCCGATAGGCTTCGCCGATCCGACGTTTAAATATCAGAAGAAGGTCTAGTATTACACCCGTCCCGGCGGCGGTTCCGCCAATGGCTTGAGGCGATATCCTCCCTAGGACCGAACACTCTATAGGTCACGGCCTGCCCACTTCGTACCTGCGGAACCAACAGACGACACGAACTGCCCAACAGGTGTCAGTAAGCCGGCCATGCGGCTTGGATACCAGGGACAGCACGATTGGTCCGAGAAAACGCGCTGTTGTCTGGTGTGTCGCCAGACATCACATCGGTACTTAATTATCTATTGCAATCACACATATCAACTCGTCCCTTAGAAGGTTTGTAATTATTTCTTTTATTCCTCCCGTTTACAAGATGGTATATGTAGATTCTATTCGCCGGTAAATATTTGGCAGCTCACTATGTCGTCTAAAGAATAAGTTATGGAAGAGAGGCTTGAAGTTCGGAAGTGAGGGGCAGTTCGAGGAAGAAAATGAGTATTGGGAAGAAACGAGAAATGGCAAGGAGAACGGTTTTATACATCGGATCGGCAAAGGCTATCGCGACAGCGAAACGAACAAATGATTGGTGAACGAACGGCGAAACGAACCGGGATACTAACGGCTGTACAACGCAACGAAGCGAAACGCCAAGATTTCTCACGTGAGACGATCGCGCGACTCACGGGGGGGTAGGGGAGCTCTCCACTTCGTCTCATTTCTCGCTAACTTATCGCGCATTCTCAACTAACTAACGGTAAAGACGGGGGTACATATCAGCCAGAAAGACAATAAACTAAGTCCTAACCCCACAGGTACGTCTCCCGCACACTAGCAAACATGAAAAGCTTACAAAGGAAAGACAAACTCCGGTTACCCATAGCCTCCGGCGCTCCTTATGGCCTTTCCGCTTACATGCCAGCCTTCCCACCACCCTTCCGGGGGATGAATTTCTCCTAGACTCCCGCGCATTCCCGCGGCCAGGGTGCTTTCCCGGAAAAGCCAAACCGCACGGACGGAAGCCAAACCGCGCCCGGAGCCATAGCGCGCCCGGAGCCAAAGCGCGCTCCCAGAGACAATGCGAGCAAACAAACCATCGTGGGGGTGTGCCGGGCAGCACTTCGCTATTTTTAATAAACGGAAGAGGGAAGCAAAGGGCGGAGAGAACCGGCCAAAAAAAAGTCCAGATCAGAGTACGGTGAGAGGAGAATGGAATAGAAGGAGAGGAGGAAAGAAGAAATGTGGAGTAATGTTCGCAAGCGCCTAAGCCGGCCCGCAGAGAGCATATGGTGTGCAGTCCAGCCAGGCAAGATCAAAGTGGGACAGATGATCGCAGATCTGGGTTCCGTAAGTTAAACTTTGTGAGTGCCTGGCGGCACCGGCAGACTTTTGGTACGCGCCATGTAGTTAGCCAATATTTTGTCAATGCGTAGCAGACATATGAAGATTCATGGAGATTCGTGGGATTGCCTTCATATTCCCCTAGATACCTTCAGATTTCCCCAGATATCTGGAAATATATTGAGACTCTTGGAGATATCTTCAAACACCCCCAGATATCTGCAATTATCCCCCATTGCGGCGCAAGATCTAGTGCTATCTTCAGGCGGTTAACGGCTGGAGCATGGAGTGAAAGAAACATTTTCGCAAGTTCAAAGAATTGGGGGTAGTACAAGTTCTGGAAGATTCCATATTACTCGCTATATTCCTAAAATGTACTCGTACTTGGATAAGTTACTCGCTCCCAAACTTCGGCTACCCATAGCCTCCGACCCTCCTTATGGCCTTTCCGCTTTCCTTTGTACCTTCCTTCCAGTCATCCCGCCATCCTTCCGGCGGATGCACTACTCTGAGACTCCCCCACGTTCCTGCGACCGAAGCGCTTTCCCGAAAAGCCAAACTGCGCGCCCGAAGCCATAGCGCACACCCGGAAACTTATACGAACAAAAAAAACCATCGTGAGAGCATGCCGAGCAGCACCTCGCGATTTCCAACAACGAGTATGTATTATTGGGTTACAGACTTACAAGTGTTGCGTAAATCACCGCCCCAACTACCAGCCTCCCGGTTTGGGTGGTGGTACTGGCAAGACGGACCAATTTTCTACCCTTTTGATTTCGGGGCGACTTATAAGGGTATTTCAGATCTTGTAAGTATATTCTCATCTCAGTATAGCGAACGCGAACAATTGGGGAATTTATGTTCGTTATAAAGAGGCTTCGACCGAAATCCTTTAGCCGAGACTTAGGGCCCGTCTACCTACAGACGGCCGTTTAGTTCATGTTGACGGTGGCAACCGTCAAGGGGGTCTTAACGGTTGGTAGTGTTACCGTAGGGGCTAAATTCTCATTCTGTGTTTACCCAATGCACCGTCTACCATACTGCAACATGGGCCTTACCGTCAGAGAGTGAATCTAAAATTTTACAAAATACAATATAAGGGCTTTTGAACTCACAATTCCCAAATCCCCCTCCCTTTCAAGCACTGCTGACCAAGTAAAATATTGGACCCAACCTATATCCCCCACATACCACCTACAATGACTCTTCAAGAGTCCTTCCACCTATTGTTGTAGCTCTTTTTTAGTTGTTTTGACATCATAGCCCAAATCTCTCATGGTACTATGCTGAACAAAGACCTTAATAATAGTCAGCAATGGTTTCAATTCTGATATATTTATCCTAGAACTACTGGAGCAAAGAAAGCAGAGGATTGGCAGTGGTGGCATGGCTATTGTGGGCATAACTGGACAGAGGCATAGTGACAATGCATCAATTTTTGAAGCTGACGGTGTTGCTACCGTACCTCTAGAGCAACTTTTCATTTTGACCGTCAAGCACCCAAAATTCTTGACGGTTGAAAATTAGGTAAACACGTTTGGCACCGTCAGTTGCAACACAACCCTGAGCTGACGGTACCGCTCTAGCCCACCATACAAATTTCAGTAAACGGAACTGTTAGGTAAGCGGCCCCTTGTATGGCAGCTGGGGGGTAGATTCATGCTGGGTTCTTTGTTAATAGCGATGTTTCTGATATGAAGGGACCTGTTATCACGAAGAGCAATTCTAGGTGAGATTTGCCTGAATGCTCTATTTGGGCGGGGCTGGGGTACAGCGGTGTCTCAGGTAGTTGGGCCATGTGCTGTGCAGTCCGGGATTCCCTGCTATGGGAAAGGGGGGGAGAAGCACCCCCTAAACAGTGCTTTCCAGCCCCTTCTAGAGTCATAAAAAATTCGAGAAAATTCGGATCTTGTCGGAGGAGGCAATTCCAACAATATAGCACATGTTCCAGTTAGTGGATATTTCACAGTGCTAACAACAGGCTCTTTAGATGGGTGGGGGTTGTTGGAGAAGGTTTGATTTTACTTCCCGATAACAGGGGGAAACACTTAGTCCAGCCCAATTGCACCTAGGCTAGGTAATTTGAGCCCGGCTCAAGCCTGCACATGTCCCTCTATCTCCGAGCTAAGACTTGACACTTCTTTTGGAATAGCCCTCGCTGACCTATAAAAAGTGTACTGTTGAAGCTCTTCCTACAGAACTACATACAACTCCACTATCAAAAGATCAACAAATGTCTTCAATCTTGATAGCAATATCTTTCGCGGCTGGGAATAGATGGCGCTTTCCATAGTTGAACTTGTTATCACCTCCATAGGGCTGAACCAGTAATTTTTTGACATGAGCATTTGCACGTAAATGATTAATAACCTCTTTGGGAAGATACTCACGCTCTCATCGTATCGTAGTTCTTCTTAGAGATACCACTGTCACAGGATGCTGGTATCTTGCGACGCTGGCACAGTCTTGTGAAACATTTGAATGTTATCATAGGCTACTAGCCGAAGCACATGGTGATAAGAAACAACTGTCAAGTAGACGCGCCCACCGTAGCCTTTCTCATTCCGAGTTTACTCCAGCCATTTAGAGATTTCAAACAACCCGGTTTAACAGTTGGTCAGCTTGCAGTTTTTTTGGAACTTATTTCTGAATACCTCTTCCCTCTTGTAACCCCCACTGCTGTATGGATGCTATGTTAGGTACGATTCTGAATGATCTCCTCAGCCTTCACCCCGTGTCCCCCCCCCTCCCCAGGACGACAAACCGCTAAAACAGTTTTAGGCACGGAGCTAGCAGTCGAGGGAGGGGTTCCGGAGGGAACACCCACAACACCACCATCGGAGGTAGAAACAGAAGATCCCAAATAATAAAATAGGCTATGTTCGGGGGAGAGTCAATTTTGGGTCCTTATTATTTCTACGTTCTCTGAGGTGTCCTATATATACAAGAAACCTCAGCTTCAAAGGGCTCCTCACCTTTTCGCCATTCCACGCCATTTGTCTCCTGTCTTCGTGCGAGATCCTCAACCTTCGAAACTGCTCCCTGAAACCTCTTCGGAAACCTTTGTCCATGCCACCCCCGACAATTCCAAACACTCCCGAGACTAGCTAATGTTTCCCAATAACCTAGTGCCGCATAAACCGTAGCAGAATTCAAGCAGACTGAATGCTAACACCTTAGTCCTCCCTAGCACCTTACACATGAGACAACCGACCTCACTCTAACCATCCTGCAACACATATCTCCTGCCTCAAACATTCTGTGTTCTATCCGAGTCGCACTTCTTTCCAAACCAACTCTCCCTAGTTCAACCATCATTCCAAACAAACTTAAGCAATTTCGTTTCATACCAAGTGAGACACTAGGTATCCAAGACCCGGAAGCTTCGTGAATTTCAACCCCAAACTGCCAATAATATACTACAGGGTAGGAAGATTATCAGAATCTGAAAAATCTTGTTAACCCGGCAGATCAAGAGTTGACACCCGCCAAACGAGATATCCGACCCGCTCTCACCACCCAAAGCAAGAGGAAAGAGCATATCACCACTATTTTTGTCATGTCTCTGCCATATGTTGCCCCAATTGGGTCCAGAAGAGCTCTGCTATTGTAAATAGGTGGCGCGGGGGTAGGGCTAAGCAAGAGAGAGATATATAACAATATTACATGAACTACACTGCGAGCATTAATTATGAGTTTGTAGACCATCCTTGCTGACCTGTGAAACGGCACACCACCAGGAATACCTCCCGGAGATTGCCTCCAACCTGAGGGGGTGGGACAAGGTCTAACCCTAAGTTAAGTACTTTTCCGAAACTGGGGGGAGAAGAGGACATGTTAGCATCGCAATGGAGCTGACGAGGCAGGAGCAAGCCGAGGTGCGTTCTCAAAGTTATCTGAAAAAAGAAACCAACTATCATGAGAGCATGCCGAGTGGCACCTCGCAATTTCTAACACGATGAGGGGAGGTAAGGGGTGTTGGAGCAGCATGAGAAGTAGCGAGGAGAAGAGAATAGATGGGAGAGTAGAGACACGGGGTAGGGGAGAGGGGCGGACGGGATAGAAGAGAATAAGAGAGGATGAGAGAAAATAGAGAGAGGATAGGAGGAGAGAAAAGAAGAACATGGGAAATTTCTGATTGTTGTATATAAGGCTGCCTTTTCGCTCAAAGGCAAGGTGGGGAGAATAGTGACAAGTGACGGAACAAAAATTGAGATACCATTCACTGACCAAAAAGCACCCGCTGCGAAACGTACACAAGCAGTGCGGGATGCTGGAACGGGGCGTGCCCGGGGGGGCTGGCGGCAGATAAGGCCGTATGTGTAACAGGCCGGGTACATAGGCCTTGGTTTCCGGAGATGGGGGTTCCTCCCACCGGGCAAAACCTCTCCGGTACTATACGAAGTCTCGTATGTGTTCCCAGTTAATATATGGTGGACGGATATTGCGGCTTTCCACGACCGCTAATTACCTACTTCCTCCAGTGTCAGGGAGCGCAGATATAGTAGAACACGGGCGGGGGTAGATAATTCCGAGGGCCTTGCCCCCCTGGGTGCCCTCCCACCATGCCTACACATTTAGATATAATAGCTAGCTACCCTCCCAGGCGGGGCAACCCACTTCTCTGCATACCCAAACCGACCGCGCAACTGTCCAAGTCGAGCGCTAGCACACCGGTACTCGGAAGGCTCATACTTCTACCTTGGAAAATAGATCTGTGGGTTTTGTTAGTGTATCTTTGTGCTCCAGTTATGTCTCAGGTTTCGAGACCCTATGTATTACAGAGGGGTTATCTAGTTCGGCAATGATCGGAGGCACTCGGTATTCCTATGGCTCTTAGATTCTGCAGGCAGGAGATAGAACCTCGGTTAACTTTGACCTCGGGAGTGGTGTGTGCCGAAAGGGCTATCGGGTATGGCAAGAGACCAGGTGACTTTCAGGGAGCAGCAGAATGGTTGGATCTCTTTTGTTGTTAACAGTCACTTTGTTTTTCTTATATAAACACCGATGCACTGGAAGGTAAAGAGGAACAGGGCAACAACGACAATACGGAATACACACCTCATCTACCTTCCTTTTCGTCGTTGTTCTTGACCTCCTATCAGCAACTCATAACAGAAGCCACGTTACTGGCCATTACCCCGTTCGTTACCCCGAAGCCTGCCGGATGCTGAGTTCAGCCGAAATTGGTGCCCCCATCTACTCGTGTACCCGAGTGCTATGGCACTTAACAATATTAGCTTCTATTCCATGGTTTCGATCTCAACTAATACAAGTCTCAATACTCACCTAGGTGCTGCAATTTGCTGCTTGATGAGGAGGCTCTCGCTCTGGTCCGCGCAAATCGTATCCATAGAGCCTAATCATCTCAAAGACGCGGGTGTTATAGGGTGCCGGTGGGCTCTGAGCCATGACTTTGCGGCGTAGATATGTCTCCGCAAGCAGGCAATTTGTACTGTGAGCATATGGAATGGAATGATAGGTAGAAAAATATCAAGCCTATTGAGAGCTAGGAAACTATAGGATTTCGGTATCGTCAGAGACATCCGCGGCGGGATGACGAGGGGAGCACTCCTCCCTGTTTATCGACACCCGAGATGGGGGTCTACCGTATGCACACCCGCAGATGCCGGGGGGCTATCCGCCGCCATCAAAGCTACCAGTATCCACGCAATTAGTCAGAATGCACCCTCTGTCCACCTACATGCGACTGTATCCGGTTGGCCGGCAACTCGTTTGCTAAATAATATTACGCATCGGGCAGCTGGCTAAAGTGGAAGTTGAGATAAGAGGCTGATGCTAATGCGGGGGGGGGCTCAAAATACGGTGGCACAATAACACCGACGCTTTGGTCAACCATGCGGCTCTGCCCCACTGTGTGGCTAATATTAGCTATGATATCATAGTTACATAGCTTAATATGAGTACTCGAGTATGATACCGGTAAAGTTTTCCCATTCCGTGGATTAGGCTATCCTGCGGCACGGGATAGCTCAAATAGACTAGGAAGGCTAACTTAAGCAATAAAAACGAGAGAGAACGCAATGGTTGGGTTCAATGGGTAACCCGGGTGGAGCATTCGAGAACCCAACCCAACCCAAATAAGTAAAATCCCCGACCCGACCCAATGAACCTAACCCAACCGAATGAAGAACCCGGGTTGACCCATCTCAACCCGGACCTATTGTGCAATATTTCCCAGACTGCGCCATGCCTGCGAATTTTCTATAGGGTTAGGGTACCGTGTTGTTCGCTTTTCTCCGCCTCCTTCCCCACCCGGGCGGTTATGACTTCTCGAGAGGATTTCAATCTCCCTTACTGCCCCTCGGACGCTGTTTCTCTAATACCCTATTCAGTACCCGTGCTCCGGACCTTTGGGCTTCACTGAAGTCGAATAGCAACAGCTAAGCTTACATCCCATAGCTACCTCAGAACTACAGAACTATTCAAGGTTGGTCCATGCCTACTCGTTCCACCATAGCTCATGTGATTGACTTGGTCTGGGGCATGCAAAAGTACTTTGAACCATCATACCTCGAGTGCCGACAAACGGGCTAGCTTCCCGATTCCAGATCCGGCAGCGACACCTTTTCACCTCCCTACCCGACCTTCGAAAACGCCAGGGCACTTGGTTAAATACTCGAGCACTTCATGGATCGGTGGGCTCCCCTTCCTTTCAGCATCTTTGATTTTAAAAATAGTAAGCACCAAGCTAATAACATTAACAGGAAAATCCAAGACGATATCAGCGGAGACTTCGGCGGGAATTCAGACGACCATAATGTTTCCGGCACCAATAATAATAACAACAATACCATAAACCCGGGAAACCGGAGCAGAGTTACCAATATCGGTCCGATATATCAACGATTTGGGTTTGGAGCTGGGGACAGAGGTATTATCAGCTTTCCCAAAAGACCCCCGCCCAAGACCTAACGTGTAATTGCAACTAGAAGAAGCATCGCGGCCTTATCGGATAATTCCCTATTGCAGAAACAGCAAATTCACTGGTCGGAAAGATCTCATTGAGTCGGTAAAAAGGTATTCGAAGGGTAGCGGCCACAACCGAATCGCACTCCATGGATTAGGCGGCTCCGGGTACGTATTTATTATTGTTACCAGTATTTCGGGGGTTTACTAAAGTCACTTAGAAAAACTCAGATTGCGCTCGAATACGTTTATCAGCGCGCTAGCGCGAGCGATTGTGATATTTTCTGGGTGCACGGGAGTGGAGTACCGAAATTTAGCGAGGGCTTCAGAGCTATTGCCCAGCATGTTCGAATTCCCCTAGCCAGTGCCGAGACGGACCAAGAGGAATTCCTTTTAAATATCAAGAGGTGGTTTGAAGGCCCGGCCAGTGGTGATTGGATACTGGTAATTGACAATGCCGACAACGAGGAGGACTTTCTCGGCAACGGTGGCCCCATCTCCAAATTTATACCACAAGGCCCCCGGGGTACTCTAATAATCACCACCAGATCACTGCGGGTTGTATCGCGGCAAAACTGCGAAAGGATTGGGGTCGGAGAAATGGAGGAGGACGAAGCCAAGGCATTGTTTTCGAAACGCTTGGGTGACTGGAACACTACTGGAGATCAAGAAAAAGAGGCAATCGCAATGATCCTAGACTCCGTGCATCGCATCCCCCTGGCTATCATAGGAGCGGCAGCCTTCATGACCGAGACCCAGACGCCGCCCTCCACTTACAGGACCATTTTCGGGGGAAGCGACGAACAAACAAGAAGACTACTCTTGCAGCCATTTTGCGACATCCAGCGAGAAGCTGATATGACCGAAAGCATCCTAGCCACGTACTTTGTCACCTTTGACCGAATCACACGGCAGACGCCCCGAGCGGCGGAGCTTCTATGTCTAATCGCATGCTTCGATCGCCAGAACATACCGGAGGAGCTATTAAGTCAATCTGGTTTAGAAGAGATGGATGATCCAATCGAGTTTCGTCACGCAATTGGAAAACTGTTGGGGTTTTCGCTACTTACGACTATTAAATGTGAGGACAAGACATTTTACGAGCTTCACCGGTTGGTCCAACTGTCTTTACAAGTCTATTTAGCAACCGAGGAGTTAAATCGATGGAGGGCCACTGCCCTAGGAGTGGTTTCAAGGTTGTTCCCGCAGGATTGGAATACGTGGCGAGATTTTAGTTCTGCGTACATTCCACATGCTCTTGCAGTAACCAAACATTTAACGGATCCCATTGCCGAAGAGCTTTGCTTTCGTCTGGGAAAATACTTTCGAGATATGGGTTTCTACAATGATGCGGAAATTCAATTGCGTCGGTGTATTGCGCTTCGGAAAGAGAGTAGAGAGTATGACTGGGATGAGGAAGGCCCGAGGAGAGTTATGCTCCTAGGGGTGGTAAGCGTATATCAAGGAAAGGCAGATGTGGCCGAGGAGATACTACAAAATTTAGTCGAGGAGATTGAGGGATCATTAAGCCCAAACAATCGCATCGTCTTGCGGGTCATCGGCTGCCTGGCTCTGGCACTAGAATACCTTGGAAAGTATGGTGAGTCAGTGGCGATGGATCGACGTGCACTAGAGGGGTGCGAGAAGATTCTTGGACCGGACCATCCGGACACCCTGTCAAGTGTCAACGACCTGGCTATTGTGCTCCAGAACCAAGGAAAGTACGATAAATCATGGACGATGCATCGGCGTGCACGGGAGGGATATGAGGAGATTCCTGGGCCAGACCACCCATATACCCTAACCAGTGTCTATAACCTGGGTGCTCTGCTCCGACACCAAGGAAAATACCAGGAATCAGAAACCATGTATCTGCATGCACTGGAGAGGGGTGAGAAAATTCTTGGACAAGACCACCCCATCACCCTAGCAAGTGTCAACG
>LN890947.1:1076644-1102876 GCA_900010015.1 Tuber aestivum | reverse complement strand
GAGAAGCTTCTTGGACCAGACCACCCGTACACCCTATCAAGTGCCCGCAACCTGGCTACGCTACTGCAATTACAAGGAGAGAATGATGATTCAGATACCGTAGAGCGACCCGCACGCCAGACACAGCCCAGCAACCCACAGGATAAAAAACCACAATTTGCTCGCCGTGTTGTCCATTATTTCCGGAGGACAGTTGTATTCTGTAAGGGCGACAAAACAGCAGGGAGAATAGAACAGAGGGGTGAAAGGAAGGGAAGAGAACAGAACCCGGAGAAGAGGGCATAATAGAGGGGGACGAGAAAAGTAGGAATGTGGGAGTCAACCAGATTTGTTCACATAATATTATCTTCTCACCCATACATAATTGACCAGAATAGGGAGCAGTAATAGAGCATAAAACGGGATGCAATTCCCAGAGACAAGAGCTCCAAGTGTACAAATTCCCGGAACAGTGCGAAACAACAAAGAGGTAGGGGGTAATTAGAAAGTTCTTACGTAGATCACATAAAAAGAGAACCCTATTGACCGTTAACAACCCGGATAAACTATTGCAAAAGAAAGTAAATTATGATTATTCTAACAGGATCTCCCCGCGCGCAATGGAGGGCAATTAGAAAGCCATAGACCCAAACCATCCTTTCATACATACTACCGTCAGCGATTTCACTTCCGCACCTACCGGATAAGAAATGCATGATAATATTAGGAGGCTACATCAACACGCACTGGCAGGGAGGAAGAAGGTACTTTCCCGAGAGCGCACTAAAGTCTGTAGGACTCGCTAGCTTCCGGCCTGCATACAAAGTCAGTATAAGTGAAGCACAGATAACATCTAATCCCTAGCCAAAGACCGGCGGAGAGGACCCACTCGGGGTTCGATAAAACTCAGTGAGAACAAAAGCTCACAACTTTGGAATGCATTAGGAAGTTGACCGCGCTATGAGAGAAATGGCCCCATCTCGAGAGGTCATTAATGAGCAGGCGTCCGATGCACCGTCGATACAATAGATTTAGTGCCATCTGTCTCGCACCAATCACCAGGTACGCAGGGGGCTTGGATCTCCCCCACGGTGGAAACAGGGTGAATCAAGCACTGGGGCGTGCGTATACCTAATGATAGGACTACTTCTCTAATTAACCCGCCCCCGACGAGACGAAACTAACTCTTCTATCCCCTACTGTACGAAGGAAGTAAGTTCAGACCTCCAGAACCCCTTACTAACCAACCTCCCACGTCCATACCGATGCACCAGGTATGTTTCCTAACTTACTTCTTTCTTCGCATTGTTGGGCCAAAAGTAGTAAAGTACAAGTAGTGTACTCGCTAAAAGGAACGAGAGGTATTCAAGAGCTGGGCTATCTGCCCGGGTCCAGCGGTGATGTTGTGGCCTCCAACTTCTGCTTGATGCTAGCACGTATCTGTCGCCGAGCTGGTAAAGTCTGTGAACACTACCGTTATTCCTACACACGCGGCCAAGTTTCGGCTTCTCCCGTGTGTGGTCATACCGCAAATCCGAATACATAATGCGCGTGATCCATCAGCCTTCCATAGCCAGCCTGCTAGAAAGTCTCCGGCAGATTTACTCGTGCCTCGAACGGTCTATTATTCTAAGACATTATAAGAATCTATGGTACACCTGTCGACCCCGACGTCCTATCCACCCTAAGCCAGCCGGACTGCAAGTCACCACCCGCCCACCCTCTCCCTGCGGGATTGATGACCCACCCAGAAGAAACACTACAGGACACCGCGGGACACCGGCATGTGCCAACAGCCTGCCCATACTTTTGCGGTGCCCGGGATAGCCCGGTAGGTGGGAGACAATGGATATTTGTCTGGTACTGTACATTGAGAAGAATCATTGGTACTACCTTGTCTATTACGGTCGCATCGGTTGCTCGTGCCTCGCGAATTTAGCAATTATTCCTTTTTACCTTGTCTATCCGCAGATGAAAGATCCAGGGCCCATTTACTGGTGAATACATAGCAGCTCATTGCCTCGTTCAAAGGGTATGGAATAGAGGTTAGAAATCTAGCAGCGAGAGGCCGTGAGAGGAAAAATAGTACTCGGATGAAAAAACACTAGGGCGGAGAATAGAACAGAGAAGTAAACGGAAGAGATGAGGACTGGGAGAAGAGAGTGGGAGAGAAGAGGGCGTGAAGAGAAGGAATGTGGAAGCTTACCTGATTTGTTCTCATGGGATTGTCTGCTCACCCATTGGCAAATTGAGCAGAATAGGGGTAGCGACAGATCAGGAACTGGGATATGATACCATTCCCTGACACAAGGGCTTCCAGATTGCAAATTAGACGAGCAGTGTGAAATAATGAAGCGCTGTAGAGGGGCATTGAAAGTTTATTAGATCATTTAATAGCAGAACCCTATTGATTGTTAAGTGCCGTTTGTCTCATGCCAAATATTATGTATGCAAGGTATTGGGCTCTCGCCCACTGCGGAAACATGGCGAGTCATGCAGCGGGTAGTGCGTACGCCTGGCGACGGAGACGACTGCAGTGACTAATTGATTTCCTGCCAAGGATAAATCTGCCTATAAGCCATCAAAAAAGTCCCCAGTTATCTGTCCTTCTGTGGCATTTATTCGCGTGAGGACGTGGATAACTAGGCAGTCAGAGATTAGAGATATCAAAGCTTCTTACCCGTTCAACCACGTACAACACACCAGTTTCCCGAATCAGTTTCTCTCCGGGTGGGTCGTCTACTGCTGTTTAAATGGGTTTTATGAAAACCACTCCCATTGCATGCCTCCGGGGCTTAGCCTCCTTGGCCTAGATCTTAGGAATTTAATCAAGACCCCTCCATCGCGACATTGCCCAGCAGTACGTTAAAAAAATAAAAGGAAAAACTACCGGTTTGGAGAATCTATGCGCGGGCCGAGTTACACGACAACCCAATTTCTCCGAGATCTAGTGGTCCCAACGGTACCCTCTCTTTTTTCTCTCTCCCATGGTCCTTGCTTCTGTCTCTCCGGCGGCGGTACCGCCGTACTCTTCAAAGGGAAAGTGGATACTATCAGCCCGTCTCTCGCCAGTCAACATTGCTAGCAGCGGATGCCTCCAGCACTGGCCCGTGAATCCTGAGTGCATCAGGGGCGCTTAACCCCACCGCAAAGACATACCGACTCTTTCCGAGTGATCGAGCATGATTCCCCAAATTTTCTGTAATGTTCCTAGCCGTCTGGTGGGCCCACATTGACGGTAGGGGGGTACGAAGAAAACCAGACTAAACGAGAGGGCGGAACACCGTCCTGATAAGGCGAATTCCGTGACAGACGGCGGGCCCCGCTATTACTGCCGGGTCCTACTTTGGGGATATTTGGCAGGACCGGTGGCTATGGGGGACAATTAGCTAGAGACGGCGGTGGAGACGACAGGGCTTGTAGAAGGCCATCGGGAAAGGGAAAGATTATAAGGGGCGGTAATGGATCAGAGGACGGTATCGTACAAATTGAAGGGTGGCCGCCAGAAAGAGCATGGCAATCGTCCGCAACCCGCCCCTGTTAACTCGCCGGATTAAAGAATTAAAAGGGACTATGCAGAGAAGCATAGTGAGGTTCAACGGACTACAAAGCGTCCAGAGTATATATCCTGTGCCCCTGCCTTAGGGTAACTTACCGTGTTTTTCTGCCTCCCTCCGCCCCCCTCCCCACCCGGGCAGCTAAAGACCTCTCCTTCTCCCGAGAGAGAATTTCAATCTTTTTTAATGCTCCTCAGACGCTTCTGCTCTAATACGCATCCAATACCTTTGTGCCAGATCTTTAGGCTTCACCGAATTCGAATAGCCAGAGCTCGGGTTACATCCTGTAACTACCTCAGAACCACAAAATTATTCATCTCCATATCTGAGGTTGGTCCATAGCTACTGCCCTCCCATATCCCGCGTTACCAACCTGTTTCCGGGTTTACGAAAGTATCTTGAACTATCATACCTCAAGTAGCGATAAACAGGCTAGCTTTCCCATTTCAGATACACTAGCGACATCTTGTCACCTTTTACCCGACCTTCCTACCCCATCTTGGAAAACGCTGCGACTCTTAGTTAAATACTCGAGCACTTGGTGGATCGGTGGGCTCCACTTCCCTTCAACAGTTGTGATTTCAAAAACGGTAACCACCGGCCTACTAATCTTCACAGAAAAATCCAAGCCAATATCAGCGGAGACTTCAGCGGGAATTCAGGGGATCATAACGTCTACGGCAGCAATAACAACAATACTAACATAAACAACATTATCAATATTGGGCCGATATATCAACGGTGTGTGTTTAGAGCTGGTGGCGGATGTACTATCAGCTTTCCCGAAAGACTCCCGCCCAAGATCTAATGTGGTATTGCAACTAGAAGCAGCTTCAAGGCCTTATCAGATAATTCCCTATTGCAGAAACAGCAAATTCACCGGCCGTAAAGACTCCATTGAGTCGTTAAAGAAGCTTTCCCAGGGTAGTGGCCACAACCGGATGGCACTTCGTGGATTAGGCGGTTCTGGGTATGTATTCATTATCGTTCCAGGTATTTCGGGGGTTTACTAAAATTGCTTAGAAAAACTCAGATTGCCCTCGAATTCCCCTAGCTAGCTCCGAGACCGATGAAGAGAAATTCTTATTAAATGTAAAGAGGTGGTTTGAGGGTCCAGATAGCCGTGATTGGATTCCGGTTATTGACAACCCCAAGAAAGTGGAGGACTTTAACGGCAACGGCGGTCGCATCTCTAAATTCGTACCACAAGGGCCTCGGGGTACTCTAATATTCACCACCAGATCACTCCGGGTTGCATCCTGGCAGGATTGTGAACGGATCGACGTAGGAAAAATGGAGAAGGATGAAGCCAAGGCATTGTTTTTCAAACGCTTGGGTAACTGGAAGATTACGAGAGATGAAGAAAAAGAGGCCATTGCAATGATTCTGGAATCTGTTCACCACATCCCGCTAGCTATCGTAGGAGCGGCAGCCTTCATGGCCGAGACCCAGGCGCCGGCGTCCACTTACTGGGCCATTTTTTGTGGTGGCGATGGGCAAGCAAAAAGACTCCCTTCACAGTCATTTTGTGACATCCAGCGAGAGGCGTGATGGCGGGCCGGGGAGGAGCGTAGGTGAGGAATCACAGCGTGAGTGGAACAGAGAGTGAAATGAGAGGAGCCGTTCGTGTCTTCTACTAGAAGCACAGAAAAGAAGAACTAGAAATACAAAGAGACAAGGTAGCCACCATAGAGAGGGCTGACCTTCTCAGCAACAAGAAACAAAACGGTCTCCTAACCAAACACAAAGGGCCCACACTCTCTGCCCTGAAATCTACCTATCCATTTCCCCACATATCTCTCTATCTGCATAGCGGCTGCTCCTCCACATACCGCTGTTGGGGTTATACCATCAAAGCGGATCTGACCCAAAGCACCCTTGCTATCTACTTTGCCACCTTTGACCGAACCACACCACAGATGCCCCGAACGGCGGAGCTCCTACGTCTAATAGCGTTCTCCGATCGTCAGAACATACCGGAGGAGCTATTAAGTCAATCTGGCTTGGAAGGGGCGGATGATCCGATCGAGTTTCGTCACGCCATCGGAAAACTATTGGGATTTTCGGTGGCTACGACCGTTAAATGTGAGGAGAAGGCATCTTACGAACTCCGTTTGGTCCAACTGCCTTTGCAAGTGTATTTACCAACGCAGGGGTTGAATCGATGGAGGGCCACCGCGCTGGGGGTAGTTTCAAGGTTGTTCCCTCGGCATTGGAATTCCTGGCGAGATGTTAGTTCTGCATACATTCCACATGGACTTGTAGTAACAAAACATTCAACGGATCCCATTGCCGAAGAACTTTGCTTTCGCCTGGGAGTATACTTTCTAGATATGGGTTTCTACGATGACGCGGAGATTCAATTGCGTGGGTGTATTGCGCTGCGGGGAGAGAATAAAGAATATGACTGGGATGAGGAAGGTCGGGAGAGGGTTATGCTCCTGGGGGTGGTAAGCAAATATCAAGGAAAGGCAGATGTGGCAGAGAAGATACTCCGGAATTTATTAGAGGATATTGAGGGACCATTGGGCCCAAATACTCCCATCGTCCTGGAGGCCTTTCCCTACCTGGCTCAGGTTTGCTATGGTGACGTGGAAAGTATGATGAGTCAGAGGTGGTGAATCGGCGTGCACTAGAAGGACGCAAAGATATTCTCGGACCAGTCCACCGAGACACCCTAACAGGTGTCAACTTCCTGGCTTCTGTGCTGCAAGGCCAAGGAAAGTACACCGAATCGGAGACAATGCATCGGCATGCACTGGAGGGACGTGAGAGGATTCTTGGACCAGACCACCCAGAAACCTAGCAAGTATCAATGGCCTGGCCAGTGCCCTCCGTCGCCAAGGAAAGTACGATGAATCAGAGACGATGAAGATGCGTGCACCCGAGCGGTGTGAGAATATTCTTGGACCAGACAACCCGTACACCCTGTCGAGTGACCCCAATCTGGCCACGCTGCTGCGATTACAAGCAGATCGTAATGATTTACATACGGTAAAGCGGTGTGCACGCCAGACACTTCTAAGAACCCCAGAGAACAAGCTGTCACAATTTGCCCACCGTGTTGTCCATTATTTCCGGAGGAGCGTGGTCTAGTAAAAATCGCGAGCTGGAGCCCATGGGTGGCAAGTTGCCGAAGCGTAGTGGGGTGACCTGTTACGCATTTTTGCCTTTTTTCCTCATATTTTCTGTTGTTTCATTTCCGCTTTCCCGATATAAGAGTTCCTTTCCTGTCCAATTTGAAATAATGCAAATTATGCCTCCTCACGTGATAAACACTCCTTGCTATCATTCCTTTACCGCTCGGAATCACCAGAAGTCACTCGCTTTCTTTCGTTCGCCCAGGTATCATATACGCGAATACATGATCCGCGCTATCCACCGGCCTCCCATGAAATGCCTCCCGGCAGATTTCCCGCAAAAGATTTTCTCGTACCTTGCACGGCCCTGCATTCCCGGGCATTAAAATAATCTGTAGTACGAATGTCGACCCGAATGTCATATCCTCCCTAGGTCAGAAGGAACCGGAGGCGACGGGCACAGAAGAGCAGAGAAGGAATCGGAGGAGAAAACATGGGGGGGGGATTGAGAGCAGAAGGAACATGGGATTTTCCTGAATTGTGTATACAAGGTTGCCTATTCGCTTATAGTTAAGATGAGAAGAATACTCACAATAGTCTAATCAAAAATTGAGATACCGTTCAAAGGCCTAAAATTTCCGTGTCTGAAAACCCTACATACAGTGCAGAACAACGAAAGGGGTCCTGTTCGGAAAGCTGAATAGGAGATAAGGCTGTATGCGCAACAGGGAGGGTACTTAGACCTTGGTTTGCGAAGATGGGGATTCCAATCAGTCATCTCCCGGTGTGAAGTGTAATGTGTGTTCCTCGGTCACACACGGAAGACAGACATAGGGGCACTCCGCAACCACTAATCGCCTATTCCCTCCAATGTTGCTGCCGATGGCATGATAATGCTAGCGGTAGAGCGTTGGGGTGTTGGGAGCGTAGACATAGCAGACAGCAGGAACATGGGTGCGTGTAGAGAGTGGGAAAGCGCGAGCGGACCTACACGTTGGCACCCCACCCCCGCGAATTGCCAATTTTTACGCATTTCATCCTGGGTAGCAGGGCACCCGGAAAAATGGAGGGGGAGTTCATCTTATTTGAAAAACAATCCAAGTTTATTCTCATTCATGTGAGAAGGAAGATTCGCCTCAATTCATATGCTTGGGCAGTGTTGTCACTTTTAGTGCTCTATCTTGTAGCCACACATGTTTTATAACATATTTGTCTACTTCTACATAACTTCTAAGACGATACATAAGTATGATAAGCGATATACTCTGCCTCCATTTCTCAGATTAACTCTAAGCCGGAAATACCCCCCCCACCCGTTTTTCTTTTCCCTTCTCTACCTCCTTTTTTTCTTTCTTGCGCCTTTACAATTGCCCTACCCCTTTCCCCCTTTCATTATACTTTTTATTACAGTGCCTCATCGAGTTCGGCGGGTAAACTGTATGTGGGAACAGAGAGAGTAAGGTTTCCCAATATGCCATACGATTTCGAAAGTCAAGTTCCCCGGCTCAGCCGGCGAAATTTTACCAGAATCCCGAGGAAGCCAAGCATTTTGTACAGTTCAGCGCAGTACTCGTGCCAAGGTTGTGGCTGGCCGCCACAACCCCCGCACGTTCGCAAGCTCACAACCGGGGGCACTCTAAAGAGTGCCTGCCAGCTCAACATCACTTCCCGGCTCAACATCACTTTGTGGCTCAACCTCACTTTGTGGCTCAACCTCACTTTGTGGCTCAACCTCACTTTGTAGCTCAACCTCACTGTAAGGCTCAACACCAAACCAGAACAAACAATTTTATTTCACATACGTGACAGAATACCTCCCAACTAATCTACATTTATTTTTCCAAGCCTTACTTGACGCCTAATACCAACAATTACAAGTTTGGATATTTTTCTTTTATAGGCTTGTATAGCCTCTTGCTTCTTTGCATATGCCTTTATTTCATCCAAAAAAGGCTTGCGCTCGGCCTTTCAAGCTCGTTTCCTTGCATTCTGGGCGCGCTGGAGTTGTTTCTCAGCCTTTTCCACCTCAGTATCTTCTCTTCTTTTCACCATTTGGTGTGCCTCAGATGCATATATAACTCCTCTTTTTTGAATTTGCCGCCTGTTTTGTGCTCTCCTCCTCATACTTCTTGCTTGTTCAGCCGCTTGTGTATGTTCCATATGCTCTATAGCCAATGCACCTGCTTGGGCTTGGACTAAACCTCCATGAAGTACAGTTTTTAGTTTTTGTTGAAAGGTAGGAGAAAGCTCTCGAGCATCATGTTGAAGTTCCTCGACTTGCTGTTTCAATTGTGGAATCGTTAGGGGTATAGAGGAGGAAGAAGAATTATGCTCTTGGGCTTCTTGTAAAGCTGCTGGACTCGGAGTAATGGTAGTTTCTCATAACTTGTTAAGAACAATCTCAGGACAATAGGGAATCAGTCCAGTAGCACGAAAAGTGGACTTGATTGTAGAGGACTTGAAGGTTTGCTGACGAATTGAATCAATGGTATCCAAAAATTCAGTTTTATCAAACTCGCCACAACCTGTCCGCGTTGCTGCCTCAACAGCCTCAGCATGAAAATACTTATATGGCTGAAAAACTACCACATCTAAAGGTTGCAGTAGGTGACTTGTATGTGGTGGCAAGCAAAACACAACAATTTTGTGTCGATCACAATAGTCAACAAACTGTTTAGTGCAATGCGAGCCAAACCCGTCAAGAAGTAGTAATCGGTATTGACTCACTTGCTGCTGCGCAGAAAACTTCTCAAAGTGGACAAGCCAGTCGATTGTCAAGCTGTCATTGCTGTAACCTTTCTCCAAGGTACCAACAAGGTAATCGTTTGGAATTTTCGTTGTAGTATACCATGGCTCTTGGTGGATGACACCAGGAATTATTACCATGGGTGGAGGAACAACTCCATCACCACTGATCGTTTCACACAACGATACAAGTTCTCGATTTGTAGAACTAGCGAGATATGACTGCCGAGTTGGATCCCGTGTAATGATCCATTGATCCCGTCCAACTCCAATATGGAATCCAGTTTTGTCAAAGTTATATCGATCTCCTACTTTGATATCATACTCTATGCAAACAACTCGGTAATTTTCAAACCACTCTCGGATATCGTTAGGTTGATGAGCATTTTTACGGTCTGCATTAATCGTACGCTGCTTCCGAATATGATAGGTAAGATATCGACTGAGAAATCGTTGGGCCCAATGCTTGCCGACAACAGGTGAAGGAGTAGGACCAGGATGTATATTTTGCAGAATTGCATTTGCACAACCAGTCAGCATTGGGAGTCGTGCACTCGTACTGACATTATCAAGACGATCAAGATATTGGCATACCGCAAGCTCCTGGTCCTCTGAAAGTATCTTATTCGTACCAGGTCAGTCTTGCTTGGAGGGGTGACCTTTCCATCATGCCCTTAGGCAGGAAACAGGTACTTCAAATAGCTGGGCAGTCGCTGCAATATTGTGGATATCCTTTTCAGAGGCATGGAGAGAAGCGAGAGCAGCTTGGATACGGATTTCGATATCATTATAAGGTTCCACTCTCTGACTGGGAAGAATAAAGGACGGTAGAGGAGGCATTCTATATCCCTGTAAGAACTGTGATGATATGAGAGATGAAGATGAGGATAAAAACAGATCACTTAGATGAGGATATAATAGAAATACTAATTAGAAATAGAGTTTAAAAGAAAAATGCAGCAGATGGTAAAATTAATCTATACTATGTAAATTAATTTACTTTTAAGAGTAACGTTACATTATATTAAAAATAAATTTATGTTATAATACAAAGTAAGGTTGAGCCATACAGTGAGGTTGAGCCACAAAGTGAGGTTGAGCCACAAAGTGATGTTGAGCCGGGAAGTGATGTTGAGCTGGCAGGCACTCTTTAGAGTGCCCCCGGTTGTGAGCTTGCGAACGTGCGGGGGTTGTGGCGGCCAGCCACAACCTTGGCACGAGTACCTAGTTCTGTAGGAGGGCGAGTGCGAGTGTACATTTGTGGAGCGTCGGCAAGCCTAAATCACCGCGAGGGTTTGCCCTCTCGTGGTGTCTTCCTATCGTACTCATATCTTTAGATATCTAGCCGCCTTCCATAGACTAGATAACTCACTTCTAGATGATACACCTTCGAATAGACCTCACAACTGTGCAAGTCTACGACCACCACTAACCAGATCATACTCGCTCAACATTGCCAGAGCCAACGTTACTAGACATGGCCCCTATTCGTTACGCCGAGGCCCGTCTGTTGCCGGATCCGGTTGGGATTGGTTTCTTGGATCTACTCGAGTACTGGTTTAACAATGTTAGTTTCCATCCCATGATTATGAGCTCAACTATTATAATACCATGTCGATCTATTCACCCGGACGCTGGGAACCACTACGTACCGCAATTTCCCGCTCTATGGCAAGGCTCATCTCCAAAACACATACGGTACGTAACAGAGTCTGAGCCATGACTGCCATCCGCGAACCGGAAAACTTGTACTATGAGTATATGGGGTGGAATGATAGGTTGAAAAAGAGCAAACTTATTGAGAGTTGGGGAGGTGTAGGATTTTTGGTATCTTCAAAGAGAGCTGCGGTAGGCAGTCGAGGGCAGTATGCCTCCATATTGATTGCTATCACAGATACAGTAGGGGTCTACAATAGCGAGATGCATGCCCGAGACCTTATCGGCCGTGCCACCAAAGCTATCCATGCGATCGGTCATAATGCACCCTCTGTCATACGGGCCGGACTGTATCTAGTTGGCCGATACCGGTGATTTGTTTGCTAAACAGCATTACTCATCTGGCAGCTGGCTAAGGTGAAACTTGAGATAACAGCCTGATCCCAATGCGGGCGGCTCAAAATAGTGCCACAATGACACACCAATATACGCTCTTGTGCCAATCATGCGGCCCGGTAAGATCCCTTGGCCAATATCAGCCTCGGTCAGACAGCTCAATATGCTATGGCACTAGAACCGGTACACGATTGCAGGTGTGCCGTAGAGCGATACCAATAGATCCGTCACGTGAAGAATGATAAGATTTATCACATTTGATAACGGCGTCCTGGCAGGTTGTAAAGTACGAGTACGGTGCGGTATCATACGAGTGCAGATTGCACAAATCCCACTTGGTTAGTGTTGCGATGCTGCTTTTTAATGGTCCGATCCTCCACACATGAGCGGGGCAGGGGTGCCCCCCCCCTGACTTACGGAGTAACCCCCGGCAAGGCTTGACGGGGGAGGTCCGGGGGGGGGGGGGCAGAATTCAAAGGAAAAGTCCGTCGAGGGGGCTGTGGCTAGCTCAGATTGGGTTAAAGGTGTGCGGTACTCGAGGAGCGGGGCAATGAAGGAGAGGTTGCATCTAACAACGATCGAAGGAGCCGGGATTCATTTTTCGAACCCGGGGCTCTAAAGTTACAACGTAGTGGTACGCCTTGTAAAAAAAAAAAAAGCAATTATCGTGCAGTCGAATCTCATGGTTATCTGGACACATTAGACTAATGCTGAGGCTCTCTAAAAGTACAAAGCATTGGCACCAAGACCCGAATATCCGGAAATCCACTAGCACTCATCGCATCCCCCAGCGACAAGGGGCATGGGTTCAAATTCGCCAAAAGGATTCCCGCATGAGCTGGGATTTCTGGTAATTCACCATGCTTCTCCTACCACCTCTGCCCCAAATGCCGTGTAAAGAATCCCTCTCGTGAATCCACATTTTCAGAGGGCCCTATTCAACCCCCCTTCTAACCCTCTTCGCTCCATGGCCGAAGGCCTTCCCCGCAATATTCTGTCGGGTGCTAGTACCTCTTAGAGGAAAGGTTGCTACCAAACGAGGCGGTGGTAAAATGAGCAGAGGAGGATGGGGCTTCACTGTGGGGAGTTTGTTTTTCTTCACACCCACTTAATATCATCAATGCAACCTGATACCTCCATAGATCACTGCACTCATCTCCGCGATTCCACACATGTATTCGAGTACAAGTCCCTTCAGATGCTTAATAAGTAATAACAAAGGAAAGACCTATTTCTGGAATCATCCTCAAACCTTTAGACAAATCTATCATGCTTCCAAACTATCAAATATACTCTCATGACTTCCAGAAACAGCATTGACCTTCCACCATCCTTCATGCACCCCCCACGCTCAAGATCTATTATACATCGATCCTAATAGTACCAGTAGAGTGGTCGGTGGTAAGTGCACCGCATCAACCGACTCTAGCCGCTAAGAAAAAGTCGGTCAGCGCGAGGCCTTTCCATCCATAGTGCGTACGCTGGCAATCTTCCAGCTCTTAACCCGATGTATGGGTTCCCATAGAATCAGTATCCTGTGTGGGGAACGAACGTGCTTGGCGCCCTTTTAGACGTCAGCTTCGCATTTACATTCTACAGTTAACTACCTACGGTAAGCGAATAATGATATGTTCACCTTTGCGGAAACAATTTCAAGACCCCGGAACTACCGGCACTGTGCGGTACACTTTACCTGAAATGGCGACTGCGACATACTTGTACAGCAGAAAATCGACCTGTGTAAGGTTGAGAATTCGAAGGTGACGGGATGGGAGCCTCCGGGGGAATCTTGAGGGGAGTAAGAAGTAGCCTTGGCATATTTTCATACCGGCTGGATTTTGTGGAGATTTAACTATCATTTCCCCCTCGGTTCAAAATTGAAAGCTTCCGAGGTGCAACTCGGAAACTTTTGTGCAGTGGGCGGCCAACTCCAGGGCTTCGTGCCATACAACCTCAACAGTTCAGACCTTACCTCTGAGTACCGCATCCGCTAGAATAATCGAACCTCGCGCTAACAAGTTACGTAAGGCCTCCAAAATTCTCTCTCCGATGGTGGGGGTGGAGCTTACTCGTATTATATTTGGAGTATGATTTGTGTTGCCGTAAGCCAACTGCTTGATATTTACCGACGCCCTGGTTATCGCCCACAGCTCTTGTGTGTGCTAGCCCGAAGTAGCAAGTATGATCGCTACGATGCAGGAGCATAGTGTGCTGGTATTACAAAATGCAAGGCTACCGCTTGGATGAGGTTGGGAGGTTGTTGTCGACTTATCTCCTCATGTACCGGTATACTGCGGGGTAACGAGACATGCACCAAATCCCAGCCAGTATCCGAACTGGGACCAAAATCCCACCAACTTCCGCGACATTTCCTAGACTACCCGAGAGCTGTCCACGAGGTTAGGGTACAGTATTGTTCGGTTTTCTCCGCATCCTTCCCCACCCGGGCCCCTATAAGACTTCTCATTTCTGGAGAGAGAACTTCAACCTTCCTTACTGCCCCCCAGACGCTGTTTCCCTAATACCCATTTAGTACCCTTGTGCAGGATCTTGAGGCTTCACGGAATTCCGATAGCCCGAGCTAGGATTACATCCCATAGCGACTTCAGAACTACAGAATTATACATCTCCATATCCAAGGTTGGTCCTTGGCTACTGGTTACACCATATCTCGCCTTATTAACCCAGTGCAGAGCTAGCGAAAAGACTTTGAACTATCATACCTCGAGTCGCGACAAATAGGCTACCTTTCCCGCTTCAAATACGCTGGCGACATCTTGCTACTTTCCTCCACTGTCAGACCTTCGAAAACGGTCCTAGTGTAAACTAAATACTCGAACACTTGATGGATCGGTGGGCTCCCCTTCCCTTCAACGTCCGTTATTTCAAGAATAATAAGCAGCACCTAATAACCTTCACAGAATGGCCGATATTAGCGGAAACTTCAGCGGGAATTCAGGGGATCATAATGTTTACGGCAGCAATTATAATAATAATAACATAATCACCGGAAACTCGAGCAGTATTACCAATATCGGACCGATATATCAAGGATGTGCATTTAGAACCGGGGACAGAGGTATTATCATCTTTCCCGCAAGGCTCCCGGCAAAGATCTAATGTGCTATTGCAACTAGAAGAAGCTTATAGGCCTTACCGGATAATTCCCTATTGCAGAAACAGCAAGTTCACTGGCCGGAAACATCTAATCGAGGCGGTAAAGAGGAATTCCCAGGGTAGTGGCCACCGCCGAATCGCACTTCACGGATTAGGTGGTTCCGGGTATGTATTCAGTATTATTATCAGTATTCCTGGAGTTTACTAAAGTTGCTTAGAAAAACTCAGATTGCCCTCGAATACGTTTATCAGCGCGCAAGCGAGAGCGATTGTGATGTCTTCTGGGTGCACGGGAGTGGAGTGCCGGAATTTAGTGAGGGCTTTAGAGCTATTGCGCAGCATGTTCGAATCCCCGTAGCCAGCGCCAAGACGGACCAAGAGGGATTCCTATTGAATGTGAAGAGGTGGTTTGAAGGCCCGGCCAGTGGTGATTGGATACTGGTTATTGACAACGCCGACAACGAGGAGGACTTTATCGGTAACGGCGGTCGCATCTCCAAATTCGTACCGCAAGGCCAAAGGGGTACTTTAATTTTCACCACCCGATCACTCCGGGTTGTATCTTGGCAAAACTGCGAAAGGATCGAGGTCGGAAAGATGGAGGAGGATGAAGCCCAGGCGTTGTTTTCGAAACGCTTGGGTAACTGGAACACTACGGGAGATGAAGAAAAGGAGGCAATCACAATGATCCTGGAATCCGTGCACCACATTCCTCTAGCTATCGTAGGAGCGGCGGCCTTCATGAGTGAAACCCAGACACTGCCATCCACTTACTGGAAAATTTTCCGGGGAAGCGACGAACAAGCGAGAAGACTACTCTCACAGCCATTTTGTGACATCCAGCGAGAGGCTGATATGACCGAAAGCATCCTTGCCACCTACTTTGTCACCTTTGACCGAATCACACTGCAGATGCCCCGAGCGGCGGAGCTTCTGCGTCTAATCACGTTTCTCGATCGTCAGAACATACCGGAGGAGCTACTAAGTCAATCTGGTTTGGAAGGGGCGGATGATCCAATCGAGTTTCGTCAGGCCATTGGAAAACTATTAGGATTTTCTCTAGTTACAACCGTCAAATGTGGGGACAAGACTTTCTACGAGCTCCACCGCTTGGTCCAACTGTCTTTGCAAGTGTATTTACCAACGGACGAGTTGAATCGATGGAGGGCCACCGCGCTGGGGGTAGTTTCCAGCTTGTTCCCTCGGCATTGGAATTCGTGGAGAGATGTTAGTTCTGCATACATTCCACATGTATTAGTAGTAACCAAACATTCAACGGATCCCATTGCTGAAGAACTTTGCTTTCGCCTGGGACAGTACTTTCAAGATATGGGTTTCTACAATGATGCCGAAATCCAATTGTGTCGGTGTATTACGCTGCGGGAAGAGAGTAGAGAGTATGATTGGGATGCGGAAGGCCGGAGCAGGGTTATGCTCCTGGGGGCGGTAAGCATATACCAAGGAAAGGCAGATGTGGCCGAAAAGATACTTCGGAATTTATTAGAGGATATTGAGGGATCATTGGGCCCCGATACCCCCATCGTCCTGAAGGCCATGGACTGGCTGGCTCTGGCGCTGCGATTCCGGGGAAAGTATGATGAGTCAGAGGCAATGAGTCGGTGTGCACTAGAGGGGCGTGAGAAGATCGGTGGACCAGAGCACCCAGACACCGTAACCGGCATCAGCAACCTAGCTATTGTTCTGCAAGACCAAGGAAAGTACGATGAATCAGAGACGATGAATCGGCGTGCACTGGAGGCGGGTGAGAGGATTCTTGGACCAGACCACCCAGACACCCTAGCAAGCGTCAGCAACCTAGCTCTTATCCTCCACTCCCAAGGCAAGTACGATGAATCAGAGACGATGAATCGGCGTGGCCTAGAGGGGCGTGAGAAGATTCTTGGACCAGACCACCCAGACACCCTAGCAAGTGTCAACAACCTGGGTATGGCGCTTCAAGGCCAAGGAAAGTACGACGAAGCAGAGACAATGAAGCGGCGTGCCCTGGAAGGATATGAGAAGATTCTTGAACCAGACCACCCACTCACGTTAACAAGTACCCACAACCTAGCTTCGGTACTACGATGCCGAGGAAAATACATTGAATCAGAGACGATGTATCGGCGTGCACTAGAGGGGTTTGAGAAGCTTCTGGGACCAGACCACCGTGACACCTTATTAGCTCTCAATAACCTTGCTTTTGCGCTGCAAGACCAAGGAAAGTACATTGAATCAGAGACGATGATTCGGCGTGCACTGGAGGGGAATGAGAAGATTCTTGGGCCAGACCACCCACACACCCTAGCAATTGCCAAAACCCTAGCTTCTGTTCTACAAGACCAAGGAAAGTACATTGAATCAGAGACAATAAATAGGCATGCCCTGAAGAGGCTCGAGAGGATTCTTGGACGAGATCACCCACACACCCTGTCAAGTGTCAATAACCTGGCTTCTGTGCTACAAGACCAAGGAAAGTATATTGAATCAGAGACGATGTATCGGTGTGCACTGGAGGGGCTCGAGAAGATTCTTGGACGAGACCACCCACACACCCTGTCAAGTGTCAATAACCTGGCTTCTGTGCTGCGAAACCTAGGAAAGTTCGCTGAATCAGAGACGATGCATCGGCGTGCACTAGAGGGGCATGAGAAGATTCTCGGACCAGACCACCCACACACCCTAATAAGTGTTAGCAACCTTGCTTTGGTGTCGCACTACCAAGGAAAGTACATTGAATCAGAGACGATGAATCAGCGTGTACTGAAGGTCCGTCGGATGATTCTTGGACGAGACCGCCCAAGAACCTCGTCAAGTGCCAACAGCCTGGCGACACTGCCGCGATTACAAGGATAACGTGACGATCCAGATACGGGAGCGTGGCCTGCACGCCAGACACTTACAAGAAACCCCGAGTATAAGCGGCCACCATTTTTTCGCCGTGTTGTCCATTATTTCCGGAGGAGAGCAGTTCTCCGGAAGGGCCACAGACCAGCAAAGCGATCCGCCACATTGCAGGTTGTTTGTCTCGACGAGAGTTGGCAGGAGTGGGCTACTAGATTCCACGATATGAAACCCCTTTTGAATCTACGGGGGGGAATGGCAGACCGTTCAGAACCAGTGGAGATCCCCAGCTACGGCCATGGATGGCAGGCTCTTGAAGTGTAGTGGGGGAAGTGTTGGGCTTTTTGTTTTTCTTTTGCGTCGTATTTCTATTGTTTCCTTTCACTTTTTCCGATGTCATAGCTCATGGCCAATCTGAAATGATGTAAATTATGCCTTCTCACACGATTAACCCTTTGCAGTCACTCCTTTATCACCCGGAATCACAATATGTTACTCGCTTGTTACCATTTACCTAGGTATTATAAATGCCAATACATATTCCGCACCATCCACTAGCCTCCCCCTGTCCTGGCAGATTTCCCGCCAGATTCCCCAGCGCCCTGCATAGCCCCATAGTCTGAGGCATTAAAAGAACCTCTAGTACACCTGTCGGCCGTGATGCCATATCCTCCCTAGGCCAGACGAACCATGAATCACCACCCGCCCACCTCTTCCCCCGGGACCGACAGCCTACCCATCAAGAAGGCTACTAGCCACCCCAGCACCCTAGAACGCACCAGAAACCGGGCCTTGCTCGAGCAATACCAAGAAGAGAACGGCGGGGCCAAGACAGCGAGTCGTTATCTAGTTCATTGCGAACCATTAGTGGTGACTTGGCTGTTACAATCACATAGTTTTAACTCATCCCTGGAGAATTTTGTAGTTATTCACTCTGTTCAATTTGTTTGCGAGATGGGAGATCCAGGACTCATTTACGGGTAAATATATGACAGCTCTTTGCCCTATTGAAAGAGTACGGAAGAGAGATTAGAAATCCGGAAGTGAGAGGGTGTGAGAAGAAAGAGAATATTGGGAAGAAATGAGAAATAGCAGGGAGGATAGAAGGGAGAAATAAAAGGGAGGGAAAAGAACAGACTCAAAGTGGAGAGAACAGGACAGGGAGAAGCGAAAAGAAGATAAGAGGACAAGAAAAGAAGTATGTGGGAGCCCATTTGATTCGTTCACATAATAATATTGTTTGTTCACCCATAAGAAAAGAGAGCAGAATAGGGAGTAGCGACTGGTCAGAAAACAGGAAACCATTCTCGGGCACAGAAGCTCCAGTTGCGAATTCCAGGAACAGTACGGACGAAGAGGTGGAGGGGCATTAGAAGGTACTCAGCTCACACTATAGCAGAGCCCTATTGACTCTTAACCCGGTGATACTATGGCAGAAAAAAGTAAATTATGATGGTTCTGGCACCACCACTCAGCGCGCACTAGAGGGCAATTATAAAGCCATAGACCCAGTCTACCCTTCTACCGGTATACACACTACCGTCGGCGATCTCGCCCCCGCATCTAACCGCTGGGGAAGCCACGATCAGATTAGGAGGCTAGATCAACACGCACCAAAAGGGAGCAAGGAGGTAGTTTCCCGGGAGCACACTAAGTCCATCAAACTCGCTGGCTTCCGGCCGGCCGACAAAGTCAGCACAAAGAGACAACATATAACATCCGCAAGGGACACCCACTGAGCGGACTCACGAGGGGTTCTACAAAACTCCGTGAGAACAAAAACTCACTACATTGGAATGCATTAGGAAGTTGACGGCGCTATGAGAGAAACGATGCCATCGGGAGAGGGGGAGTCAGTAAATTTACTGGCTTATCATCCTATTGAAGAATACAGAAGAAAGGTTAGAAGTCCAGAAGTAAGTGGCGGTTGGGGGAAGTAAGGAGTATTAGGGAGACATGAGAAGTATCGAAGAGAATAGAGACAAGGAGAAGGAACCGGAGGTGACTAAAACAGAAGAGAAGAGAGGGCATAGAAGGAGAAAACAGGAGAGAAAAAATTGAGAAAAGAAGGACAGGAATTTTCTAAATTGTGTATATAAGGTTGCCTGTTCACCCCTAGTTAGGGTAGGGAGAATAGTCACAGTAGTGAGAGCAAAATTCAAGATCCTATCAAAGGCCTAAAGTTTCCAGCGCGAAATGCCCACATAGTGTGCAGGACAAGGAGGCAGGCCATATCCGGAATACCGAACCACCAGATAAGGCTGTATGTGCAACTGGACAGGTACTTATACCTTGGTTTCTGAAGTGGGGATTCCAACCAGGCAGGCGAAAACATCTCCTAGATGACCAATTCCCACGCGTTTCATCCGGGCCAGCGGGGTATCTAGAACAGTGGAGGGGGAGTTCGTGTTATTTGAAAAACTAGGGAAGCTCACTCTCATTCATGTGAGGGGATCCACCTCGATTCATATTCGTAAGCAGTATTAACACTTTGAGTGGCCTATCTTGTGGTCACACATCTTGATCGCATCTTTGTCCTCTCCTACATCACTACCAAGATGATACATATGGTATGAAAGCGACATACTCCGCCTCCATTTCCCAGCTTAACTCCAAGCCCATACCCCCTTCTATTCCTCTTTATTTTCCCTTCAGTGCCCTTTTTACTTTCTTACGCCTTTACAACTGGCCCTGCTTTCCCCCCCTCTAGGTATACTTTTTACTGCAGCACATCCCCCGGTTCGGCAGGTAAATTGTATGTAGGCACGGAGAGTAAGATTTCTCGGAATTTCATACGATTCCAAAATTCGAGAATTCAGTAGTGACAAAGATTTTGTACTATTCAGAGGAGTATGATATCCGGTTCTGAACAAACAGAGTGGGGTGCGAGTGTACATTTGTGGAGTGTCGATGAGTGTAAATCAGTAAATCTAGGAGGGTGAACCCTGTTGTGCTGTCTTCCTCTCACACTTATATAATTATCATAGATATCTAGCCACTGTCCATAGACCGAAAAACTCACTTCTATACACCTCCGAATGGACCGCGCAACTATGCAAGTCCACCACCAGCGCTAAACAGACTTGATACTAGCAGAACCGACGATACCGGGTGTTGCCCCCATCCGTTACCCTAAGGCCCCTCTATTGCCGTATTTGGTTGAAATTGGCTGCTTCCATCTTCTAGAGTACTGGTTTAACAATGCTAGTTTCCCTCCCATGATTTTGAGCTCAACTAATACCCAGCCGATCTGCTCACCCGGATGCCGAGAACCGCCAGGTACCGCAATTTCCCGCTCTATGACGGAGGCTCTTGTTCCGATCCATGCAACCCATCCACAGAGCTCAGATGATCATCCCCAAGGCATCAGCGTTGCGTAATAGGAGACTACCTTGACTTCACGGGGTAGACATGTCTCTGCAAGCCTGAAAGTTTGTATGGTGAGTGTATGGAGCGGAGTGATAAGTAGAAAAAGAGAAAGTAGATTGAGAGCTGGAGAAGTGTAGGGTTTTCGGTACCGCCAGAGACAGCTGCTGTAGGTTGTCGCCGGGAGCGCGCCTCCTTATTGATTGCTGGTGCAAATACGGGTCAGTGATATAGATACATCTACAAGTCCCAGGCAAGAAGTATTCGAAAATACGAGTTGTGACTTTGTCTGTGCGCTCATACACGCACGGACTTTCTGCCATATATTTTACGAACCCCTGTTTTCGAATACTTCTTGCCTGGGACGTGTAGGAGAGGGACCTATCGGCTGTGCCGCCAAAGGTGTCCATGCAATCGGTCATAGCGCACCCTCTGTCCATCTACAGGCCCGACTGTATCCTGTTGGCCGTTTGCTAAATTCTGTCACGCATCGGGCAACTACACGTGTAACTAAGGTGAAACTTGAGAGAACAGTCTGATACTAATGCGGGCGGTTCGGAATATGGTGACACAATGGCTAAACATGCGGCTCTGTAAGACCATGCGGCTAATATTAGCCCCGGCTACACGGCTCACTATGCTACGATACTGGTATGATACCGGTACACGATTACTGGTACATGTGTGCGGCAGAGAGATACCGATAGATCCGTCGGGTGAAGAATGATAAAATTAACGCGTTTGATAAGAACATACCGGCAGGTTGTACTCGTATCATACAAGCGGTATAAATCCCACGAGATTCGGGTGGCGTACCGTCCGTATCGGATGAACTCCCGCGATTCCACTTTTCAACCGTCCGATCCTCCGTGTATGAGGGAGGCACGAGAGCCAGCCCTCCACCCTGACCTGCTCCCAGGGATTGTCTTAACAGGAGTGAGTCCCGGGGGGGGGGGGCGAATGCAAAGGAGAAGCCTGTTGAGGGGGCTATAGCTAACTTGGATTGGGGTAAAGGTGTACTCGTACCAGTACAGTGCGCGAGGAGCAATAAGGGAGGCGGTTGCGTCCAAAAATCATCGAAGGACCTGGGATTCGTTTTTCGAGCCTAGGGCTCTAAATTTACAACAGGATAGGACCCCTTCTAGAGAGACGATTGTCATCCACGCGCGTTTCATGAGTATCCGGACACATTGACGCTGAGGCTCTCCGAAGGTACAGTACAAAGCCTTAGCACCAAGGCCCCTGAATATCTTGAAATTCACTAGCATTTCTAGTATTCCCTAGGGAAAATAGGCCTGTTAGATTCAAATTCGCCGGTAGGATTGCCGCTTGAACTAGGATTTTTGGTAATCCACTACGCCCCTAAGCGAGTAATGATATGTGCATGTTGGTGGAAAAAATCACAAGACTTTAGGACTACCGGTGCTGTACGGTACGCTTGATGTGAAATGACTGCTACGGTATATTTGTACTTGCGCTAGTACAACAGATAATCGACCCATGTAAGCCTGAGAATTCGGGGTGACGGGATTGACGGCCCCTGGAAGGAATCCGGAGGGGATAAGAGGCGACGTTGGCATATTTTCATAGCGGCTCGGTTTTGTGAAGGTTGACCTAACATACCCCCCCTCAGTTCAGATCTGAAAGTTTCAGGGATGTAGGAAGTATTATGTAAGGGATAATCAAGTACGGCTCAGTAGGGTATCCCCCGGAATAATCGAACCTCGTGCTACGCAAGATATCCAAACTTTCTCCCCGCTACATTAGGAGGCGCAGGAGCTTACCGCCGTACGTGTCACACTTGTAGTATCATATGATATGCATTGCTACATGGTATTCGCTTGACATTTACCGGTGGCATACCGGTGGTTATTATGCCAGGCCCGTGCGACGTCCGCCATCACCTCTCCCGCTTCAATCAGGGATTCCCACAGATGCTTCCACCGCCCTTGTCTGCGCTGAGGCGAGCCGGCTGGCTTCCACGGCCCTCACGAAATTACAAATTACAAATATGATCGCTGCGATACAGGAATAGTAGGCTGGTACGGTATTCCAAAATGCGGAGCTACCGTTATGATGTTGTTGGGAGGTTGTTACCAACTTATCCCCCCGTGGCACCCCTGGGGCGGTCTGAAACCGTAAAATTAGTAGCCAGGCGCGCGGGTCCTTGTCGTCGGGGAAACTCGATTATTGTGATTAGTTGGAAATTAAAGATCGCCAAGACGCCAAGTTATTTGACCCCTGAAAAGGCCAAACTCATAACCCGAAATAGATAACCGCCTACTGATCCAGAGTCAGTGTGCCTGGCTAGGAATTTTGCTGTTTCAGACCCTCCAAGGGATAGTGCGGCGTAAGGAGACATGCACCAAGCGCCACCCAATGCCCGAACCGGGGCCAAAGTCCCACCAACTGCCAGGACATTTTTAGACTTCCTGGGAGCTGCCTATGGGGTTAGGTTAGCTTACGGTACCGTGTTTTCCTGCTTTTCTCTGCCTCCTTCGCCGCCCCGGGTACCTAAGACCTCTCCTTTCCCGGAGAGAGAATTTCAATCTTCATTACCCCTCACACGCTGCCGCCCTAATCTGCAATCAGCACCCTTCTGCTAGATCTTTAGGCTTCACTGAATTCGAATAGCCCGAGCTTGGATCATCCCATAGCTACCTCAGAACCACAAAGTTATCCATCTCCATATGCGATGTTAGTCCATAGCCACTCGTTCCACTATATCTTGCGTTATTGACTTGTTTCCGGATTTGCGAAAGTATCTTGAACTACCGGTATCATACCTCAAGTGGCGACAAACAGGCTAGCTCCCCTATTTCAGATACACTAGCGACATCTTGTCACCTTCTTACCCGACCTTCCTACCCCATCTTGGAAAACGCTGCGACAGTTAGTTAAATACTCGAGCACTTGATGGATCGGTGGGCTCCCCTTCCGTTCAACAGCTGTGATTCCAAAAATGGTAACCACCGGCCTACTAACCTTCACAGAAAAATCCAAGCCAATATCAGCGGAGACTTCAGCGGGAATTCAGGGGATCATAATATCTACGGCAGCAATAACAACAATACTAACATAAACAACATTACCAATATTGGGCCGATATATCAACGGTGTGTGTTTAGAACTGGTGGCAGAGGTATTATCAGCTTCCCCGAAAGACTCCCGCCCAAGGTCTAATGTGGTATTGCAACTAGAAGCAGCTTCAAGGCCTTATCAGATAATACCCTATTCCAGAAACAGCAAATTCACCGGCCGTAAAGACTTCATTGAGTCGTTAAAAAGGCTTTCCCAGGATAGTGGCCACAACCGGATCGCACTTCATGGATTAGGCGGTTCTGGGTATGTATTCGTTATCGTTCTGGCTTTTCGGGGCTTCACTAACCTCGCTTAGAAAAACTCAAATCGCCCTCGAATACGTTTATCAGCGCGCAAGCCAGAGCGATCGGCATGTTTTCTGGGTGCACGGGAGTGGGATACAAAAATTTAGTGAGGGCTTTAGGGCTATTGCGCAGCATGCTCGAATTCCCCTAGCCAGCTCCGAGACCGACGAAGAGGAATTCCTATTAAATGTGAAGAGGTGGTTTGAAGGCCCGGCCAGTGGTGATTGGATACTGGTTATTGACAACGCCGACAACGAGGAGGACTTTAACGGCAACGGCGGTCGCATCTCTAAATTCGTACCACAAGGGCCTCGCGGTACGCTAATATTCACCACCAGATCACTCCGGGTTGCATCCTGGCAGGATTGTGAACGGATCGACGTAGGAAAAATGGAGGAGGATGAATCCAAGGCATTGTTTTTCAAACGCTTGGGTAACTGGAAGATTACGAGAGATGAGGAAAAAGAAGCCATTGCAATGATTCTGGAATCTGTTCACCACATCCCGCTGGCTATCGTAGGAGCGGCAGCCTTCATGACCGAAACCCAGACACTGCCATCCACTTACTGGACCATTTTCTGTGGTAGCGACGAACAAGCGAAAAGACTCCTTTCGCAGCCATTTTGCGACATCCAGCGAGAGGCTGATATGACCGAAAGCATCCTTGCCACCTACTTTGTCACCTTTGACCGAATCACACTGCAGATGCCCCGAGCGGCGGAGCTTCTACGTCTAATCGCGTTCTTCGATCGTCAGAACATACCGGAGGAGCTATTAAGTCAATCTGGCTTGGAAGGGGCGGATGATCCAATCGAGTTTCGTCAGGCCATTGGAAAACTATTGGGATTTTCACTGGTTACGACTGTCAAATCCGAGGACAAAGCATCTTACGAGCTCCACCGCTTGGTCCAACTGTCTTTGCAAGTGTATTTACCAACGGAGGAGTTGAATCGATGGAGGGCCACCGCGCTGGGGGTAGTTTCAAGGTTGTTCCCTCGGCATTGGAATTCGTGGAGAGATGTTAGTCCTGCATACATTCCACATGGACTTGTAGTAACAAAACATTCAACGGATCCTATTGCCGAAGAACTTTGCTTCCGTCTGGGAGTATACTTTCTAGATATGGGTTTCTACAATGATGCGGAAATTCAATTGCGTCGGTGTATTGCGCTGCGGGGAGAGAATAAAGAGTATGACTGGGATGAGGAAGGTCGGGAGAGGGTTATGCTCCTGGGGGCGGTAAGCAAATATCAAGGAAAGGCGGATGTGGCAGAGAAGATACTCCGGAATTTATTAGAGGATATTGAGGGATCATTGGGCCCCAATAATCCCACCGTCCTAGGGGCCTTCGACTACCTGGCTCTGGCGCTACGAGACCGCGGAAAGTACGATGAGTCAGAGGCGATGAATCGGCGTGCACTAGAGGGGCGCGAGAAGATTTTTGGACCGGATCACCCAGACACCCTCATCAGCGTCAACAACCTGGCTATTTTGCTTCAAGACCAAGGAAAGTACGATGAATCAGAGAGGCTAAATCGGCGTGCGCTGGATGGCCGTGAGAAGATTCTTGGACCAGACCACTCACAAACTCTAACAAGTGTCTACAACCTGGCTTCAATGCTGCAAGACCAAGGAAAATACATTGAATCAGAGACGATGAATCGGCGTGCACTTGAGGGGCGTGAGAAGATTCTTGGACCAGACCACCCGGACACCCTAACAAGTGTCAACAACCTGGCTATTGTGCTACAAGACCAAGGGAAGTACGACGAATCGGAGGCAATGAAGCGGCATGCACTGGAGGGATATGAGAAGATTTTTGGACCAGACCACCCACACACTCTGACCAGTGTCCACAACCTAGCATCTGTGCTTCAGCACCAAGGAAAGTACATTGAATCAGAGACGGTGCATCGGCTTGCACTAGAAGGGCGTGAGAAAATCCTCGGACCGGACCATCCAGAAACCCTAACAAGCGTCAACCACCTAGCTGTTGTTCTGCGAGACCAAGGGAAGTACATTGAATCAGAGACGATGTATCGGCGCGCACTGGAGGGGCGTGAGAAGATCCTCGGATCAGACCACCCAGACACCCTCACAAGCGTCAAC
>LN890947.1:1043502-1076624 GCA_900010015.1 Tuber aestivum | reverse complement strand
TCAAGGAAAGTTCATTGAATCGGAGGCGATGTATCGGCGCGCACTGGAGGGGTGTGAGAAGATCCTCGGTCCAGACCACCCGGACACTCTAACGGGTGTCAACAACCTGGCCGCGGTGCTGCAAGACCAAGGAAAATTCATCGAATCAGAGACGATGAATCGGCGTGCACTGGAGGGGCGTGAGAAGGTCCTCGGACCAGACCACCCAGACACCCTAACGAGTGTCAACAACCTGGCAATTGTGCTGCAGGACCAAGGAAAGTATGCTGAATCAGAGACGCTGAATCGGCGCGCACTGGAGGGGCGCGAGAAGACCCTTGGACCCGACCACCCGCACACCCTGTCGAGTGCCAACAACCTGGCTACCCTGCTGCGATTACAGGGGGGGCGTGGTGCACGCCGGGCCCTTCCAGGAAATCCGGAGGATGGCCGGCCACAATTTGCTCACCGTGTTGTCCATTATTTCCGGAGGAGAGCGGGCTTCCGCAAGGGCGACAGACCGGCATAGTGATTCATCACATTCCCTGTAGTTTCTCTGCACGAGAGTTGAGGGGAGTAGGCTATTAGATTCTACTGGTATGGGAGACCCTAGGAATCTATGGGGAAACAATGGTTGACCGTTTGGAGCTAGTAAAAAATCGCGAGGGAGAGGCCATGGGTGGCAAGCTGTTGAAGTGTAGTGGGACCTGTTGGGCACTTTTGCCTTCTTTTTGTCTTATTTTCTCTTGTTTCGTTTTCGCTCTTCCGATATAATAGTCCATGGCCAAGTGGGGATGATGTAAATTATGCCTTCTCCACGATAACCCCCTTGCAGTTACTCCTGTACCACTTAGAATCACAAGAAGTCACTCGCTTGCTTTCATTCATCAGATACCATGAATACGAATACATAATCCGTGCTATCCACCAGCCTCCAATGACCTGCCTGCTCGCAGATTTCCCGTCGGATTTCCTCGTGCCTTGCACGGCCCTATACTCTCAGGCATTAAAATAACCTGTAGTACATCTGTCGACCCCGATGTCATATCGCCCGTAGGTCAGACGGACTATGAATCACCACCTGCCACTTCCTCCCCGTGGGACTGACGACCTGCTCGTTGGGAACACTACGGACCACCTCAACACCCTAACGCATGCCTGAGACCTAGCCATGATTTTGCGATACCAGGGGCAGTACAGCTAGTCAGACAGTGAGTTGCCATCCAGCGCATTGCAAAACATTTGTTCTGACTTGTCTATTACTATCACGTAGATTTAATTCACCCCTCGGGAGTGTAGCAGTTACTCGCTCTATTTTATTTATTTACGAGATGAAAGAATCAGGACTCATCTACTGCCGAATAGGTGAGAGCTCATTATCTTATTGAAAGGGTATGGAAGAGGGGTTAGAAATCCGGAAGTGAAGGGGTGAGAGGAGAAGAAAGGGAGTATTGGGAAGACATGAGAAATAGCAAGGATAACAGAAGAGAGAAGAGAAGAGCGGGGAGGGATGAGAACGGGGGCAGATAAAACAGAAGAGAAGGGAGCCGGGGCGGGGAGGAGAGAATCAGGGGAGGGGGTGGAAGGGAAGGTGGGAAAAGAAGGAACACGGGAGTTTTCTGATTTGTTTAAATAAGCTTGTTATTTCGCCATAGGTAAAAGGAGGAGGATAGCAGCAAGCGACAGAACAAACATCAAGAAAGCGTTTAGGCCGGAAAGTCTCCCGTGTGCAAAGCCCACGAACACTGCGAAATAATGGAACAGGACAGACCCGAAAAGCCGAATAGAATATAAGGCCATATGTGCAACTGGCCCGGTGAATAAGCCCCGGTTTCCGGAGGGGATTCCACCCAGTCAGACGAGAACCTAGTCTTGGTGTGAGGCCTTGCGTGAGTTAGTAGATAATACACAGAGGAGGGCTACCGGAATGATAAGCCATATAACACCAATGCCCCAATCCCATCTAAGCGTCTCGGAGAGAGATAAGCAAGGAGTTGCACATAACCAGTGAGCTTTGAATTGACCGGTGGTCCTGTGGTTCTTGTTTGGCCTCTCTTCCATCCTGCCCGGACCTGCGATTCACAGACCACGAACTCCAGTGTGGCAGGAGCGATATTCGGGTTTTCACCGTCTAATGTTTCTTGCAAGCCAGCTCAATCCCGGCTCCAATCTGCGCATATTCCTCCGACATTTCTTAGTGTTCCCGTAGAAGAAGCTGGGACCCCAGGAAGGACCGGTGAAAGATCTGGCATTGAGGTGTCAGGCGCGCCGTGTATATGCCGCAGCATTTGAACCTACATACGATTATACCGGCAAGTTAAAAGATCAATTCAAACTGTTTTCGCCCGCCCATTTGTCAGTCCCCTTGTCCCCCATTGACCTGCCTCGACGGTCTAGTCAATTGAACAATGAGCCGCTAGCATGTATGATAAATCTTAGGTTGCAAATCTTACCTTCTAAACTATCTTTGGTCTTTTCGATATGGTGGGGGGGTGTCTTTAAGCGGATTATTCGCCCTCAAGATCTTCACCCCCAATTCCTTCCTCAGTGCCGTTTCCAGAGGTCGAATTGTACTCGAGTACTGGCCAGTAGCCTACACTTAGAACTCTGCTCTCTATGCCAAACATTTCTAATTGTTGTTGGTTGGTTGGCAAAGATTCAGGTTAGCTGTCATCGCAGGGTGTTTACCAGGTTTGTCTGTTTTTTTCCCCCTGAGCACAATATTTAGTTATAACACTGAAATAGTACTCTTTTCGAGGATATGAAGTGTGAACCGCGTTATGTGGTGAGATGAACGAATGTGGCTGCGATCCCGGTAGAAGCTTGGGTTGAAGACAACCCCCACGCCTCGTACGAGTACTACAATACTTGTATAGTGCTTGCTACCTGAAACCGTCCGAAAACCGATACCCGAGTACAATATTTTCAACCATAGCCGCATCTTTGGCAAGATATAGTTTGATAGAAGTGCTTGGAAGACACTGCTCACTAATTCTATACCTCTGGATTTTAATAAGAGCAATACTGGTGGATAGTAAAATTTCGAATTAAGTCATGATTCCTTGGGTATGGATGCTGGTCCCCTCTGCCAAGCCCCACCAGTTCGTTCAAAGTACGTTATGTCAGCAAAATGGTCATACATCATGCCGAAAAAAAAAAAACGACTTAGCACCACTCCCTCCACGTCAACCGCCATCCGCATACCAACAATTATCTTCCTCCCAACGGCGGCAAAAGGGCCAAAAATGGGTAAAAAATCCCGCCCGAAAGCCGGCCCCTCGAAATCCACCTCCCTAGTCCTCGCGGAGCCAGCGCCCTCAGAAAGAACAAATAACCGGGTATCCATTCAAGAGAAGGATGCCGAAGAGGAGTTCCTCGAAAAGTTAATTTTCGGCGACGCAGAAGGTTTCGAAGATGGGTTGAACGAAGCTGACGGCGGCGAATCTTCCGATGACCACGGCGAAGGAGGGATTGTCGGAGACGGAGATGAGGGTGCGGGAGTAGACTTACAAGCGCTGCAAGACGATGAGTTATTCTTTGTCGACGAGGGACCCTCCGGTGCCGCTGCGATCACCGCCAGGGATATTCAGGGCTCTGGTCTTCGCTCTTTAGAAGAAGAAGAAGAAGAAGAAGCACAAGATCTCCCGGCATGGCAAGACTCCGATGATGAAATGCTCACTATCTCACTTGCCAATCGGGGCTTGCTGCGTAAGCTTCGGGACACTGAGACTGAAGACCTCATTAGTGGGAAGGAGTATTCTGCGCGGCTGCGCAGGCAGTTTGAAAGAATTTATCCGGTGCCCAAGTGGGCCGTTAGCGGTTCGGATAGGAATAGGGTGGGATTGGGCGGTGCAGGTGTGGGGAGTAGTGATGAAGACATGGGTGGGCCGGGAGTGGAGGAGGAAGGTGGGGATCAGGAGGCGGTGAGGTCTGCGCCCAGTCTTGAGGAAATTCTAAGGAGTACTACGAACTGGACACGTAAGGTTCCAGGGAGGTTACGGCCGGAGAAGTTGACCGTAGTGAGGTTGGCAGACGGGAATAGGACTGGCGGTAGTTTGGTATACCTCCTGCTCTCCTTCTCTCCTCTACATCAAGTAATTAACAAGTTGCCAGTCAATGATATCAACCCTCCACTTCCACCCCCACCACCCCCTTCTCCTTTCCTCAGGCCCCGACTCAACCCTCCGCCTTCACCACATAAACGGTACCACAAATCCCCCTGCCACATCCCTACACCTACGCAATACCCCCATCTTAACAGCCCACTTCCACCCCTCCGGCGCAAGCATAATCGCCGCCGGCAGGCGAAAATACTTCCACATCTGGAACCTCTCGTCAGGAACTATCCAAAAAGTAACCCGGATATACGGTCACGCGGAGGTGCAGAGGTCAATGGAGACCTTCCGCATCTCCCCAGACGGAAAATTTATGGCTCTCGCTGCTAGTCGCGGATTCGTCAACGTCCTGAACGCGACAACATACCAGTGGGTCTGCGCTGCCAAAATCGAAGGCCGGGTTGCAGACTTGTCCTGGTGGGGCGACAGTCACGGCCTCACAATAGGGAATAAAGCAGGCGGGGTATGGGAATTCGACGTGCTCTCGGAAAAAGTAGTCGCACGCTGGAAAGACGAGGGCGGACATGCGACCACTGTCCTCAAGAACGGTGGGGCCAGGTGGATCGCCATCGGCAGTCAGAGCGGGATCGTAAATATATACGATCGCGATAGGAGCTTCGGTGGCGGTGGGAATGCCCTCGCCGACGGAACGAAGGAAAATCCAAAGCCGATAAGGGTACTCGAGCAATTGGTCACTGCCATCAGCGTTATCGAGTTCTCGCCCGACTGCCAGGTCCTTGCAATTGCGAGTAAAGGAAAGAAGGACGCTTTGAGGATGGGTGTGTTTACTTTCCCCCCTCTTTATATGGTTGGCTAGCTAATGAATGGCGTTCACTTGTTTTCAGTGCATTTGCCTAGTTGTGCGGTTTACCAGAATTGGCCCACGTCTGGGACTCCCCTGGGCAGAGTCACGGCGGTAAGTTGGGCAGGGAAGGAGACGGGAATCGTAGCTATCGGGAATGAAGCTGGGAAGGTTAGGCTATTCGAGATACAGTCTTAGCTCGACTGAAGAAAAGTTGTGGTTATAGATTATGTAGAAATATCCATACCCACACCTACCTAATATGTATTATTAATACATGACGTTGTCAGATCTATTGCTATAGTTCCGTCATATAAATAGCTTTGCAAGATAAATTACGAGCCAGAGGTAAACATGCCCCAAGGTCTCGGAGGGGGGGGCAGTTAAGCTATAGCCAGAAAAGCACAATGTTAACAAAGTTCACTAGTGGCAAAAAAACCCCCATTTTTATTGTTTGGAGTATGGTATTAGTGAAGGAACTCTGACTCCAATATTATGCGTGGGGATTCGTACGATAGGAAATTCTAAAAACCTACGCGGATGATAGCTCGAAATTTTAAATACCATTTACTCTGATAGTTAGCGGCGGTCCTGAACAAGCCACAATTTTGGTAGAGAATTCGCATCACCCCACTATTTTCTCTATCCTATCCCTTCAGGTCCGTATCACACCTCCATAGCCAGGGGGTCTACTCGTACATATACACGGCAGAGATCACATCAGCAGCATCACCAAATCCGTCCACGTGATTGGTCTTGATAATCCATCCTCAGGCCATCAACATGTCGGACCGTGCTTCTTTAAAAATTTCCCGGGCATCCGAAATCGACCCTCTACACCCCTCCAGATCCGACAAGGAGCAGGCTGCAACGGTTAACAGGAAGGAATTTAGAGAAAACTCCCATGTGGAAACTATCTAATACCGGTATTTTCTCATCTTTTAAATCCTATTGATCGCTTCTTTACGAAATGGGAATTGGTCAAGAGTGATGACGGTGACGGTTGGGGGGAAAAAAAGCGAAAAGATATAAAAGGTTATACAGAGTACCATACTGCATTTTCAGATGTATTACTAATTTTAGGAAGAAGAAAAAAAAATAGAGTAAATAGGAGAACTAGCTTTTACCGCCCTATACAATGTATACAGGTTCTGCACACTACTTAAATTTATGGCTCCCTGGGCCGCAGAAACTGCCTTCACTTTCACCAGACTACCACACTTGCCCGCACAACCGACCAACCGCTGATCTATAGCGCTAGCCCTGTTCCGGATAGCACTATCAACACAAAAAAAGGATTCTCTACGAGTATCAAATGATGAATCCAAGATAATCGGCAATCCGTCTCCTGAGCAAGGCCCCATCCTGGCTGCCATTCGGCGCCCGCTGCAGTCCGAGCTGCTCAATCAATTCCAGATAGCTTGTTTCTAGATGCACTACATAGTGTATTTCCTGATATTCACAGATGAGTACCGGTATATCTCTTGGATAGGGCACATTACCTGTGTAACTATCAAAACCGGACTTAGTCACCGGACGAACTATTCCTTCAACACCCGGTGGGAATCTGATCGGGGGGATGTCTCGTCTGCTCTAGACCACAGTTGCATAAACGCAGAGGTATTCAGAACCAATAAGCTTCAAGCGATTTTTAAGAAATCATACAAATCATGATGCTTGGTGAGAGTTTGAACTCCGCCTTCAAGATTTTCCAAGATTCTTTCCCAACTTTTTCATCCCAGTTCGAACTGCACGAACACCAGTTGGATCTTCATCAACTTCAGCCCGAGATTCACGAACCTCAGCTCGAAATGCGCGAATAATCATTCCAAACGTCATTCCGAATATCATCCCGAAATTCTCTAAGCCATTCGATCATCTGTTGAATTACAGAAATACTGTGGTAGGATCCGGGGTGATCCCATCTGGAACCACATGCAAATCCTGGCCCGCGTTCGTCAAGTTCGTCTGTGCGGCCTCCATTGAGTGTTGTTGGGGGTGTTTTTTCTGCCCGAGAAGTTGTATGTAGGAAGATAGAACTTGGTGAAGGGGGGGGGATCCACCTCACTTTATGGCCCATGAGAGCCTTCATGTCGTACCCAGCATCTCCAAGTCACCTAATCACTCGTGAACTGAATAAATATAAGCTGAGGGTTGGGAATCTACCATGGTCCAATGCGGGCGCCAAAGGTTCTTTCTTAGCTTCCATACCTTTCCCCCTACTCTGTGCTCCATAATTTCCAAACTATTACAAGTATCATATGGTTTGACAGATAAAGGCTCTAATATCCTAGTGCCTTGTGGCTACCCGGGCTTAGCCATGTGCCCCATAACCTGTGGGAAATTAGCGGCCGCGCTTCCGCTTGTATCGGGGGTATAGAGAAATTCTACAGATAGCCTTTTAATCGCTATGGAAACCGAAATAGCGAGGTGCATTCGATATTGCACCCACCTTTTCCAGAACTGTAAAGAGCCTCTGAGATGCAAGACTGTTGCACTTTGACCTATGCAGACCTCATCCGCAGTACCTCCTGCGGCATCATTCGAACTACCAGTAAGGTGTACAGGAGTCTGCATACCTCATGCTATATAATATGATCAAACCTGCTGCTAGTGACTCAAAACAATATGGCAATGAAAGGCACAGACGATTGGATCAGGAAACAATGGAGGGAGAATTAAAACATGCTTTTGAACTGGGGAGATCAGACAAAGCCCTGTTTTGAAGTTAAAAGTGAGGGTGCTATCACATCCCACCATGGTGAATGCCGGAGATTCGTGCTTGTGCTTTCACTGTAGAGAGGCTTCAATCAGGCAAGTTTCTAGTAGTAATCGTATTATAACTACCAACAACAATCCTTTTTGATCATAACCCCTTCGTTCACTCAAGCTTCCGACCCTCGACACTCACAAGCGTCATCTTGATCTTCCGCTTTCCTGTGCGCTCCTCCACATCATCCATAACCTTAACCACAACCCGATCAAATAATGCAACAGACCAACTCCCAGTCGACCCCTCAACTGTGAGCCTATAATTCTCAGCATCAAACTCGGATTTTGGCTCGACGGGCGCCAGATCCTTCACGCGGATCAGTCCCTCGACTCCAAACCTGGGGACAAACACCACAAATCCGTTCGAGAAGATCCTCATCAGGTAGCCCTGCTCTTCAATAACCTTACCGCGCAGTGCCTGTCCAACGTAATACTCAACGCTGGCCCTCCCGGCCATCTGCGCGTTGCGATGTCGGTTATTGATGTTGCTGCATATGCCCTCCAGCTTGTCTTTTGAGTGCAGCGTCGGATGTAACGGCTCGTAGCCGATCGCAGCTGCAAGCTGGCGGTGCGCAACGACATCCGCGTACCGGCGTATGGGGGATGTGAAGTGGGTGTAGATCTCACTCGCGAGACCGTAATGCCGGTATTCGGGGTAGCCTTGGGTGCCAGAACAAAAGTATTCGGCTGAGACCATGCACCGCGTTGCCAGGATGCGCACGAGCGTGTTGAAGAAGGGATTGGAAGGGTCGACGCATCGGTCGAGTGAGTCTGCAAGCGCTTTGGAACTATCTGTGAGCAGGGTCAGGCCCCGAGTTACTCTTAACTGGTTTTGGAGCTCTTCAAAATTGGAGGCTGGTGGGGCGCCGTGGCGTCTAGGTTGTTTGTTAGCCTCGGTCTAGCACAGGGGTATACAGAGGGAGAATATGGAAGGGGGCAAACCTTAGCATAGCAGTTTGCGGGAAAGCTTCATAAATCTTCTCCGCGACACTGATGTTCGCCAACAGCATAAATTCCTCAACTAAAGAATTTGTTTCGAGCATCTCCTTCGTCTTGACGTCGATAGGGTCCGAAGTTTCCGATTCAGACTCAATTTTAACCTCCGGACTAGCCAGATTCAAAGCTCCAGCGTCCATACGCTTCTGCCGCAGCCTCTTAGAAAGCATGAGCAGAGTCCTCATTCCCTGTGTGAGCTCGTCGTTCTGATTCTTGTCGTCAATGCGTAGCTGTGCTTGTTCGTAGCTAAATGCCTCACGAGACTTGATCATCGATTTGGAGAATTTGGTGCCGACAATATCGCCATTTTCCGTAATCTCCCAGACGACAGAGAAAGCGAATCTCTCAACATACGGCTTTAGCGAGCACAGGTCCGTGCCGAGGAGCATTGGTAACATGTCGATACGTTTGTCAACAAGGTAGACCGTGGTTCCTCTCACCGAGGCTTCGTCGTCCATAGCAGTGTTGGGCTTGACAAAATGTGTGACATCCGCAATGTGTACGCCGACCTCATAGTTTCCATTTGGCATACGACTCGCATGAAGAGCATCGTCGATATCTTGACAGCCCAGCGGGTCAATACTACAAACCAAAAGCCCACGGTAGTCCACCCTCTGGTGCAGTCTGGGATCCTCTGGGTCTTGTGGAATCCTCCACTCGTGTCCCTCTTTTGGCAAACAATCCAACACCGACTTCGGAAACGGCCGATACTGAACATCCCATTCCAGTAACAAAGCTTCAGTCTCTGCCTCTTTAGTCTCTACCGCTCCTAGTGACCTGACGAAATGACCAGAAGGGTATCTGGAAGTTCTGTCCCAAGCATCGATAGAAACCACAATCCTCTTGCCAAACAATTCGGACGCTTGCCTAGTCCTAAGTCGGATTTTCGGGATCTTTTTGTCCATGGGAATAAGGAATACGTTTCTCTGAGATCTCCCGCCTACGGAAGGTGCGGAAGAAGGATCTAAATGCCCAACGTAGTACCTCCAATTCCGTTTAATGACGCCAACAACCCGCGCAGTTGGTTGGGGCTTTCCTTCACCGATGGCGCCTTGTGACAGCTTCGCTTCATCGATGAGCGCTTTTCGTTCCTGCTCAGTCTCGATAGCCTCGAATTGCTCAACCTCCGGGTTGTCGTTTTTGGTCATGGTTTCTTCCTCAATGATCTTGCTAGATGGGTGTTTCCATTGGTCCCTGGGTAAGACACGAACAACAACTTGATCCCCATGAACAGAGCGATTGATGTTCTCACGGCCTAGTATTAGGAGCGGCCTGTCAAACGATGGCACATGTACGGAACCTTCGAGGAAGTTGTAAGGACTGATACTGAACTTCCCTTGGTGAAGAGTACCGGCCTTGACGCCGGTCATCATCTTGGACATGGAATAGTACTACTCTTGTTAGTGAACTATCACAACCTTCATGATGGAATTCTCACCTCCGGATAAAGCATGTCGCCCTTAGCAGCCTTAGCATTCTCATCCTCAAGCGCAGCACTGATCATGTCAAGAAGCTCGTCCGAGTTCTTCATACCAGAGACATAATCCTTGACTGCCTCCAGTTAGTCCCCCTCCTTAACATTTAAGACATAATACGCACTATTACAACAAGTTACTCCCACCCTCTTGCCTTTCTCAAGATTTCCCTTGTCATTACTAACCATGACAACAGCAATGCTCTTTCCACTATCCCTGGCGACTTCCTTCAAGTGCTCATGATACCACTGGACTCCACGCCTAACCGCACGATCATTCCGATCATTGATAGTCTCCCCCGGCTCCCGCCGCACATAGGTCTCAGATCTAAACTCGTTGTGAAAAACGTAAAATCTCTTCTCCCCTGATGCCACGAGTGCCCTCAAGCGGTTATACAGTGGCAGCGATCTTGCCCGTACCTCATCCAGCACCGTTTGAAGAACGATGACATCCGTAATCGCCGCGTGGTCCAAAACGTCCATGCAGCGAAGGAATACGTTTGTGTCGGGGACAATGTAGTGAGGCACTTTGATAGTATCGTTAACCGGAGCATTAGAGGAAAGAACGAACGGTTTTGTGCGCCCGTAGGAATCTCCTTTGATGTCGGCCAGACAGCGAGTGCAGATTTTTGACGAACAAGGGATATCGCGACGGAGGTAGAGTTCTCGAACAATCTTTGTGCATTTTCCTTTCGAAGATCTAAGGAAGACCTTGGAAGATAGCTCCGAGGATCCATGAGAGTCCCCAAAGGACCTCTTGAAGCTTGTCATTGTTTGGCGATTTTTCGATCGAGATTGGCGGGGAGGGCCCACTATTGGTGGGTAGTTGTTTTGTCCTAGGAGGGGCGTTGTCGAGGTTGGGCTTTGCGGCTCTGCACGGGTGTTATGATACAAAGACGGCTAGGCAAGGAATTTTCCGGGACAAGGGCACTCTGCCAAATCGCCAACCCTTTTTTTCCTCATGTTTAGTCAGCTGCGGCCCAAGAGTTCCGAGCTTCCTTGTAGAACCCCCAAATCCAGCCTACCATCATGAATAATTTTCCCCATATCACGCGGTCCACCCACAAGAGCTGACACCAGTTGCGATGACAAAGATGCGAACCCTATCGTTCCAGTAATATGCGACACCGGATAAACAGTGCTGTGGCAGCGAACCTTGGGCTCCCCATACTGTACCTACTCTCGGAATTCACTCTCTCTACGCTCGGAAGGAGAGTCCATCAATCGCAATTCCCCCACCTCTCCCCCGCCCCTCTTTCTACCCCTATTCTTCGCACGATTCTCTCTCTCTCTCTCTCACTCACTTTCTCTCTCTCATACGGCAGGCTACAGCGCCCCTCCCCAGTTCACCCTACCACACTCTGCTCATAGACTTTAATTCTAATCACGGAGCCAGGCGCCATAGATTCCCATTCGTCCCCAATTCCGCCGGATTGACGTGATTTTGGCTAGCCCTTCCTCCCGGCAGCAACCCGGCGATACCAGTGCCCCCCAACCCCCCCGCCATGCGATCGGGGAAACCAATGTTTCTATTCGAGGTTGTTAGGTGCAGCATAATACTCTACCCGAAGTTCAAACCAAGTCTCTACCGTGCTCCAATTCAAAAGTCACCCTAACAGTGCCGACCCTGCCCCCCCCCTCCAATCTGAGTCCTTCAATGTCAATGTAAAGGGTTCTCTCCACCCCATCATAGCCACTGTCCCTGATTCCCGTCTCATCCTCATCGCCAGTCGATCACCGGTACTCCACAATAGGGCTGAGATTACTATTGTCTCAGTTCCACTGCTACTCTACGCCCCGTTCCCTTTTCGTGCCTAACTAGATTTAAGACAAATCTCGGAATTCTCTCCCGATCCCCGCACCCCATTAGTACCATATCTCAATCTGGGAAAACCAACCTGTGCATGAACGAAAATTCATGGGTGGCTTCATCCTGATTCCTTGCACGACCACACCCTCACTTTGGGCATTAATGTCATTTTTGATTTGTACGTGAGGGAGCGTCCTCACCGTCCCAAACGTCTGCTTGTTTCTGCATGACCGGTAGCGGAAAATGGAGCTGGGAACGGCCGCATAAAATCCTGCAATTTAATGGAGTCACTCGGGTAGCATTCGACCCATCCAATCGCCGGTTTGACGTCAGCCGCTTGGGATAATCGCTGCCAGCGCCTACAGGTTCTCGGCCGCTATGGTAGTTGGCCGTTAGGTATGAACTTGGGCATTGTTGGTCCGGATCAGGGGATTATTCCCACTGAATCAAGAATCTATACGCTAACTTTTGGGTTTACAGGAACTTTGGTCTATCCATGCTGTATTCCGGATTCAAATCCTACGCGTCCACATGCAGAAACCCCCAGGATCCGAGCGTAGGCTGCAGATCTTTCCGCATCCCGACCCACCGCAATATTGCCTGTTCAACCACTACTTGAGTATCAGCCAGCGCAGATGATTTGGGCCTAGCGTCCCTTGGGATTGCAGTAACTTTTCTCCTACAGGCCGTGGTTATCGTGGGTCTAGAACACGAGAGCGAGAGGTGAAAGGAAAGCAGGTTTTGGGGGGGATAAGAGATCGTTAGTCTCAGGCAGGACACATGGAATTGGGCGCGGATTGCTGGGAAATCTCTTAGGTGTATCAAGATTACCATCGTATGGCTTATCCAATATTGGCACCTAAAAATGCAAGACCTAGCCTAATAGCGGTCACGGCGCGCGAGACTGATAGCCAGCACGGTACCCGCCTCGTTTGTTACCGTACGATTTTGCATAGACGTGTGCTTAGTGTACGCAACTCCACATATAGCTTGCAATATGGGGAAAAAATACTCCTCCGGTCCCCGAAATTTCAGACCCTGGAGTGTGTCAGCGCTGCTCTCATAACTCTAGGAGGATATAGTCTACATGCTAAATCCACCCACTCATACCCATTCCCCTCCAAGGCCGAACGTGCTCGAGTACCGACGTCATAGCTGCTACTACTATCCCTAGTTGAATACGGTAGACCAATTGAGCGAGCCAAAAATCTACTCGAGTATGTCCACGACCACCAGCAACGTACGCCAACCAGTACGAGTATAGTACATACAGCATCGCAACATGTTCATCCCACCAAAGCATTCCACCTCGACTCACCTCATACGCTTTAGGAGATCCCCCCTATCCTGCCCTGTCTCAGATTTGGGCCTACCAACAAGCACAACCCGGATCGACGTACTCGAGTACTATACTTGTAATAGCTATTCCACACGGCTCCCTATCGTAAATAGGAGTTTTCCCACCGGCGGGTAAAAGTAGAGCCCGCCCAGCGTTATTGCCAAGGTGAAATTGTCCAATTGCGTCCAAAGCGAGCTTTAGATCCGCTGGGTATGCTGCGTTCTCTTGGAGGGTTAGTTTATTCTGAGGATGTTTGGTGGGGTGGGGGTGGTTCCCGCCTGGTTTTCGAGGCACGGCATTTCGCCGACAAACGAGCTCTCTCCAATTCAGCAGAAAGTTCACCCCTCAATCCAATCGCTCTTAGGTTGATATATTCCTTCTGTCCCACTTAATCATTTTGAGCCGTCCCCACCCCCCAGAACTTACTTTGCTATTAACCCCTCCTCTCAACCTCAGATATCAGTGGAATCATTACCACAAGAAATTATGGTCCGAAGATTGAGGAAAACCTTCCCGGAGATATTAACTCGCTACGCCGGATAACCCGCATCCTTCCTGCCTTCCTCAACACCACACACCTAGACAGCGCTGCGGACAAGGATTATCCGGACTTCGCCCAAAACACCCTCAACACACTCGCCCACTGCAAGGACGAACCAATTCACCGCCTACTCCACCACAACACCCTGGGCATCACCGGGAAGGGCCGAGCCCTCCACGGAGTGATAGAGAAGGAATCCAAGATTGTGGCGTGCAACCTCCGCCCAATGGGGCTAGGCCAAGAACCCGCAGGGACCAAAAACACATGATAGCAGTGAGGCAAGGCTACTCCGAGGCCATCCATATGATGGTGACGGACAAGGCATGAGCAAGAAAGACTACTGGTACTCCTCTGCGCCTAGATATCGAAGCTGCGTGTTCTAGCTCCCTTGCACGGCGGGAGTATGGCATCCTCAACGCGAACATCCCTGATGGCCTGGCCCACACACCTCTGCTCATCGCTGCCGCGTACAGTCACGGTGAAGCCGTATTGTGGATGCTGAGTGATAGGAGGTTCGGCATGCACAGGGCTGCTTACGGCCAGCACGGGAGCGGCGTTGTGCTCTTTCTTCCTTGCCGAAAGATCAACACTAGGGTCCATACCGCCAGTGGTGGTGACAGCGTCAGGTTGCTGGCTATGTGGCAGGTATACAATGCTGGGATATGCCAACCAATCCGGGGCCGTGTAATGGAGGCCGAGGCTAAGCCTCAAGAGATGTTTTAACATTACGATGCAGATGTATATGATATACGCTAATAAGAATGCGAGATGAAATACCGAGTAGTTTGTGTAATTCCTGGTTGAAATTTTTCTGCTTCAAATTTTCTTTTCTTGTCCTTCCCTCCGTGTGCCAATTATCTGTTCCCCCAACACGGACACCCCCCCATCTTTTCACCCCTCCTACAGTACATCCATTCTATTTCTAGTTTCCTTCCTCTTTTCCTAGGATAGCATTCGATATAATTGATGGGCCAAGCACTGAGCTGGTAGGAAACGCGAGAATCCCGCACAAACTCAAAAGATTGTAACCGGGGGTGCATCGCAATCCGGGTGACCCAACAGTCAAGACATAGCACCACAATCCATCCAACTCGCCGCGAGAATTCCCTCGAAACTCAGACCCCCCGTGCAGATTCTTAACAACAGTAACAAGGACATCCGCCTTCTCATTCCCGTTGGTGAGTGAGTGAGTCAATTTGTCCTGATAATCTACTACCACTCGACGACAAAGTGTCCTAGATAGTTTAACTATGCTTCACCATACCCGCCAACCCAATAATATTGCTTTCCTCCCCAGCCCATCACAGCTCGTCACTCTTACCTCATTATACCCCCCGAATGCCCCCCCCACAGCGATTTCCGACGTGAAGCTGTCGGACTCAATGCCCGAACGCTGCAATCGGTAATGCCGTTGGACAACTTTAAGAGGTGATCAATGTCAATGTAATCATGCCTTTAATAAGACGGGGAATTGGTCTTTGGACTTTTTCTGGTGTTCACATCAGTGACCTCTTGGATTCACTGGACCGTCGAAGGAGGCATCACTTGAGTAATGACTGTATCTCCATCTAGTGATTAGTATAAGGGCACCCTAGACACTTAGGAGATGGTTCCCGCCCCACCCGTCTCATCCAAGCTTGGGCTCGTCATTCTAGAGGGATACATAGTAAAAGGGAAAGGGGAACAAACTATCTCGAAGAGCGTAAAGCCGGATGGGGATATGGATAGTAGGTATGATACTGCAACTAGATCCTAAGATTAGTCCGTTAGAGCGTCCAAGATATCGGCGTAAAAGGACACAGTTCGAAATTCTAACCAAGTATTTCCAGCAAAGGCGGGCTTTCCCGATCCTGCAAGTTTCTTCATTAGAGCTCTTGGACCCAGCTTCTCCACGGTTTATCCTGGAACATATTCATTAAGCCTGAGGGCGCAGCACCCGATGGACTAAGCGATAAGTTACCTTTTAAGTTTCGTGGTAGGTAGGTATCATACAATATCACTCCTAGCAGAGAAAGAACCAGTTAGGAAAAGTTACTAGTAGCACATTAGACACCCCAAGTACTATCGAGAAATAACGGATAACACTCGCCTAAGCTTTCGGATATTTCAATAGTCTACCGCCATCACCATCTCTATTGCGAGTCCTAGCCATCGCGACTAGAATCAGTAAGGGAAATAAATCAAGCCTCAGCTGCTCTTGGGATTTGTTTGTGAGATTGAATTTGAAGTTTCCCCCTACCTCGAAAGTACACTTGCGTCCACAAAATGTTCTCGTAAGATATGTTGGGCATTTGGGGCTGTCCGGGCACTATGACAGATCTCTGGTGTGCTACGAGAACTGTGCGGATAAAAGTGTACCCTGTGCCCCCCTCGGGTTATATCTCAAACAACAGTCCAAAGCCATGCCCTGATCCTAAGCAAACACCCCACAGCTTATGAGCAGTCATGCACCAGAAGTCTATAAAAGAGGACCTGTCTTCCCCATCCTCTCCTCCTTTCTTCCTCTTCTATCCAGCAACCACCACCTCAACCACCACCACCTTCCCCTCCTTTTCCCCTTCCCTTCCCCTGCCTCGCGGGACCGATATGGTAATGTTTCCATTACCATTGCCTTTTTCTTCCTCCTGCTTCCCTCTATATTTCTTCCCCTTGTTTTGCTCTTCCCCTTTCTTTTTTTCTTTTCCTACTGTTGTCCATGTTAGTCTCCCCTCATATAATTTTTTTTTTTTCATATCTTAAACTGCTAACCTTATTTCTTAGGGGGGCTGGACAGCACCAACAGTGCTGATGTCTGTGCATTCAGAAATGGAGGCAATTACTAAGGTCTTCTATGGGTATTGTAATGGAGAGCTTGCTGTTGAGATCGACAGTCTCATCTTGAGCTCCAGGAGATTCAAAATTGCATGGCTGTAGTGGAGAACCTTTTCTGTTGAGATCAGCAGTCATGCTTGGAGCTCTAGGAAGGTTTAAAATTGCATACATGTGGTTGAGAATTTTTTCTGTTGAGATCGATAGTCTGGTCTAGAGCTCCAGGAGGATCAAAATTGCTTGCCCAGATGGGGAGTTATAGCTGAGGTGGTCTATGAGCCCAGTGGTAACAAACTCTTCTGTTGAGATCAACAGGCAACTGTTTTGAGCTCCAGAAAGTTTGATGTCGCACAGGCTGTCAATTTCTGTATATCAGATCTTGGCCAATAGGCTATCAATATGCTTGCTTGGTGTGTTGAAGTGGATGGATTGCATGGATGGGTACATGCCATATAATGTATCAGCAGGGGTGTCCCTCTTTAACACCCTGCCTAAAGAACTGTCAAAAGTAATGTTTCTTGTTGTGTCTTTGCAGTGCTCACTCTTGCCAACGGGCTGCCATCTCAATGCATACCTCTTAATAAGTCCTTAAGGCAGTTATTGGAGTGTTAAATATATACACCAACCAATAGTCTGACCAAGGGGCCGAGGGGAGGGCTTGAGATTGGTGGCTACCTAATGTTGATCGATATAATATAAGGTCTTGGAGTGGGCACTTGTTACTGACCTTCAGAGGCAGAGCACTTGGCATGTTCAGAAGTTGTGCAGTTTGGCAGCATAAGTCACAACAGCATAGGAATCCTCTGGAAACCTACTTGCATAATCCACTTTGGGCCTGTAGCACTCAGCACATTTACCATTGCTGTTGTGACCTGGCTTTGTAGAGAGATCAAAGAATAGCATTTAGTGCTCCCATCAAACTGGCAAACTTGGACTTGGAACGATATACAGTTTCCTTCCAGGGAGATGGGTACATTTATAATACTAATTATAAGCATTCTGCTTTTTCTGTTTTCTGTTTAAAATTGTTATTTAACTTTACTCTGTTATCTTCAAGTTCTCTTTCTATGTAATGTACCAAGTATCATCTCAGTAATGTGTACTATTAGGTAATAGAATAAGATTATTGGAATCAACCTTATAGGACTCTCCATCTCCATAGACATATTTTGCTAGTTATATTTTAAAGAAGAACTTAACTTAAACAGAGTTGGAAGCTCTACCATGTGTACTGCTGAATGCACCCACCCGCTTTCTCCTACAACTGTTGATAGAGTTGGGAAGGGGAATTGGAGGGGATCTTCATAACTCTAGTATCACTCAGAATGATTTAATCTTAGCTGGTAAATAGCAAGTAATAGAAACTAGGTACCATGGAAGTAAGCAGAGTGGTAATGGGTAAAGTAAAGTATTCAATCAAATATTTCCTTATCCCACAAAATATACCTCTACCTCCCAGATCATTATAATCAATATAATCTTCCCCAAGTGTACACTGAACCAGTTTCAAACTAGCTAATCCCAAAAACAAACCCACAAACAAATGGAGTACTACTATGGGCAAACTCATTCCCCAACTGCTCCTCCCAAACATAAATCCAAAAACTACTACCAAACATACTTACGAGCACTCGTATAAAAAAATATGCCCCAGATTAGTACGCATTACCGTCTCACAACCTCTTCATCCACTATCCACACAATTATACTGGGAATTTCTGAATATATTTCTTGCCTCTTAGATTGCATTATAAGAGGCCTGGCTTGTCTATTTATGTTTGGTTTTCTATCCTCACTTCTTGCACATTGTTGGACTTACTACATTTCTCAGAAAGAGGGTATATGGATGTTGCTCTAATAAGAGCTCTGCCACAGGCTCAGACTGTCCCCTATAGTTTGCTTTAGTCACCTAGGGCCGCCATCCTCGACCTATAGTAGCAGATGGTCCTCTATCATCCACACAGCACTCACAGATCCCCTCAGCCCCCTGTGCCAACTTGGTTTCAACTGCAGGGCCTGTCCTCCTCCCCAGCCGTGGTCCTGGGACTTGAAAGACCACAACATACTACATTTTGCAATAGTGTCTAGTCCGGGGCTCTTGTCAGTCACCCTGCTGGGCACTAAGTTACCGGCGGTAACTTAGTGTAGTGTTGTTCACGAGCCGGCTCGAGCCGCCAAGAGGCTTGAGTCTAGAGTGGCCACGATACCTCTACACACTGCCACAATCATTCAAATCAACCAACAATTGTATATAGCAACTTGAAAACAAATACAACTAGTCAAATAACCTTCCCACTATCCCCGAGTCCAATTCCTGGGGAAGTTCACCATCTCCTTCTGTGTCTGCCTCATAGTTCCCATCTTCCCCACGGGTTTCCTCTACCTCTTCCCATGTTTTTCCACCCCCGGTAGCCCAAGCCAGGCCTTGGTTAGCATAAGCAATCAGATAGTCCTACCTACCATGCAATTGCGCTTTTTTGTCCTGCATTGGTAGTGGTAGGAGGCCGGGGGTGGTACTTGTAGGCGGAGGTGGTGGTATATGAGACATGGAGTTGCGGCAGTAGGAGGTTTCGATGGTTTGATGGATAAGCGGCAGCAGCGCCAAGAGACTCGAGTCGGCTCGTGGACCCCTGTTCGAGCCGGCTCGAGCCGCCAAGAGACTCGAGCAGGCTCGAGCCTAGTGACCACCTAGGCTCGAGTCCGCTCGGCTCGTGCACAACACTAGTTACCGGGGCCATGGATGGTTAGGAGCACTGATTAGCGATGCAATTAGCAAGGGCAACAAGCACCTATAGCAAGGTGATGCACTATGATGCAGCATACCAGTTCCCTTTGGCTTTCTAATCACGGGCTGCACAGGCTCCTCCAGGTTAGCTGAATACTTGATCGCCTATTACTCAAGCTGCATAGAGGCCATAGGCATTCATCGAGGTTACACAATTCTCGGGCTCTGACCACTTGTAACCAAGAGAACAAAGGATCTAGAGTTGCAGACTGTGACCCTGGACGACCTTTAGCCATCCCACAGCCCAAATTGTGGTAGGTCGAGAACATGAGAGTGAGAGGTAGACCGAAAGCAAGCCGGAGGAGGTGTAATGCACAGTCAGCAGGATGTATGTAGTTTGGCCTAGGCTGCAAGGAATAATAGCCGCAGGTGCCATAATAGCAGGTGGAATTGACAGGTTGTCGATAAGTTATATTTAGGTATTTTGTTGCTATATGAAATATTAGTATCTCAACATCCGCCCTTGTGCAAACTTAGTCAAACCTAGTTTAGTAATAGATCCCTATTCCAATAGCTAAGTGGTTACTACCACAGTGAGTGAGCCTGATAGCAAGTATAGTACCCCTCATTTGTTAGAATATTATGGATAGATATAAGCTCAATATAAGCTGCTCCAAACAGAACTAGCAGAACAAGAAACCTCCGGCCCCCGAAATTTTAGACCCTAGAGTGTGTCAGTGCTGCTCTCATAAATCCAGGGAAACCACCTACCCGTACCAATTCCAGTCCACAACTGAGCCCATTACCACAGCCAATATTGTCTACTATTAAACAGAGTAATTTAGTAAGCCAAAAATGTATGTTTGTGCCACAACCACCAGCAACATATACCAACCAGCACTATACAGTGCCGCAATATATTCACCTCATCAGAGCCTTCGACCTCGCCACCTTGTTCGTATAGCTTAAGGGTTCCGGTATCATCTAGCGAAAACGTGACCCCTCATCTTGCCCTCGGCCGAGATCTATGAACTAAACTCATACTGGGTAACCCATAGAGCTTCCTAATGGTAAACCGAACTATGTCCACTGCCGGGTATAAGCAAAAAACTGTCTCGTGTTATAGCTGAGATTAAACCATCCATTTGTGTCCGTAGCAAGCCTCAGATTCAGTGAGTACAGTACCATGGGCTACTGGCTATGAGGACCTCCTAAGGGGGGACGGGGGGTAGTTCTCTTGGAGGGAAAGTGGATTCCGGCTGAGTTTGGTGGGAGGTGAGTGGTTCCAGGGTGTTCCTTAAAGTACGGGATCCCATGAGTGAATGGGCTCTGATTCAGCAGAAAGTCCATCTTCTCAAACCAATCGTTATTAGGTTGGTATCTTTCGGCTGCCCAATTTTATCATTCTGAACCCCCATCCTTCAGAACTTTCTTGCTATCAACTTCTTCCTCGGAACTGCAGACATTCATGGAATAGTTACCTTAAGAAGTTATGGTCTATAGAGCGAGCCAACCCCGCGGGAGATACAAATTCCCTATGCCAGGTAACCACACCCCTCCTGTCTTCCTCAACACCACACCCCTAGACAGCTCTCCGGATAGGGACCATTCAGACATCACCCAAAGCGCCTTCCGCACATTCATCCGACGCAACGACGAATCAGTCCTCCGCCGACTCCACTGCAACATCTTAGACCTCATTGAGAAGGTCCGAGCCCTCCATGAAATAGTAGTGAAGGAATCCGGTAGTGAAGGAATCCGGTAGTGAAGGAATCCGAGATTGTAGTGTGTAACCGCTTGCCCAATGAGTCCAAGCCAAGAACCCGTGAGGACAGAGAACCCACGCCAATAATGCTGGTAGCAAGACAAGACTACGCCAAGGCCATCGGTGTGATGCTGACGAACAAGGACCTCAACATAATCAAGTAAGTAAGACCACTTGTACTCCTCCGGCATGCCATGAGTTCTAATGACCTTGCGAGGTGGGAGTAGCACATCCCCGATGCGAATGCCCAAAGAGACTGGGGCCGAACCCCTCTGCTTGTAGCTCCTACACGTGGTCATGACAACGTCCTGTTGTAGATGTTAATAAGGGGAGATTCACAATGTACGTCACAGCTTACCCTCACCGGTGGAGGAGTGTTGTGCTCTTCCTTACTTACGAGAGCATCAATACCAACATCTATACCGCTAGTGGTGGTGACAGAGTCAGCCTGAGGTCACTTGCCATGCAACTGATATCCAATGCTGGTACTGACTGGGCAATTCTAGACAACATAAGGAAGAGGTCAGCTGCAAGCCCGGAGAGAGGAGTTGACATTCCGATGCAGATCCATATGACATCGGCTAATAAGATGATGAGAGGAAACCCGGGGCAGCTGGTGTAGTTTCTCATTGGAGTTTTGTTGTTTGGATTTTTTCGTTTCTCTTCTCGTCCTTTCCTATGTGTGCCAAAATATCCTCCCGCCTCATACGAACACTATCATATATTTTCACCCTCCCGGATCTATTCCATTTTTAGTTCCCTTTGCTTCCGAGATGTTGCCGTCAGCAAGGCCGGACTCATATAAAGCTAACAGTAATCTGGAAATCACTTGCACGTACATAAAATCGTGACCTGAAGCGTACGGCAATCCAAGTAAGTAGCACGTCAATCAACATATAGCACCACAGGTAGTCTCACCCGGTGCAAGCATTCCCCCAATGTTGGTACCCCATACGGCTTCCCAGATATCAGTATTGACATCGGATTCTCCAATTCCTGCCTGAATCAGTGGTGAATCTTTCCAGTGAATAGCCACCACTCGCCGCCAACTTGCCTTCCGATATTCTAGCCATGCTTCACCTTGCCACTTGGCCTAATTATTCCAATTGATTCCCTCGCCCATCATAGGTCCTCACTCTTACCCAACGGTGCTTTCCCAACACTCCTCCCGCTTGCGACACCCCAAATGAAATAGCCAGACCCAATTTCCCGAGCCCCACGGCCGGTAATCCCATTAGATAACTTGAGATGGTAATAAATGTCAACCTAAACAGGCTTTCAATGAGGAAGAGCCCGGAAATTGAAATTGGACTTTATCCAGCACCCCCATCAGTAGCTACCTAGATTCACTAGATGGTCCAGAGAAGTGTCGCAGGTTCCGATTGCATCTCTGGCAGTCCTTAGTCTGAGAATAGGTAGGTGAGCCGGGAGGTTGCCAAACTTGTCTCATTCTGTTCGGACCCCTCATCCTAGAGGAGTTAGTATCCTAGCAAGGATGGAGAGAGGTGCATACCAGCCGGGGGAGATTGAAGCCAGTGGGGTTTATGGTCCATGATAGCTGTTTCCTTTGGATCATATCAAAAATTATCACTCTTTCATTTGAAAGCTGATATAAAGCTCATACCTCCAGAACCATATCAAGCTTTGCATAGTATTTCTTATATTGAAGAAAAATTATTACACAGTATAACAAATACACCTCCCTACAGTTTTAATAACAACCCTAGTTACAATAAGGGCACAGAGCCCACAAACAATGACCTATACTCCCAGCCGGTACCTAATCCAGCCCGACTATGAACCGATCCAAAGCTCCTCTCCTCCTACCTTTCACACAAACAACTCTCCGACTTCATACAAACAACCATCTCCTCCTACCACTTCCTCCAAAAACGCATTCAAAACAAAAAACCAAGATCTTCGAACTCCTAAGCAAAATGTTCATCTCAAACATCACCTTTTTCCTCATCTCTATCCTGGCTATCGCCATGCCTATCCTTACTCACCCGGTTGACGACCAACCCGAATCCCAATCCTGGGACACCCCAGAGGACCTCGCCGCCCTCGAAATCATCAATGATCCTACCCCGAAGTTGGCCATGAATGTCACCTTCACCGACGGAATCACCATGCGGAACTTCACCTCCCAAGCCAGCTACGTCTGCGACACTACCTTTGCATCCCCATCTGTGCACTGGATCCGCGAGATATCGGGGAGACTTCGCGGAGAGCTCAAGCACCATCTCTGCCAGCAGTTGAACCGGCATGGAAGCAAGTGCACGAAACTCATTGGGGCTGGGGACGCAGCGATCAGCATCTGTGGGCAATATTTTGTTTGGACGTCTTGCGACAATGTTGGATTTGCTGGGTTCTGGATTGCCGATAATTGTGCTTGGAAGGGGTTGGCTGGTGGGAGATTCTATTACCCTGAAGGTCCAGGTGTCATGCTTGCGATTCATAAAAATTAGAAGGGGGGATGTGGTAGTGGAACTCGGAAGGTTTCCTACTGTATATCTAGTTCTTTAAAAATACAAAGGACTAGTTTCGGATCTTAATTCATTTCCAATAAACTAGTGCAGGGTTCATATCTCTAGTGATTACATGATTAAGAACTTCCCATTGATATGAAAGCACAAGGCTTTCAGAAGTGAGAGAACAGCCTTTCCCTCATTTTGCCCACGAATCGTTACACAAGAGATGTTCTATAAAGGTTTATAGTTTACGTTATTAATAGTACGCACATCTAGTAAATCAGCAAACTTGGATTAGAACCAATATAAAGTTTCTTCTCAGCAAGATAGATACATTCACAGTACAAATTAAAAGCTTTTTTATTTCCATGTTTTGTGCCTGTAACTATTAGGTACATCCTTCTATTAAATATCCTCTTTCCATAGTGACCTATTCCACCCCAGCTCCTGACATCCTAGACACCATCGGAAAGCATCGAGTACTCCAAGAAGTGATAGAGAAGAAGGCCGAAACTGTAGAGTGCAACCCTTGGCCCAACCAAGCCAAAAACCTGTGGAGACCAAGAACCCACATCAATAATGGTAGTAGCTAAGCAAGGCTACGCCGAGGGAGCCAGTGTGATGGTGATGAACAAGGATCCCAACATAAATGAGCAAAACCACTGGCACTGTTTCGGCATGCCGGGTATTATAATGGCCTTGCACAGCAGGTCCATCAGCAGGTGTATGGGATCTCAAATGCACACGCACGCACGGTTATGGCGCTCTCATGCCGAGGATGCTGAGTGACAGGAAGTCTAGTCTGTACGCGGCCGCTTACCGCCATCGGGGAAACAAACTTGTACTCTTCCTTGCTCCCGAGCGCATCGATACCAATATCTATGAAGCGAGTCCAGTGCCAGGTTACTAGCTATGCAACGGACATTCAATACTGATATAAACCAGGCAATCCTGGCCAAGCTAACAGAGAGGTCACCGGCAAGTCTCAAGAGAGGATTTGACATTCCAATACTGATAAGAAGGTGAGAGGAAAAGAAATTTCGATTCCTCACTCATCCTTTCCTCGGAGTGCCAATTCATCAGGTCCTTTCATAGAGACATTGTCTTCTCTTTCTACCCTCCTATACTCATCCCATTCCCAACCTCCTCCTCTTACCTAGATAGTGTTCCTCCACAAGACGAGGCCAAGAATCAAGCTACTAGAAAACAAAAAAATCTTGCCAAGCGCATACAATTGTACCAGAACCACATTGCAATCCAATTAATCCAGAAATCAGAACATAGAAGCGCAATTAATTCCATTCCAGTATCCATTCCCCGAAAGTGGTACATCTCATCGAGATTCTGAAAACCACCAAATGAGAACCTCCCGTCCTCCCATTTCCCCATGCGAGTGAGTGGGTGAGTGAGTGAGTGAATTTGCCGCTATGATTCGATGACAAAGTGACCTATTATAATTCAACTGTGTTCTATCTTTCCAGCTTATCCAATAATCCCGATTAATTCTCCCGCCTATCACCGGTAATTACTCCCCCCACCTTGCTTCCCGAATGCCTCTTCCATTTACGACGTCCGAAACAAAATGGTTGGAGTCAACAACCAGTACTCTTATTAGATAACCTAGGAAGTAATTAACATTAACATAAACATGCTTTTGATAAGATGGTGAATCAACCTTTTGACATTATCCGGTACCCCGACAGTACCACCTTAGATAAACTGGATGGTACAAGGCGGTATCACGGGTACAAAGGATTTCCTGGGTAGCATGCCATATAAGAATCTTCCGAAGAGATGGGAGACAACAACAAGCCAGCCTGTCTCATCCTAGCTTGGCCTCGCATCTTATAGGCATAAGTGGGAAAAGGGAATGGAGATACAAACTATCTGGTAGGGGTTAAAGCCTGCTGGAACATAGATAGTAGATTCTGTTGGTAGGTATAATACTTCCACTACCACTTTGTCTGTCAAAGCGCCCAAGGTATCGCTAGAAAAGGTGTCAGTCCTAACCCCGGTAATTGACCCCCAGTCAAGGAGGAGTGCTTCCCAGGTCCTGCGATTCTACCAGACAGGCCTCTGGGGTGTCCACAGCACCCGGCGGACCAACTGGTGCCTCTCTCTGAGGTAGGTAAGTCCCATACGATCTCACTTGCGACCTGGAAATAATTTGTTAGGGAAAAATTACAAGAAACACTACAATCCTTAATGACTACCAGCCTCGAGGATGCTAGACACTCACCTAATTAATTAAACCTCTTTTCAAAAGTGGTTCCCAGCCAGCCCAATCCCTTGTCCTGGCTCTCTCAGCTGGAATCTGTTAGAAAAATGAAAATCTACCATAGGACCCGAGTTTTTATTGCTCTCCCAATCGGTTTGAAGGACCGAACTTACAGTTTCCATTTTCCTCAAAAGTACACTTGTGTCTGTCCATAAAGCTCCCGCAATACTCTGGGGATTTGTTGATGTTGTGACGGTAATGATGCAACACACCTATCAAATGTAGAGAGTAGATGTAGAGAGTAACCAGCATCAGGCGTTGTTTGGCAGACCATGTGTTGAGATAACTGTGTGTTATACACATGCGTTGCACCAGTTATTCTGGTTAGAATTTTGCTTAATTTGATATTTAACATCTTTTAATGTCTTTAAAAATTTTCTTATAACCCTCTTGTAAGGAAAAGTTGCGTGTATAACTCATGGTCATTTCAACACAAGGTCTGTGAAAACAGTCCCTAATACTTAGATACCAGAACGCTTAGTACACTGCTGCTGTAAAGGTACTATTACAAATTCCTAGTGTTAAAAAAAAAATTGTAAAAGAGGAAACCCTCTCTAGAGCAATATCCCAAATAACAGTCCAAAGCCATACCCTAATCCTAAGCAAACACCCCACAGCTTGTGAGCAGTCATTCACCAGAAGTCTATAAAAAGGGACCTTTCTTCCCCATCCTCTCCTCTTTCCTTCCTCCTTACATCCAGCAACTACCAACCATCACCACCACCACCTTCCCCTTCCCCTTCCCTTTCCCCTTCCCTTCCCTTTCCCCTTCCCTTCCCCTGCCTCGCCTGCCGGATATGGTAATGTCTCCATTATCATTGCCCTTTTCTTCCTCCTACTTCCCTCTTTATTTCTTCCCCTTGTTTTGCTCTTCCCTTCTCTTTCTTTCTTCCCCTACTCTGTTGTCCATGTCAGTCCTCCTTCTTATATTATTTTTTCTTTTCATATTATAATCTACTAACCTTATTTCTTTAGGGGGGCTGGACAGCACCAACAGTGCTGATGTCTGTACATTCAGAATCAGAGGCAAACACTGAGGTCTCCTATGGGTATTGTAGTAGAGAACTTGCTGTTGAGATCGACAGTCTCGTCTTGAGCTCCAGGAGATTCAAAATTGCATGGCTGTAGTGGAGAACCTTCCCTGTTGAGATCAGCAGTCATGCTTTGAGCTCTAGGGAGGTTCAAAACTGCATACATGTGGTGGAGAATTTTTCCTGTTGAGATCGATAGTCTAGTCTTGAGCTCCAGGAGGGTCAAAATAGCATGCCCAGATGGGGAGTCATAGCTGAGGTAGTCTATGAGCCCAGTGGCAACAAACTCTTCTGTTGAGATCAACAGGCAACTGTTTTGAGCTCTAGAAAGTTTGATGTCGCACAGGCTGTCAATTTCTGTATACCAGATCTTGGCCAATAGGCTACTAACATGCTTGCTTGGTGTGCTGAAGTGGATGGATTGCATGGATGGGTACATGCCATAAAATATATCAGCAGGGGTGTCCCTCTTTAACACCCTGCCTAAAGAACTGTCAAAGGTAATGTTTCTTGATGTGTCTTTGCAGTACTCACTCTTGCCAACGGGCTGCCATCTCAATGCATACCTCTTAATAAGTCCCTAAGGCAGTTATTGGAGTGTTAAATGTATACACCAACCAATAGTCTGACCAAGGGGCCGAGGGGAGGACTTGAGATTGGTGGCTACCTAATGTTGATCGATATGACATAAGGTCTTGGAGTGGGTACCTGTCACTGACCTTCAGAGGCAGAGCACTTGGCATGTTCAAGAGTTGTGCAGTTTGGCAGCGTAAGTCACAACAGCATAGTAGGAATCCTTTGGAGACCTACTTGCATAATCCACTGTGGGCCTGTAGCACTCAGCACATTTACCATTGCTGTTGTGACCTGGCTTTGTGAAGAGATCAAAGGACAGCATTCAGTGCTCCCATCAAACTGGCAAACTTGGACTTGGAACGATATACAGTTTCCTTCCAGGGAGATGGGTACATTCATAGTATAGTATAAGGGGGTGCTTGGAACAATGGTAAATCATGGCTGTAAAATAATAGATTGCTGTCGTGCCCAACATTCACTAAGTTATGTGTTTTTTGTTTTCCATGTTTTATATTTGCAATTATTAGTGTATACTCTTCTGTTCTTTTCTCTCTCCACAATTAATATTTTTCTCGGAGCTATTCAGAACGCATGTTTTTTAACCAGCGCTTCCAACGTCCCGGCATGGGTAAGACTGGATGGCTTCTTGTACCCCGTATATCCACGGCCGTGACCTCTCGTGATATGCACACCTCATCCCGCCCATGACACTCTCCGACACCCCGTTGATACAACCCAGATAAGCTGATTGATATCCTTGAGAAAATCCTCCCATTCGCCATCGCCTTGTGCCGAGTACTGTGGTACGGTAGCCGCGATCTATAAAGCGACTTTCCGACAGGGTTCACACAATACCGGTCCTTAGACCGCTCAATAGGAGGAGCCTGCACGTTACTATACGTTGCTACCCGTGCAATTCAGAGAGCTCCTCCGCGAGAGTTTCCTGTCGCATCAACACCAGCCGCCAGACACTCGTTCCGTCTCGTCCCCGCAACGCTTCTATTAAATTAGACAATTACAAGAGGATGATGTTGATGCAATAAATACAACAAGCCCACTCCGCACCGCCGCCACACCGCAACCGAAAATAGTCAGAAAGAATCCCTCCCCAAACAATGAGAGAATAGAAAAATTAAAGAATGCAACCGCCCAACTCAAAAAGATATAAAAAAGTCACACCGAAACTTCAATCCCATATTGAACCCCCAACCTCCTGATAACCTCCAAAACTCTATCCCAATCCTCCGCGTTCCACGCATCCCTGGAAGAGGCCATCCGGCGGACAGCCTTGTATACCCCTCTCTGAGCCGAGCTGTTACCGCCCTTTAGTTGTTGCACCAATTCCCGACATTCACGGACCTCTGCACCGGTTATGTCACGCGTGTTCCGCGAGGAGGCGAGTATCATAGGCTCGAGGTCCAGCTTGTCCGCTAGGGATTCTCCATGTGTCGGTTTTCCGGTGACGGCGGGTGCTGCGGATGACGCGGGCACTAAAAACCTAGGTCCTGACGGGCCGGCGGAGGAGAGCAGGGTGTTGAGGAAGTCGCTTTGCGGGGCGGGAGAGCGGGCGGGCGGCGGAAGGTCTTGCATCGGGATGTCGCTTGCGAATGGGTTGTCACCCGGAGGTGGTGAGCGGGACGCGGGGGGTCGGACAGGAGGTCGAGATGGTGGCAGAGCAGGGACAGCGAATTTGGGGGGTGCCTTGGACGGGCCTTTTGGCTTTGAAGATTCAGCCGCCTCAAGAGCACCAGCAACAACTGCCGCAAACAACTCTCGTGTCAGGGCGTCTTCCTCTCCGGTTCCAGGGGAATCGGCATCGCCATCACTGTCACCTGCTTCAGAGTGTGAGGGAACATGGTCGGGGCCGGTGTTGCCGAAAGTGTGTGGTGGCGCCGGTGTTGCTGGGGCAGGTGGGGGCTTTGGCACCGCAGGTGGAGGTCGCGGTATAGCTGGTCCTGGGGTTCTAGCAAAAGGATCGACAGGAGGAGCGTTTGTCAACCCACGGTTTGGCTTTGCTGGCGGCGGGACATATGTAGGCAACTCTGCCCTCCTCGGATTGAACGCATTCACAGGCGCAGGATATCTCGGGGGCGGGGAAGCAGGATACGCATTCTGCGGAGTCGGGGCCCATGATGTATGATTGTTGACGATTGGCCGCGGGGTCGGATTCCGGTCCGGGACCAAGAGTAGGACCGGGGTCCGTCTGCGTCTCTTGCGGTAGCAGGCACACGCGCAGAGCAGAATCAAGCAGAATATCACCGCCGCAATAATGTAGATGAGTGTTGTGAGCTTCAAGGCGCCCACTTTGAAGGTACTAATGTTGAAGCCGGAGGAAGTGTCGTTTTCCGCTGTCCCGCCGTAACGGATCAGGATCGCGGGTCTGATCACTTGTGGTGGGGCCGTCATCGATGGGAACGTGGCCATGACCGTGGCCGCCGCGAAGGCGGAGACCGAGGTGACAGCATCGTAAAAGGTGACGGTGGTTTTGTTGATGAGACCACTTGCGGGCAGGAACTTGTAGCCCACTATCGGAGCGGAGTGACTGACCAGATTGCTGTAACAGCCAATGCCGGTCGAATAGGCCGAGTAGGAACTAGATAGATATCCAATTAGCACCGCAAACCCTCGGAAATGGTGGTTTCAACTCACGAAGGGCAGCAGTATCCTTCAGTCTCTGTCCTAGTGAAGGAAGTGGTGACGGAAGAAGTTGCCTCATAATAGCCAATTGGACAAACACCGGGAGTAAAGTAAAATTCACCGTCTTCGTCCCATCGATAGCCCGGTGGGAAGCATTCATATCCAACGGTGCTCGTGGTAGGCTCACCGTTTCCCGCAACAGTGGTACGGTAAAACTGGTTCAGGGCGAGGATGCTCGGCTGAGAATGCAGTCCCATATCCCAGGTGAGTGTCGGAGCTTCTCCTTGACAGCTGACTGGAGGAGTCCACGTCTCCAGAGGAACGAATGCTGAGGTTACGGCAGCGGGCGTATAGCTCGAATAGGATGGATAGGCGGCCGGAGCATAGCTGGGCGGCGGCCACAGCGAGGATCTCGAAGTCGCGCCGATGAGCGAACTCGTCAAGGTTGGCACTGTCAATGACATGCTGCTGGACGTCCCCATATCGAAATGGAGAGATTCTTCGAGCGCTGCTGGAGAACAGGAGGAAAGGAAAGGGCGGACGGCTCAGTCATTCCGCGATTTCCCCATCCCCATCCCATCCCCAATCCCGAGCGCACTATTGGGGGGAAAAAGGGGAGCGCAAGGCCGGCCACGGCCCACTAGGATGTGGACATTCGAAGCCTCATGATGTGGTACAGTGTTCCGGGATGGTACAGTAAAAAGCAAGGAAAGGCACAAGCACCGTACGAGTCGTTGCACAGACTGTTGGTACAAGTATCACAGCCCATCATTGGCCCTCGCTACAGTAAGTCCCGGTCATTGGAGTCCAGGTCAGTTTGGAGAGGAATAAAACCAACCCCCTTTCCGTGTTTGATTCTGCATGGTTCGTTAGAAGAGAAGCTCTTTGGGTAGTATTGTACTCGTACTGGTCGGTACCGGTACCGTAGGTCTCGAAAAACGGTATTTGGGATCTCGCTGCGGAAAAAAATAACGATGCATGGGTGGGGTGGCAGCGACGGCCATATCTGTTTATCGCGGCTCTGCAAACTCTCGACAATGTGAGCGGAGATGGGGAAAAGGAGAGAGATTCCTGCCCTTGGCATAGCTCTGGCGCGAAGGCTCGGAGGACAGTCGTGTTATGCATCCCAGATTTCCAGCCAGCACTCGAGTACCGTATGATACCCGCACAGTGCTCACCAATTCCAAAAGCAAACGGAGTCCCTTCCAAAGCATGGGCGCTGAAGGTTAGCGTACTCAGCCCTCCAAGCCATCGCAGACCATAGGAGTACTAGTTCCATCAGCCCACGTTTTTCTTTTTTTCCCCCATTCGACAGGCCAATGTCGACCAAAATCCACAACACAGGGCGCGGGGGAGACATTCTTCCTCGACCTCGCCCAGACTTGTGAAAGGGTTTTCCAGAGTCGATCGATCAACGGGCTTCCCCAGCACCACCGGAACAAAGCCCATACCGGCATCTCGCTCTCCTCCCCAACTCGTTTCCCGGATCCGCTCACCGGTGAGATGGCAGAGAATGCGTAGCCCGGACAAAAAAAGACAGCACCCATCTCGCCGGAACAATCAGCGCCCAGTATCGCACCCGCATCGTCCCATCAATTCTCTCCGGCAATCTCCTCGTCGCATACCGTACTTGTACGAGCACCGTATCCCGTCTCAATTTCCCGGGGCTGTGCGGCTGAAGGTGTAGAACGCCATCGTTTTCAATCATAGCGTACCGTACTCGAGTACGCTACGTCGTTTGTGCCCTTTCCTCGAGAATGCTGGTGCCGGTGTTGGAATACCGGTAATCCGAGTGAAGCGCGTCTGTAAGCATGATACAGTACCCGTACTCGAGTACTCTTAGTCTACAGGTAAATTTACCAGTACCGTACATGGGAAAGAGCCGCGGTGGCATTAGTCATCCACCAAGAGAGGGAGCGAATGGGATTGGGCACCCTTTCATGTGATTGGCCTGCCCACCAACTTTTGTGGCCGGGCGCACCATCTAACCTCTGTCGCGTTGGTGTGAACCGTGCTCGCGCCAAGAAATCTGAAAACAAGCTCACGCTAATCGCAAAGGATGATCCACCCTCCCGGGTGTTTCCTTCAGGGACCAATTCGCCCCGCTTCCATTGCCCTAACTTCTTGTGCACCGCAATACCGGTATCATACTCGAGTATCATACTAGGGGGATTCAAAGCTCTCAGTACGCTGCGAACTGAGTACTAGTACACGGTATACCCCACGAATACAGGTGTACCGCTCGAATAAAACGACCGTACCTCTCTGTATCACACTGGTATGCTGCATCCCTCCTTCCGAAGAGGTTTGTTGTGTATGATACCATAATTTCAATAAAAAAAATACACCTCTACCGAAACACCCGTACCTTCCGTGTACCGTACCGAGAGCTTTGAATCCCCCTACTGTAGTCGTAATACCGGTACTGCTCGAGTACTTGTGCTGCAGTCCTCCATGATCACCGTGCCCGTAACCTGCGCCGGCCAAGAAACGCGAAGCAAACTCCCACTGACCCTAGCACGGTATTACAAGTACTAGTAACCTAACCGGTCCTCCGCTGATAACCGTCCTGGTAGGCATATGGACTTCATTCTTCCAGATTTCGCATCCGGTCACTGGAGCCTCACAACTAACTCACCCTACCGGTACTTTTTCCTTCCAGGGTACCGTAGAACTGTTTACCCCATGTATCATAAGGTTACCGTATTATTTATGATACCGTATCACCACACCCCCCCTCACCCGGAGCTCCGAAAGACCGTACTCGAGTACCAGGTATAACAAGTGGGCCTTCGGTTCGTCATACTTTACGCTTTGATTCCACCATTGTTTGTCCCGGGGCTTTTAAATTTACTTGTAATGAAATTGCCATAATCTACCATACCGTTACAGCAGTGCTTCCACAAATAGCGATTGGGCCTCGGCCATGCACACCGGACTTACCGTAACAAAGCGGGGAAAGTATATATATATAAAAAAAAGAAAGAGAGAGAGAGAGAGAGA
>LN890947.1:953357-1043396 GCA_900010015.1 Tuber aestivum | reverse complement strand
AAGAGAGAGAGAGAGAGAGAGAGAGAAGCGAATCCTAGGAATCTGGTTGGTCCACAATTGCATTCACCCTTCGTGCAGTCGCCAGTTCAACGACAACCGCTGGAGGCCTAAAAGACTACGACGACCGGCGTCGAGCGCTGAGCAACCACAGAACAGATGTTGCCGGCGCCCTGTTATTTTCCCCCTCCAGACGCTACGGTACGTACAGTGGGGGGCTCGGATTGATTCTCCAACAGAGTGGGTTAAAAATTCGTGCCCAAGGGAACTGTTCTCTGAGGAGTTCCGGCACTGACGGACAGCCTACTCGAAATTGATGATAGAACTATCACGCCATCGTAGAATTATTATTATACAACTGCGGGGGGCAAACACCATAACTATACGGTAACCGGGCCCAATGTCGTACATGAGGGGGATGAGACCATCAAGATAATTCAACCACCTTCACGCGCGCTCCGGCAATTACATCCAATTCCTCCAGATTCTGCCCATACCCATTTCCCCATTTCCTCAACTCGGGCGCCGACACGAAAGCCACCTTCCCGAACTGGATCTCGTCACTGCCAATCGCCTCGAGCTTTTGCCTATTGTCGCTTGTGTCGAAATGTATGCCGGCTTCGGGCGTGTAGAATCTCAATCGGCAGCGCTGTTGGCCGAGCAGGGCTGCAAACTCGCAGGAGTCGATAACGATCTTCCTTAACGATTCACGATCGAGCGCCTTGAGCATGTTGATTCCGAGTATGGAGGAGAGCCTATCTTCCAACTGCTCGAGGATGGTCGTGGCTACTGCCGATGCCTTCTCCGGGTTCTTGTTGGCTTTGCTGGTTAGGTGAAGGACGGTGGCATTCCTCCACTTTTCTGATTGCTCGCTAGCAAAGGGATAGGGATCCGCTGATTCCTTGCCGTCTGGAGAGACTCAGCTTCCGAAGCTGCATGTGGATTGAAGAAGAGCTTACCTTCGTCGAAAATGGCTTTCCACGTATCTTCCAACCGTTCCCCAAATATCTGGAAAGGGCTCCAGAACACATCGTCAATAATCTTCTTCCAGATAACGCTCTCGGCCAGCAAGACTACATTCCTCGAGTCCTCCCATATAGAGTCGTCGATAAGCGCTGTCAAGGTACGGCCCTTGAGCCTATCCCGCACCGACGGCCCTTCCTTGATGCTCTTCAATTGGCGCGCATACATCTTGGAGAAAATCCTGATCAGACCCCGCAATCCTGCCACCTTTTCCACAATAGCGGAATCAGGAGCTGGATGGAAACGGTCGATTCCGGAGAGCATATCGTCCTGCAGAGCTCTGAGTTTTTCGTTCTCCTCGCTCAATTCTTTCAGTCTATCGATGAGCGAAGGAAGGGTTCGGATCTGGTTGAAACAATGATCAAGGTCGGTGATGGACATTTCGTATTCTGTCCACGGGCACATTGCCACAATATCCTTGAGTTTTTATAAGCTGTTTTTCCCTCGAGCTTCTAGGTCTTAATTCACTCACTTCTCTTCGGAGCCTACTCTCGAAGCAGGGCTGTTGATTCGAGTTCGATTCCTTCCGCGAGCGAGATTCCTCTGACCCATTGCTCGTATTTGCACTTTCCTTGACTTGGGATCTCGAGCTCTCCTCCGTTGGTTCCCTCGGCAGCGGTTTCTCCGCCTCCTCCTTGAGGGTGGAGGAGTCACGACTGTCGTGTTTGGATCCCTTCTTTTCCTTCCGGTGGTTGTAAGCAAAGTGTTAAGGCTTTAAGGCCGTCAACTCACCTCGTGGGAAGGTCCAGCCTCTCCTACATCTGGCACTGCATCAACCACGTCAATCAATTCCTGAGCAATTTCTGCTCGAGTAGTGGAGGACATTCTCTCCTCCGTATAGTTCGACATCGGGATTTTTTCCGTTCTTGCTCAGATTGATACAGCCTGTTCCGGAGCCACAGGATTCTCGAATCGCGAGAATTGGCCTGTCGTGTCGTTGTAGCCTGATTGGTGGGGATTTGTTTGTTTGCGGTGGCTATTTTCGGTACGGGTGGGTACAGTACCTACCTATACTCGCAGTGCCACAAATTTCGCGATGCTTGAACAGATCGTGGATGATCGAAGGGGTTGTCTGTTATATAATTCATGCGCTGCTGATACCGGCACTCTGCCACGGTAGTTTAGCCGTCGCGGTCAATACTAGGAATCTTATCTACATCCTACGGCACCGTATGTTGGCATGATATGATGGATTACCATATCAGGGAAACCAACAATGAGGGTCATGCTCGACAAGCGCTCGAACCCTTGATTTCTCGGATCTTTGCGAGCCTCGCCTCCTAAGTTAGTCCTTACTCAAGCTTTTGTCTCACATCGCGTGATGACTCTGTGCGAGGAAGCGACATGGCTGCAGAAACAACCAACCAAAGCGCCATCCAGAGTACTCGTACAGTAGAGTAGCGCCAATGTGGTACCAAATTGGCGAGCTGAGCGATAAATCGGGGCACCCACGAACCTGCTTCAAGTGCTCCGACTGTACTCGTACATATCCTCCCCACAGACGAATCAATGGGAAGCGCTATTAAGAATTGGACCCCTTTACCGCATTGGCAAGTCCCGACTTTCCCCTCCACGGCATGCTCCGTCTTGGTATTGTGAAAAAAGCAAAAGCGGCGGTGTCAGACATGTGGACCCTTTGATAAGTTAAGGAGGTGGGAAGATGCAAACCCCCATTCGAACCATAGCATTTCGGAAGAGTCGGTTTCATTCCTTCCCTCCCCTCCCCCGCTGTGCTCCGCCAACCCGAAGATCACAGGAATCACTAAGGCCAGATCAGAAAAGTGCAGAACCCTGGAGACATTCGACGAACTCACCATCAGCCGCTTTCTCCGCAATTCAGGCGTCCCTTGCTCTCCATCGTGCGCTTTTACACAGGTGAACAAAGCGTTTGGGGTATATCATATCATCGGACTTTTTCCCTTTTCTTTTTTTTCCTTTTAGTCTTTACTTCTCCTCTACCTCTCCTTCCTCCCCTCCCCGCACACGATACAAGTAACCGTACAACTGATCTCAAATGTCATCTTCGAAACAACGGCTTATCATTGGATTGGACTACGGTACCACCTACACGGGTATGAGTTGCAGTCCACTGAACCCAAGGGCCTAATCCGGAGGTTTTCTTGCTAATGAAATGATATCGAGTAGGAGTCGCCTTCTGTGACAGCAGTGGCGGCGGGAGCATCGAGGGCATTCAATTAATCCACAACTGGCCCGGCAAGAGTCAAAATGCTACAAACGAGAAAGTCCCCAGTCAAGTGGCTTACGGCTCATTTGCAGAGGGTCGGACGTTTGAATGGGGAAATCGCATTCCGCCCAGAGCAGAGCGCCAAGTGTGGACGAAGCTCCAACTCGACGAGGGCCAAAAGAGGGAGGAGCTGAAAATGCTCCTAGCTCTCCTCTCCGGGAACCTGGAGAATATGAGCATCGGGGGCGATGGTGAGGACGACGACAATCCACCCTTGTACCCAGGAAAACAACCCCAAGACATCGTTGCGGATTTCCTCACGGGCGTCAATGAGCATGTCGTCCAAACCTTGATCAAGCAGTTTTCTCACCGTTTGCTCAGTACTCTACAGATCGAGATCGTCATCACAGTTCCGGCCGTATGGTCCGATCGCGCAAAGGATTTGACTTTTCAGGCAGTTGGCAAGGCCGGTTTGGGAGAGTTCAAGTACACCACTTCTATGATTGCTGAGCCCGAGGCTGCCGCCATATACACCCTGAAGTCTTTGAAGGGTGGTGCTTCCGGCGACGATATTCAGGTCGGCGATCATTTCGTACTATGCGATGCCGGTGGAGGTACCGTTGTGAGTGAACCCGGCAGGGATGTGAAAAGCCTAAGGCCAACGCTAATTCGCATCAGGATCTTATTTCATATCGCGTATCAAGCGTCTCCCCATCTTTCAAGGTCCATGAAGCAGCAGTGGGAACCGGTGACAAGTGTGGCGCAACCTTCGTGGATCGCAACTTTAAGGAATGGCTGAAGGGAAAACTTGGGGAGGCAAACTACAAAAGGATCCCGAAAGAGAAGATCATGATTGGAAGCAAATTGATGAAAGAATTCGAGGATGCAAAGACAAGTTTCTCCGGAGATGGTCCCGAGGGTTTAATCACAGTACCCAGCGAAGTGGGCATCACGGAAGACGCTTCGCGTGGGATCGAAGACGGAGAAATCTTGGTCACAGCGTGAGTTTATCACTACCTCTGAGCCGTGGGCCAGTACGCTAATTAGGAGAAGCGCGGATTTTCAAGAAATTTTCGACCCATGCATTAACCGAACACTAGAATTGATTGATGGTCAGATCGCTGCGGTGCAGTCCAAAGGCTCACGAGTAAAGGTATTTCCTCTCATCGTGCATCCGATGTAGTCACTAAACATCCACCAAATAGTACGTCTTTTTGGTTGGTGGCTTTGGAAAATCGGAGTACATGTTCAAGAAGGTCCAGGAATACTGCGTTGCACGTGGTCTTGAGACTCGGAGACCACCATTCCCGTAAAACACCCCAGCTCCTGGAGTAAGTTCGATAGGCTAACCCACTGCCACAGTTGGTCAGCGGTTGTCCGTGGAGCGGTTGCCCGTGGATTGGAAGGTGAAGGATCAGGTCTTGTGCAGCTCAGGATGTGTCGACGACACTACGGAACACCAGTATCAGAGCACTTTGACGAGAATAAGCACATCGCGCAAGATATGTACACCGACGATCTCACCGGCGAGAAATTCGCAAAAGGTGCACAACCCTCATTCCCGCTCCCGATACGGTAAAGCTAACAAAGCAGGCCAAATGCATTGGCTCCTGACAAAGGGCGAGGGCCTCTCCGCGACGACCCCCAAGCGTGTCTCCATAGAATGCTGTAGAACCTTCCGCCCGACGGACTCGAGAGTCTTTAGCGCAAAGCTGGTGGCATGCAACGACGATTTTGCTCCTCGCAGATATTTCGAAAACAGTAGTTCCCCCCCCCCCCCCTCCCAAGAATTCCCGTTATGCAAAGCACGTGCTGAAAGCTCGACAACAGGTGTATACAATGTCTGCACCCTCCACGCCGACATAAGTACCGTTCCCGAGAGCAAATTCCACCAGGCGAGAAGGGGCTTGGGCGGGGATATGTTCTACATTGCAGAGTTCAAGATCGAGATAATCGCGCATGGGGCCAACCTGAAGTTCTTCCTGACATTTGAGGGGCAGGAATATGGATCTGTTAGTGCGAATTACGACCCTTAGTTTTCCTTCAGTCGTGTTCTCTCTCTCCTTTCTTTTATTCTATTTTGTCTTCCGGTTCGAGTACAGCGTGTAGTCTAGCAGTTTGAATATTCGCCGCCCGGAGATCAAGAGATAATAAAGCTTTGACTTTTTTTTTTCCCCTCCATTTGTCTTTGGGAGTGGGTCCCCAGACATGAACGTAAATGAGGTGATTTAACTTGGGACTGGTAATATGATTCATTGAAGCGACCACCGTAAAAGTGTCTCTGACTCTCTGGTCATGGGGTATCACTCGAGACTATTTATATCACTCATTCGCATCCTCTATGGATACGGTGGGATAGAAGAGGGAACAGATCCCATCCAACCCAGGACTCCGATCCATGGCGCAATAAACTTTGTAACACTGACGTGGAGCTCAACTATCCTATCATACCGTTTACCGGGCGGGTAGGCTGGTCAAGCAGGCGATCGGGGTACGTCTTGTCCCCCCGTCCAAGGGAACGCCACCTATGTAGAGGCCGTATCGCACACAATCCAGGGAGTCCCCCGATGAATCTGGAAACACGCCATTGCCTTCTCCCCATTGCGAGTTTTGGTACCTCAAGACAAAAAAAAATTCAATCTCTTTTTTTTTTTTTCCTAAAACCCCAGATCGAGTATCAACCCGTCCAAGGATATCAGAAATCAGCGAGAAACCCCACTGTCCAAAGTTACCGGGATCTGGGGGGGGGGGGCTCCGAGACACGGCATGAATGCGGAGGAATTGATAAGGATGGTGAAGAGAGTGCCCGAAACCGTGAACAGTCCTCAGCGAGTAGCACCGAAGGTTCTGGAGGGGGCCTGCGGGAGGGAGCGGGAGTGATGGAATTAAGGAAGGGTATGACAGGAGTATTGGCCATGTGTAAGGATGCCATCCGAGGGGGCCCGGAATGCATGCCTACCACTTGCGAGGATTGTATGATAGCCAACGGACACCGATCAGAGGCACCCTATCGACGGGTATCCACCTCCCGCAGGGAACAAATTCTCGGTCCGCCATGCCATGCACGATAGACATCGGCGCGGTCGTGAGGGGCGCAGTTTTTCGCGACGCTTAAATGAGCTATCCACGACTCACGAGAGCGAGCGAGACCGCCCCAACAAGAGAATGAAAAAGAAAAGAAAAAAAAACCCCCCCATTTCTCGATGCGGAAAACGATGAGGAAACGAGTTTCGGGTGAGGGGAGGAAGATAAAAGGAAGACTGAGATTTCAAGGAGAGCAGACAGGGACGGCATAGTCCATGGTGCAAATCGCACAAAACGTACAGTACAGTACAGTACAGTACCCCTTAGTGGGTGCACACCCATGTACAAGTACTAACGCCCGTCGTATTCGTATAAGACGAAAGGTTCCAAATACCAGAAAAAGATTTCCGGGCATTATCGTATCATAAAGGTTTCAGTTCTCAGCCCGGCTGACTTTTTTTTTTTTTTTTTGCATCGTATGATATGATATGTTGTGACTTCAAGGCGTTCGAGTGAGTGAGTGACTTGTCCCACCGGTATTTGGCTAAAGTGCCAAATGAATTGGTCTGGACGTATTGGGTAAGGACGGACTGGATAGTGAATGTAGTATATAGTTCTGATGAATGCGAGGCTGGTTCACAGTAAGTATAATAAATCCCATCGAAGGGGTCACATAATCTCTCAATTAATCAAAGGGGTTCAAAACATAGTCTTAAAAAACTAAATACAAAAACCTAAATATGGGTCCAAGTTGAACCCTTCGACACTCACAACCCCATTCGAATCCAGGCATTACACGGGTGCGCCCACTAAGGGGTACGATACGTTCTATACGCTTTGCACAGTGCCGGAATGTACACGTATGTACCATAGTATTAGTATCATAGTCCACAACTGCATCCCTATCCCGGCTTCGGGTACGGGCAAACACCGGACAACCGGAAAGGCTTGACGAGTCCACGAACTCTCCATTCCGCCCGCCAACGATTTTTAAACCCCTTTCTATAATTGTCCCCATCCCTCGGCCCCGCGATCGAGTGACGGTGGGTGACGTACAACCTACCCCCCCATATTACTCGCACCACCACAATACCAGAGACAAGGCAGTAGGCAACACAGGTAAGCGCGACAATCCACCAAACCAAAACAACCAAAAAAAAAAACACCCAGGTCGGTATTTCAAACCCCCAAGATACGATAGATAGAGAGGAAGACGAGAGGACCCGCTCACCAAATCAGATGAAGTAAGGGAGAAAAGGGAGTAAAGCAAGAAAGAGAGGAAAAATCGGAGCGCAGCATACATTACAGGGCTTCCCCTCCGCCAGAGGTCTGGTTCCACCGTCATGTCAGTGCCGCAAATGTTCAAGAGCAGAGATCAAGAAGATTTACGCACGCATCCCGAGGTACTGTAAGTCTTATACATGAGTGTATAGAATTACAAACGGGTGCTTCCCAACGTATCATACAGTACTCGTACAGTGAGTGCCATGCAGGTTCCGACAAGGTAGTCGGTTAGGGAACGGTCATCAGGCTTGAACAGGAAAATAATCCCTGCCGGTAACAGTACTCGTACAAATACCAGTACGAGTACCGGTGCTGCACAGAGACATCTCACACTCCGGCAACATGCGGATGAATAACACCGCTTACTCTATCCCCTCAGAATTCCCCCCTGTCGGTATAATACGGTAGGGCACAGCACAGTACTCGAGTACTATACCGGTATTAGCAATACTGTACCGACGGACCGGGCACAGCATTGGAAGGGTGAGGAAGGAGGAAAAAGGAAAGGAAAGGAAGAGGAAAAGGAAAGGCCGTCATACCGGTACGGCAAGTCCACCTTCTCGATCGCAGCCTGACGGGTTCGATTGGTTGGCTTGGGAAGCCGCATATGGAGAGTCAGCACCTGACGCGGGAGAGGCACAATCGACCTGAGACTTGCATAAAACTTGCATGGCACGCACCCTATCCACACCCATTTCCAAGAATGTTTGAACCAGAACGCCGGACGGGTCCAGCTGGCAGCGAGCCCCATCATGCTCGCACAATAGCTCCGGGCAACAGTTCCAGAAATTGATAATCACTCAGGAGCTCCGGTACCGACAGGTTGCATGATCCGGTCGTCTCTACTCGGACAGAAAAGGGGCACTCACTCCCCTTCCCACCCCTACTCGAGTACTCGCTCTGCATCCGTACCACATCCATTCTTGAAAGGCTACGGTATTGAGAAACGGAAGAAGAAGAAAATGGAACAATCTCTGAGGCGAGAGAGGGTTGGCAAAACACTGTCCTTAACCATTCAATGCTGAGGTACACAAAAGCAAAAAAACAGATGACGAATCACAAGACTTTCTTTTTCTTTTTCTCCCCCCCCTTCCTCCTCCTCCTCCAAACCAGGGTTTATCCCAAGACGTTGGCGTGCGAATCGAACGGAAAAGCTTACGGGTACGATAGCCTTCCCGTCGTTGAGGTGACGTTTCGCAGGGTTTGTGATGGGTGGTTCCCCCGGGTGGGGATCTTGCGTGCTAGGGCTATCCCTGGTATTAATTTATTTATTTTTTTCCCTTCAACCCCGACGAGAAGCGGGCAACGCATGGCCTCCTACCTGAATCGAATTGGCTCTCAATTGGTGAGGAATTTGAATTTATCGCCAAAAGAGAAAAAGAAAAAAAAAAGGACCGGAACGATTGGCCCATAGCACACACTCGAGCCCGACTTCCCAATCCGCAAGGGGACATCTATCGTAGGTTGCGCCCGCACTAAGATAGACGCTAGGCCTTGCGGAGGCTTGAGAGGGTTGGGAGAGTCGAGGGGGAGAGGGGATGAAAGGCTTCAGGAAAGGGGGGCCGAAAAGGGAAACGAGAATTCCATGAGAGCCGAGGACTCGTGATCCCAGCTAAGGAGCGATTTGCGGATAAGATGGGTTTCGTGGGTAGGCGGGCGAGGAAAGGAAGGGGAAGAGGGAGGACCTCGAGAGCATTCGGGGGGGTCTTTATACACTCGACTACGGCCCTTGGAGTTGGGCAAATGACAATAATTGTCACCTCTAAGCTTCCCTCCACCGCAACATCATCACATCAGGCCTCTCCAACCCTACCAACCTTACCCACTTGCGAACCCACATGCGGCGGCAAAGCGGGAAGCAAGGAATCGAAAGCAAACATTTCTTCAGAAAAAAAAAGAAATAACAGACAACCTGCCACACCGGTATGTTGACCTTCCCTGCTTTTCCCTTCTTTTCTTTTCTTTTACTTCCTTCCATCGAGAGCCGGATATTCCTTACCCAGAATTGTGGAGTGTAGTACCGTATCGTACGGTAGTGCCTGGGGGCTGAGATACGACAGCTTTGTCCATCCATCCACTCATCAATTCCCTCCCGTTTGTTCTTATTAATGCCGCCGCTCTGCATACTCGAGCATCACGACCTCCGCATCCAGCAGCCATTCCCCCCTCCCCCTCAAGGGAGGATAAACGGAAAAGGAAAAAGAAAAGTTACGGGAAAAAAAACAACCATAAAATAGCAGTTACGTATCCATGCCTCAGTAGGAAAGAGTATCTCGAGGGTAGCTAACCAAGAGATTATGCCATGCATACATGCGAGCGTCCGCCGATATGACGCGCCGTAGTACGGGGACGGGGAGTCGAGGACGGTCTACTCATGCAGGCGCAACTAGCAAAGAAGCAGGAAAAGGAAAGAAACAATGTTTACCAAGAAAAAGCCCCCCCCAAAAAAACCTAAAAACCGATACATTCCGCCCCATCTTGCTGTACCGTATCCCTATAGCTCGTAATCCGCAAAACTCTATCAACACACACACACACTGTCTCTCTCTCTCACTGCTGCCGTCTGAGGAACACTTGGGCAATGCCCGCGCTCCATATCATCGAAACCTCTCCTTGCTTGTGACGAACCGGATGGGAGTGAGGGAGCGATGGCCAATGCTGTTAGGCGGAACCAAACCAATCGTATTGTGATGCAGGCAGTGGTGGGGGGGAAGAAGGTTGCGGGAAGGGGGTGGGAGGGAGTGGGTTTAGATGGAAGGACAGGGTGGGAAGTAGGAAGGTGGAGAGGTGGTGCGAAGGGAAGGGGACCAGAGGGAAGGGGAAGGACCGGCAGATGAAATGCATAAGTCTCAAAAGGGAAGTACGGAAGGAAACGAAAAATCAGTGACTATAGTGTTACAATGATAACATTATTACTGTATGATAAAAAACGAATGCGGGAAAACAAGCTTCCAAGGTAACCCTGGACCGGTCCGCTTTTATGTGCAGTCAATCTACCCGCTCCCATTAAAAATTTTACATTTGGCATCTCGATATGGAGCGTCCAGTAAGAGCCGTTGGAGTGCAACTCGCAATAGCGAATAAATAATATATAAGTAATGACGCATCACAACCTTCATTCTTCACTCCGCTCTATCTATCTCTCTTTCCTTCTTTCATCCCCCTTCCCCCTTCCTTCTTTCTTTCTTCCTTCCTTCCTTTCTTTTTCCCCCCCCCCCCCCCGTTCGCCCAGCCAGCCCCGAATCCTGAACCCTTATTTTATTTTATTTTTTTCTCCTGCGGGAAGTTCCGGTGAATGGTGGTATGATACATCTGTAAAACAGCGGCCATCTTGGCTTCATGCGCAAAAGCTTTTGGGCTCGTAAAAATTACTAAACACCTGCTGGCACCATCAGGGAGTAGTTTACAATTATCGACATGGTCATGGCCCATCACTCGCGCGAAAATCCTGCTCAACCTCACCGATGAACAACGAATAAAACATCTCCACCTCAACCATTTTGCAAAAGAAAAGTGAGCATGCCAGCCAAGATGTTGCTCCGGAACCCGCGAGAAGCTCCCTAAGCAGACGCACGGCGAGTGGCATGAAACATCCGGGCCCCACCAACACACATCCAGCAGCGCCATTTGGGAATTTATCCACATCCCAAGCCCGCGCGATCCCGTCCCCTCAGTGGCCATTCACCAACCCATTAGCCAATCCATTTCCTGGCCCGGGCCCCCACCCCATCCCACCATCGTTACCCTCTTCTCCTTCCGCCGTCCAATCGGTCACACCACCCCTGAAATCCGCAACTCTGGCCCAGCCAATCCGGACCACCACCACTCTAACCTCCTCACCTTCCAAATAGCATTTATTCTCGCTTTGGGGGTTGTTCTCTAAATGCACACGCTTGTAATATTCCTCATCCTCGGTGCCATGTGGGATCAAGTGTGCATACCCGTTCAGGGTTGCAGAGATACTGCTCAAAGCCGTAGAGTTGAGATTGGTAAGGAATGTAGACAGTGGTGACGCAGATTGTGTTTGATGCGGAGGAGGAGCGGAAGGAGCAAAGGGGTTCGCGGATGAGAGGGATGGACGGTGGGACACCCAGTCATGCACTAATAAAGAGACGCGCGGGTTGCAAGTTAGATTGAGAGTCTTTTTGGTCGATGGTTGGGTGGTCATGATAATGACGGGTCCGGGTGCTGAAGGTGATGACGATATGGAAGTGGCGGGAAGCGGATACGGGCTAGCTGGCAGGTAGGTGTAATTCATGAGAGAAACCTGTGCAAATAATCAACCGCTGTAGGGTAATAAACATAAAACAGGAGCTATGATGCTTACATGAGGCCAGAGACCATCGGAGGTCGCCAAATGGAGCTATTGGAAATATGCAGTTAGACAGGCCTGCAACGAGCAAGCGAACAATGAAGAGAGAGGAAGAAACTCACATATCTCGCGTTCTTCAAACAGGCGATAACTTCCGCTGGAAGCTCACTGGAGGTCGAGGTGGTAGACATTGCGATGACTTTGAGAAGGTGAAAAAAAAAATCAAAGTCAATAATTAAAGTGGTGATGTTGTTTGGAGAAAAAAAGGTTAAAAAAAAAACAATAATAAAATAGGGGCGGTGGATTGGAGTCGAGTGTGGTGGAGGCGGCCGATGGAGGGGAAACGATAGAGCCCGACGATCGAAAGACCCCGCTAACTAATCGATAATTAGGCTTGGCATTCATCACACCACAACCCTACACCCTGCACCCTCGTTCACCTTCCTTCGGAACACAAAAGCCTCCCCGCAGTTCCGCACGATACGGCACCAACCGTGAGATAAGTTGCCGGTATCTTTGTCGCGTTGGTGTGTTTCGAAACTTGATTCTCCTCCCTCCCGGGAAACAATCCTCAGATCGCTTCCCACGGGATGGCTCCCAACCTCAGATTCTACGTTGGTTCGGTTTTAGTTCGGCCTACGTTGCCGCAACGGAGCTCCACCGAGTGAGTAATATTATACGAGAAAAAAAAAACCCAAAGTTCCGATAACACTATCATACACCCAGTCCAGCCATGGATGCCCCGGCTTATGTCTTGTGTCTGAGGTAAGGGTATAACCTATAACCATATGTATCTCTTTCTCTCCACAAACCAGGAATCCTTTCGCAAACGGAGGCACCAATAGTACCGTACTCGAGTATGATACCGTACCCTCCCAGTATAAAGCCCCCCAGGTGTATGATTACGGTACTTTGAGCGTGGCACTCGAGTATGATACCCGCCGCTCAAAACGCCAGGGCGACGGCTTACCTCTGCCGATGTGACTCCCGTCCCAGCGAAATATGATACACGAAATAGACGGATGCAGAGGGAACGGTCAGTAATGATTCAGCTTGCCTCAAGTAATTGGATGCCCTCGAAGGCCCCGAGAATCGCTCCCGGTATTCGCCTTTGTAAACTCGCTCAGCCAGCCATATCTACCGAACCGGACGGAGCACTCATAATCTCGCGCCGCACCGTGGAACACGCTGCATCCAGATCGGAAGGTTCTTCAAGAATTCCAGCCAATAATGTATCTTCTGCGCAGTTACGAGGCGTTTGTGGAAATCGGCAGTAATAAGTGGCCTATATCAAATGCCGGAGGAAAAAAAGTAGCGGAAGTACCAAGCGGCTCCTCAAAAGCGCAGACAACCTATTATACCTCACAGAGCACAGTACGGTACGGTACACAATTTTGAATCCACAGCAAAAATTATTGCTACATGATGTAGCACAATTTCACAATTCTTTCATAGAAAAGTGATTACTTGTACACTATCGCGTATAATGTCTCCTCCGGACTAGCCCCGAACCTGGGCTTGGAAGATGAAAAGCCAACATTTACGCCAGTTCCGATTTCCTCCAGGTCCGGCAGTGCCCAGATGGTCCTAAAGTACTGTGGGGTACCTGAAGAGACAGCTATCAATATGATCTGCTCCTAATCTTAATTCGTGCAGATGAAGTACCGTAGGTGAAAGGGCCTCGATAAATGTAACGTCAAAACTCGCACCTCGTATTCTTCGACGTACGAGTGCATTCTCGCACTGCCCTTTGAAATGCGTTCGAGCTCTGGCATCATTGTGCCATTACTCTGCAGAAAAAGAAATCCTTGTCGGCCCGGGCCGACAGATCTCGTTCTCGGTTAAGTCGCCAATTTAGCCCAAAGTGAAAACGAGATCATACAAGTAACTCGTGATAGGAAAACAGTAGTCCACCCTCTCGTCAGACACTCCATCATGCTACAGCACCCCATCGCCGTGCATATGATGCACAACTAGGCTACAGCAGGCGGCACAAAAAACTTTGGGCGCTTCTCCAATACGCCGGGCAAACCTTCGCTCCGGTAATTAAACTGCTTCCACTCGCCCATACTCGAGAGCCCATCCCAAAAGGCGGCGGCTTCAGTGCTAAACGCACTGCCGATGTCAAGGCAGCCCCGGCTAGGCTTCATCAACAGTCACCCGGTTAGGCAGTGGGCATAACATCGTCGCACATCCCAACTTGTACAGCTGTCCGAATTCCCTCTCATCCGGTGTTCTTTAACTCCCCACGAGCCAAAACAGCGGCGAATCCAAAGGGAACGTATTATGCCGGTAACCAAGCCCAGGGTCACACGAACCATCCCGTAACCAAAGCGAGCTCAAGGGACTTCGGACAGGCAACAATAGGCAAAAGTTGTCCGGAGACCCGAACGTGCATGCAAGCACTCCAGGGACGTGTTTGGGTAGTTCTGGCCCACCTCTGGCTCTCATGAAAAGCGGGTATCTGCTCTTCCATCGGCTCCGAACGCAAGCCATTACCTTAGGACCCGTTCCATCCTGAACCCGTACGCAGCCTGTTGGGTAGAAATGTGGAAGCGAGATGTGAGTATTGGCACCCAGGGCTTTTATTCCTAGTTAGAGCGACTTGCATGAGGTGTGTTAACTTGAGATGATAAGCGTAGAGTGTTATAGGGTGGTGTGCAGCGGGGAAGGATAATAGTTGAGTACCGGTACGGTACCGGTATTCCAAGTGAGCTCGGTTTGCCTTAGTCCCGCTGACGGTTGAGGTTTCTTGTTTCTTCCGGCCAGGGAAGTCACTGAAGTCACTGACGATCACTCGCAAGACGAGCCACATTGGAATATTATACCATACCGGTACCGCATACAATGCCGGCAGGATCTACCATACCGTACAGTAGTCTACGAGTACGGGTTCTCGAGCAGTGGCAAGTCGGAATCGCACTGGGCGCGCCGGGCCCAAACATGACGTACCCGTCGTATCCGTAGAGCGTGTCTAGTAAATTAACTTAGCGATTGGACTAACTCGCCTCAGCCCAACCGAGACTCTAGCCAATCAGACAGGGCGTCCAGGTGTCAGCCACACACCAGTTACTAACCCCAATCCAACCACACCCAAAGATTCCCGGTATGCGAGCCAAGCTGCGGGTCGAGCTGATCTCATCACCCGACCTCTTTTGTCTCTCATCCTCAACCTCCAAAAGAAACAATGTCAGACCACCTCGACCAACTCTACCTCACTTATCTTGACACTGTTGACACCTACCAATCTCTTCGCACCTCTCTCGCAACCCACTTTTCTGCAGGGTTTCTCACCCTCGCGCAAGCGAATTTTAATTCCACGAGCGGGGGTCGGCGATATGGGGCAGACTTCTATGATGAGCGCATGACGGCCATAAGAGGTGTGGAGGTGGGAGGTGGAGTGTTCGAATGCAGACTCCTCCAACCGGAAGCGAAAGAAGGGGAGGGGGAGCAGAGGGAAGAGACGAAGGATACCGATCGGGAAGGCTCAGAGTTAAATACCGTTGAAAAGCCAAAGGAGCAGACACCAACTATAGACCCTCGAGATCCCATCCGTTGGTTTGGAATTCTAGTCCCACCCGCTCTCCGTCAGGCTCAATCAGAATTCACATTGTCCGTGCAGACAATCATCCCGCAGCTCACGACAACTGCCTCGAAGTTAGCCACTCTCTCCTCAGAGATAGAGTCGCACCGCAGTCACGCCAGCACTAAATATCTGTACAAGATATTAACCACAGCTCCCCCATCCCCGCTTCCGGAAGCCATTGAGTTACCCCCCCTGGACATTTCCAGCAATTTCATCCATCTCTGCACCGCAGCCCAAGCCGTGGGAGTCATTGAGAGATTTATGCCGGACTCGGAAGTACTTTGGCTGCTGAAAATCCCGTATGACAGGGTTGGGAAGGATGTAAAGTGGGAAAGCGCTGCGCAAAGAGGGGAGCGGGGGGAGGAGTTTCCACACATGTTCATGGAAAAGCTAGGGTTGAATGAGGTGGAGGAGGTGCGAGGAGTCGTAAGATTGGAAGAAAAGGGGTGGCGGGAATCTCTTGAAGGGATGCAGTGGCTAGAGTGATTACCTGCTATCAGATCATGTGGAGTCGTCACACTCAGCCGGGGGCAAAATACCCAATAAGGGTTGTTGAGATGACGACTGCAGCTCAAAATTTTCCAACGGTTCGCCGGCATGCTCCCACCGCACCTCTGCACGAAGCATGAGTTAATGCCCATGACCGTCATTATTACTATTGCTGTTATTATTACACAAAACTGATAGGATGCTGCAATGCAATGACCATCAGCAGGGAAACCGCAATGTCCCAAGTGATCCTGAGTGACATCCCCGGATCAGGCAAGCTACAGATAAATATCTCCAGACAAAAAATATGCACTTTAACCCCTCTTTGCTTTTTACTTTTTCCACACTGCCTGGATAAACCACAGCGTGCATTAGACCATAGTATCATACAAACCCTTGTTAACCACCGTGTGATATAATACCACGAGATATATCATACCATACCCCACCGCATAAGCGTTCACAATAATGGCGTATGGTTCGGCGGAGTTTTAAGCAAATGATTGGGGGTTATAATGGCAATCAAATTATATCCAATCTGTTTTGTGAATTCCATGGATCGAGCCAACCGATCGGATAGAACTGTGAGGAATTTCGAAGGTATGACCGCTTGAATCTATAGCGGTATTTCCACAAGATGAAATACCATCATAGCTTTAAGTAGTAAAGACAGAAGATAGAAACCCTGCAAGATAAATCCTCTGGCGCGTAGCGGACATTTATTGAAATATCCGCAGTCAACACGAGCATTCTATTCCCTTGTTCTGGTTTTGGCCAGCATCGTATCAACTTCCCCTATTCTTTTTTTTTTTTAAAAAAAAACACAACCCCATAATACCGATAAGAGTTATGAGACAGCGTTCCAATAGAACTAGGGTTGAGACCAATGTATATACGCTGATATCGTATATATCAGGACACCTCGCGCCCAAAGTAACCTGTTCGGGCACAAAAGTAACCATCCCAATACCCAGAAGTTCTACCACTGATCCGCAACCGAAATTCTGAAAAGCAAGCAACGCAGGCCAATCAGCCCGATCCAACCCAATGGATGAAAACAAACACAACAATACCCCCCTCCAGGGGCCATCAGCCCATGTCGTCAAATATATGCTCGAATCTATTCAGGAAAACAGATCCGACCAAGTTAAGTCAATCGAAACCCAGCAAGCTCCCAAGAAAGAGTGAAAGTTTGAGATACCAAGAAGGTCTCTCATAGTGACAAACATAAGATGTCACTCGCCAATAGTTGCACTTAACACCCCCCCCTCCACCCCTCTGCCCTTATCACCTCAAACTCAAAGAACCATTGACCTAGTTCCCACCACCGGTTCCGGTGCTGAAAGGCAGTCCACAGCACTGGAAAAATCTCAAGATCCACCTCCACAACCCACCTATGACGGAAAATAGCCCCTCCCTGACACCCATGACTTCCTCGACCTGTGCGTGGGTGCCAGATTCGAGGTCTCGAGATTTCAAAGACACACAATCAGTTGTGCTCAGCTGAAAACCGTCGAGCTCCGGGTCAAAAGGGACCGGAGCAGAGAGGAGAGGAGTTTGCTCGGTCGTGGCGTCTTGTGGGACGTCAGGTCCCTCCAACCATATGCCTTCGTAGAAGAAGGGGCTCACGTCCGAGGTCGAGGAGCACGCTGAATGGGCATAAGATGTTGAGATATGCGTGGGCCTTATCACAGGGGTATAGATTGCCGGGGCACTGGCAATTTCTTCGTCAGTTAACGGATAACTGGTGTGACAAGCCATGGCGGCAGACCTTGCGGTGGGATGGTAAGACATGGCAAACAAGGTAACCCGAGTTCGAAGGTGGGTATGTTTTTGGGGAGACTTCCGAATGTCTGGTACCGTGCCAGAGAGGAGTCAGTGGACAACCTCTTGGTGAGGGAAAATATGATGTCTAAAACAGAAAATTGAGACAGAGGGATGGAACACAGAATGTTTGTGTGAGCTGTGGGATATTTCCAGGAGGGATGATTCTTGAAGTAGGATTAAAAGAGGGAGCCAAGGCTTGGAGGTATGATGGTTTGAAAGTCTGGAGAGAGGATATGAAAAGTGACGATTCAAGATGACGCGGAAAACCAAGCCATCTCAATTTTTGTCCCTACTACCTCTTCCTATGCCTTATATATACAGTTTTCCAGTCCATGCTGTCTTTCATTTGCATCCCCCGAAAAAGCATCTCAGACGTATGTACGGCGCTTTCCCCCCACTACTTTTTCTCTATGGCGTTCGGCAGCGAAGTCCTGCCTCCAGGTACACTCATGCTCCCGAAACATGGCATTCACTGAATGTCCCGGCGTACGATGCCTCTTCCCAGTCTGTTTAATCAAAAGAAAGGATGAATGCATTCTTATCAGCCACAGGAAGAAACAGAAAACAGAAGAGACTTCCCCACCTACGACAACAGAAGCGCCGGTACTTCTAAGGCCGGTTTCCAGCAGTCGGGGCCGAGTTCGTCATATATCCTGATCTCTTCCATCGCATGATCACAAGATCCGATACCCACCCTTACTCAAAGGCCCAGCACTCTTCTCTATTTTTTCATCTGTCGTCGTGGATAGCAAACAGCCAGTTACACTCTTGATCACCAAATATCACAAATCATTCCTACCTACCATACTGAACGGTAGTGGAGACATCTGGGCACTAAGATAGAAAGAAAAAATAGCAAACAAACGCCCCGGGCAACCTATCACTGTATTGTATTCATACATTACATATCAGAAGCTCAAATCCCCTAACAATGGCTAACATTGATTTAAGGATGCGGGTACCCGTGAGCTGCGAGACGAGGAAAAACCGGACCAGGGTGTCAAAACCATCCAGGATACGTATCTGAATAAGAACCCACTGCAGTTTTCCTAGCGTTACAACAGTATTTCCGCCCTCATACCTGTTGACAAACCAGCGACCTGAGGAATACCATGTCATAATGGCCCATGGCACAATGCAGTGGTGGCTGGTTAGAGCTGTATCTCGGGAACCTGCCTGGAATGAAATAATGCCTCGCGAGCACGTACCTTTCTTCCCTCCTTTATATTCCCGCTAGGCAAGGCAAGCCTTACAAGAAATTAGGCATGCCACCAACAATACTAATGCTTGGATACGATAAACTCGTAGGTTGAAAGGTCACAGAACCACGGCTATTGACAGTGCCTGGATCCACCTTTGCACACGCGAACTACAAAATGGAGGTTCTGGCTTATTGGAAAGCGGTGACGATCTGTTATGATACCAAGCAGGATAGGTGGCAATGCACAACGTTTCAATTCACTGCTAAAGCGGTGCAGAATGCCTTCCGAGCCCGAACCCATCCCATCCCTTACACCGGTACCCTATGCTGCATCAAACCCCCACCACATTTACAGAGAAGGAAAGATAATCCACCAACTGAATGTTGAAGAGAAAGATAAAAAAAGGGGACGAAAAAAGAAAAAAAAAGAAAAAAAAGGCCTGGTGACGTCTTCGGAATGGGAAGGAAAGAAATAATAAAATGTAGAAATAAGAGAAATTCCGACCAACCAATACATCAAACATTATACAGTGGAAAAGACCTGCCAATCCTTTCTCCGATCATCTATCTACAGTTGCTCCTCTTACGATGGGCCGGATTGGGATTGATACAAAAAATATAATAAAAGAAAGTTGGAAAATAAATCACAGAAGATTGCGAGGAAGAAAAAAGGGGGGGAAGGCCGGTTGTAAAAAGAGAGAGAGGAAGCACGGAGAGGCTTCCAATTCATGGTCCGAATGTATCAAACAAATAATATCTTGATGTAGCCTTCAAAAACAGAGCGCTTTTGCGAGCCCGCATTTGAAGTTCTATTACCACCGCTCCCATTACCGCTGTTACCAGTTGCATTTGCTGTAATGCCTCCAATTACATTACCGTCAGCCATTCTGATGCTGCGATTGTCGAAGTTCACCGTAATATTGCCCCCAACCCCCAGACCCCCATAATCAATCCCGTCTGAAAATGCTACTTGTAGCTGATGTTGCGCCTTCTCGGCAACGGAGAGATTTCCAGCACTAGTCAAATATAAGACAGCAACTCTAGCAAAGTCCACTGCATCTGAATCAACCGCAGCCGTCCTTAAATCGGAGCTGTCACCCGAGAAGCCGGTCGCGCTTGGAACAGTACCACCGGCGGTTGGCGTGGGGGATCTGTCGAGAATCAAATCCCGTCTCATCCGCAGAAGAGCCGGCGATTTGTCAGTAGTAGATGTCCCCCCATTTGTTGAAGGCATGGATTCGCTATTGAACTGAACCAAGGCATTCTGCGTTGTACAAGAGATATCTTCATTGCTGAAGACCGCAAGGATCATTTCTTGATCCAATACAATGTTATACGATGGCTCGGCTAAATTGAAAAGCCGGGGCAATGCGGTTCCCATCGTGACATTCTGGATGCCCTTAACTAGGCCACCCTGTAGGTCTTGGAGATCAACCGTAGTGCAACTAGAATCCTCCTTCTGTGTGCAATTGGAGCCGGTGAATCCCGAGGTGCAGACACACCCACAGAAAGTACCTCTGGCAATGTTTACACCACCATTTTGGCAAGGATTCTTACTCCTGCATTCTGCGAGAACAGACCTCCGAGAGTCGTCATTACCGTTCTTATCATTTTTCGAAAGTTTAACCAGTTGTAGAGGAACGATGACGGCTGCCGATATGACAAGGAGAGCAAGAATTACGAGCAATATGAATGCCCAAAGAGGTAATCCGCAAACCCTCCGGCCTTGCCTACGCGATGGCCCAACTGAAGAATCGTTATCGCTGTTAAAGTCACCCGGCAGAGGCCACTGCGACATTGTAGTAGCTCGCCTGCCTTGCCTACTGGAAGCAAGAACCGGGGGTGGGAACGAAGCTAAAATATCAGATATTGAATCAGTCTCCCTTCCATTGCTACGACCTGAGTTGATCAGTTAGTCCCAGACGAAAAAATCGTAAAACAAAACAAAAAAACGCGATATAACATACTGGACGATTTATCCATATAACTCCTCCGCATACCCCATCTCGAATCTGGCCTTCCCGTCTCGAGTACAGCTGCCAGTTTTGTAGCCCTTCTGATCAGATCCGGCAGGCTCGTTAAGCTCCCCCTCGCTTCCGCATCACGGACAGCATCCATATTAAGTCTTGGAGGGAGCCGTCGCCCAGGTTTCGTGGGTCCTGCAGGAAATTTCCTAGGCGTAGATAGGTCATCTGAGCCCGGTGAATCCGAAGAGATGCCTTTGGAGTAGCCGAGATTATTCGGGAATGGAAAGCCAGAACTCTCATTATAATCCTCCTTGGTAAATGCGGCTGGGGGCTGAGCAAGTGGGGACGAACTGGCTGATCTCGACGAAACGGAAGACTGGGCAAGAGCAAAGCCCGGAAATGATGTCGGAGATTCTGCACCCGGCAACTTTAGAGTCGGAGAGCCTTTTTCGGCTGGTGAGCTGAGCCCGATTCCAACGCCTCCGGATGCCCCAGCCCCCGAGCTTGCGGTGTTCATCGATTCATCCGATGGTTTGAACCCAAACTCGTGGTCTGGGCTCTTTGTTCCACTTACTCCCTTGATTTCCGTAATGATTGGTTTTGACTTCCGGCCTAAACTAGCTTGTCGGACCAAACCTCTTTCGTCTTCCTCGGCATCTCCCGTGGGGAGTCTAAATTCTTCAGCTTCCCCTTCGCCAAAAAGTTCTTCCCCACCACGTGGATAGAGCTCGACCGGTCCAGCATCCCAACTAGAGGGTATGGCAGCACTTGAGGCGTATGAGCCGTGCCGATCCGAGGATTCCTCTGGGATCGGAGAAACCATGAGTGTTTGTTGCGAGTAGTAAGATGAAGTGCCACGTCGGGCAGCTGGCGGAGGGCCACTGCTGGATCTTCGCTGTTGGTTTGGAGGAGTAGGGATAGGTGGGGGAACAGTAGGAAAATTCGGTATCACTCCAAGAGAGCCGGCCGCGCTTGGGGTGGTGGCTTGCGCATTTGTGGGGTCAAAGCCGATATATATAGATCGGGAGCTGGATGTGGAAGGGCGGTTGGTCGACGCTGCAGGGTTTCCTACGTCTTCCGAGAAACGTGGTGCTCTAGGCTGCGGTCTGATTGGCTGTTGGTTTGGACGATAAGAAAAGCTGGGGTTCAGCTCTCGTTCCTGAACGTAGGATGATGGGTCAACATTCGAAGGAACATAGTTTGATCTAGCGGGTCGTGGTAGTGGACTTCGATTCCCACCGTTACTATTGCCGTCATTACCCGGCACTCTTAGCCCTTGCGGCATCTGCTGTGGCCCCCGGTTCCCACCGCTGTCTTGTCGAGAAGACATTGGTGACTTAGGAAGTTGGGGCTTCCGGGGCTGCGGTTGTGCTATTTGCGGCGAGGATCGGCTATCCAAATTCATTGCGAATGCTTCGCCGGCGCCGTATCGTGTCCCTATCGGGGAACCCTGGTACTCGTAGTCGCTATCCCCGTCTTCCTCCCGTCTTCTATAACGATAATCCCCATTCCTACTCGCCCCTCCCATGGCTGGCCTCCTGTGCTGACTCATTCACAGAGATCCGGACCTCTGAAACGACCCAGCCGAAGAAATCTTACAATAATTCTCTATGGTAGATAAGGCCCCGTTTTTCCACTCTCACAAGCCAGAATGTGTCTGTATAGCCTCTGATGCAGTAAGCGGGGCTACAGGTCGTTTCCCAATGTAGCTTATCACATAGAACGACAGTCTCTGTGTCCGGTAACTGTGTGACCGAAGTAGTGAATTTAACCGCTCAGCGGTCGATGTTGATGTTGTAAAGGTGCGGACTGCCGAGAGTAGACGTGTCTCTAGAATTGCTCCAAATAAAACCAATGCTGAGCCTTACAGTGCCTGTCACCGGGGCAAAATCAGAAAGCGCGGTGTGGAATTGGAGAAAGAACTCGGCAATATTAGCTCGGCTAATGGGTCCTAACGAATGACTGGAGTATAAGTAAATACGGATAAAAGTAGGAAACGGAAATCAGGCGTTGGGACCAAGAAAAAGTATAAGGGCGAAAATGCGATTGAAAATCGAGAGTGATTTAGACGCTGGCCTCCCCTGGGTGTCAAGAGTCTTCCGTCAAAGCTGCCGAAGCAAAGGTTTCCAGCCGTGGTAAGAAGCAGAAATGGCCGTCTTTCCAAGCAAAAGCATCACTCCTCATGGACCAGGTCGTCACTGAAGCCCGAAATCCTAGACGAGCCCTAGTTAACAAGACAATTTTGAGGGTAGTCTTGTTAGCAACAAATATCGAATGTGCCTAGGACTGCCTGACGAACCCCAAATCCTCCACCAAAAACGAGTGACTATAATGAGCGAACGTTTCCTCAAAGGGAGACTGTGGTGGGAAAAGGAGAGGAAACAAGAAGAAACGGGGGGGGATTTCTACTGACCGAAGAGACTCGATCTCTCCAAGAGCGCCAAAAATATCAGCTCATCCGTGGCAATCAAAAGGTGTCCCTTAGACCCAGTAAAGGCTAAAGCGTGAGAGTGCAGAGTAAAGGTACTGTAGGCTAGGGGGCTAATATCAAATGATTGCTTTTTGCTGCAGGCCTGCAGGTACCGGTATATTGAGGGAGTGAAAAGAAGCACGGGTTTCCCGGCTGCTCAACTTTTCGTAAGAGCGATTGTGCCGCACAGTTAAACGAATGGCGGTGATTCCGACTGAAGGTGCTTGTTGGTGGGCGAGAAGGTCGGCCTGTCTAATTTCCGGTACAGAAGTTAACTGAGCAGACCGCCCCCTCGAACACTTCAACAGTCAGCAATTTGGAGCCCGTGGGCTTTCTAGAGGGGCCGAAAAACGGAGAACGCAGCCCGGGAAGAGAATATGAACCTCAATCAGTTATGGAAGTAGTAGCTTTTGGTATACCCGCCTCCTTCCCTGAGGCTGCTTTTCGGCGAAAACCATCCTTGACTTCCCGTTTTCGTGACCTTTCACAAGTTCTGGCGGAACGGATGATGCCAGGGGCGCAGGACAATAGCCCCTGTGTTGTGTTACAGAAAGATGGAACATTGAAACCCTCCCCTGCATTTTTACCCAATCGAGGAGCGACTTGTCCACAGGCGAGCCGGGCCTGGAGCACTCGGAAACCATATTCGTGACAAAATATCGGCGACTCCCCGCAGTCGCAAAATGTTCTGCTCAGTGTGTAAGAGTTCATACCGGCAACTCCCATGCTGAAATTTTCTGCAGATACTCGAGTACAGGCCGTGGCGTCTGCCCTGTACGGTACTCGAGTACAAGTTACGTTTGCAACGTGCTCGAGTACCGGTACAGTACGAGTACAAGTACTCATCAGAGTGTAGAGCGGAGTTAATGTACTCGAGTAGCCGTCACAGGACCCCCAAAAGTTGTGAAGAAAAACTCGCGGGACAAAAGCCTACTGCACGAATCCCCCCCCCACAGCCCTCGTTTAATTAATTTAGCACCCGGCAAGCCACTGAACTCGAGAATTCAGAGAAAACAAGCACCTGGTTCTTCGGAGCGAAACCTACAAATGCCGTAATAAGAAGAGGCAAGAGGTTCTGCGCACTATACAAGTACGAGTACTAGGACTTGTGTAAGTGCAGTGTGACAACTTCTTGCTAGGATCAGGCCATCTGAGAGATTATCATGATGCTAGTATGGTGCTATACCTGCGACGGTTATTTGACTCTTAGCCGCATAACCCACTCCCTCCCACAACGCTCACATACGAGTACCGTACCGGTACCAAAGAAGTGTCCTGCGAGCAGCTGGCTGAAACAAAGATAGCCAGATCCACGGTGCCCACGAGAATTCTACCAAGATCGTCGGTCTAATTTCAAGGCCACCGGTAACTAAAAATCAAGAGTAACTTCCCCCCCCCCCCAATTCTTAACCAATACGATATGGTTAAGGAAGTCGCGGCTTGGTAAACCATCCTAATACCAGTAATGTTATGGTGCCGCCTTGCGGTACTTGTAGAACCTACAGTACCCTCAGTCTCAAGCCAAATCTAGGACACTAGTCCCAATATAGGAACAACCCATACCTAATTAGGAACTATATTGGCTAATTATTCAGCAAAACCCTTTTTTCTCCACACAAAGTCTCACCACCCCCCCTCCCATACAAACTTTGAATCCCCCTACAGCACCAACCAGAAGAGTAAAATGTCCGTCGTTGGTGGTATCGGGGGTAGGTTCTAAGATGCCGGCACCATACAATCATCAGAATCTAAGTGCAGTGACGGTACCCAGTTTCTGTATCCTTCCGGAACTTTGCGGTGCTCTGAATTACCAGATAAAGCCCCGATGAATACAGCGAGAATAGGTATTATACGTAAACTATCATCAATAACAAGACGACAACTACGGTCCCAGAGGGAGATTTAGAGGCACAAGTACCTGCCGGGTTAGCGTCGGTTTCTAGATAGCCTGTGTGTTTGATAAACTGTACACTCATGACACCGGGTCGAAGGCAAAAACCCCCCAGTAGAACCCCCTTCTGGTGTGGTATGGTACTGTATGTACCAAACTGCCAGTATCATGCGCTATTTTAGTTTATAATAGGGTAAAAGTTCCGGACTGCGAGCACCATTCAGGAGCACATAACCCTAGCTTGACCTACTATATATATTATGTATGTCAGAGTACCAGAATATCCCCCGAGTGGCTATAGTAGGCTATCATGGGCATGGGCTCTGCGGAGGGGGAGTCCACCCAATGTGTGCCAGTAGGTGCCATGAGATGGCTGATGGTAATTGTAAATATTCGACTCCCACAATAGGGTAGACCAATCGCAAACCCCCACGCATAACATTGCCGTCTGTATAGGAGGCAATACCTCAATTCCGGAAAGTAAAAATTGCGGGTACTCCTCAGCGGACATAAAAGTGATATCTCGCATGGGATCCCGGTATTCGGGGGGAGGTAAAGCTCCTATTTCCATACCAAGCAGCTGCGAGCTGTGAAAAAAGGGTATCCTATATCATAATTGGTTCCTCAATCCATCTAGGAGGTTATGATGTTTCCCTATGAAGTGAACGCCGATATGGGAAAGCCCGCCGCCTTCCCGATGAAGTAAATCTTTGTTCATATGTACTGCGGCCCTAGTATCTTGTGCAAGTACAATATACCGGTAAATTATTTGTAGGTTTGAAGGTAAAAGCAGAGAAGTAGCCATTTACCCTGCTAAGCTAGGCAAACAGAGAGCTTCGGCAAACGCACTCGAGCACCGTAAGTCAGAAGAGTAGCAGGGCTACAGGCAATTCACAACCGTTCGCCTCTCGGAAGGAGGAAGCCACAAACATGTGAATTATCAGATTCTTTTCCCAGTGAGCCGGCGCCCCCCAACCAAAAGGCATTTAATGACCAGGGCAGAACTACTCACTATACGGTAGTTTAGCTCTCATGGATAAGTAGTGTTTATCCCTTCTCTGGTCCCGCCTTCTTTAGTAGGTTTTTGGGATACGGGACTCCCCTAGTCAGAACTAGTATCCAATATTCAGACCATATCAAATAGCCACAACAAAGAGAAATACTCAGGGGTATCTCAGGTAGAAAAATCTCTTGCTCAATTCGATCTCGAGAAGCAGCAGAATAGAAAAGGTGGTTCAAGAAAAATGAAACATGAAAGCCTAGGCTCGTGCTCACTCTGCATCTTGATCAATTCATAGCATATAAACAGCACCATATGATTATGAACACCCGCGTACCTCGACACCAGTCGATTCACGCGCCTGACAGTGCAGTCTATGGTGGCGCAAGTATCGATGAAATATTTCATTTCTCCACCGATGAGCTACACAACTTACCTCTACACAGTCACCACATAGAGGGAGGATCATAGAATAAACTTAAATTAAATGCCCGTGCACTTAGCTTCCCTACCGGTAGACACGAAGATAGAGACTGCGGTCTATATGACCTGCCGGTGCGTTTCCATTGATCGGTTTGACAACCACTGTGATGCGGCCAATAGGTCTCTATCTCGCATTTATAGACCCCATTGTACCAGGGCAATCACTAGGAAAAAGAGTGCTCCCTTCAACAGCATACCGGAGGAGTCTCCCATGATGGATTGAGAAGCCTATCATATTCGTAATAGTACGGTAATAAGCACCTCAACTTATTGGAGTGTCGGCAAAGCGGGCAGTAATCATTGAGGGAGTGTTGAACTAGTCACAAGATAAGCAGGCGATTACTTTAGCACCCTTCACATAAACTTGCGCGTGGCTTTGCTTCAATGGAAGTAATGTTCAATAGCATTTGGCAGTGTTTATGCTTCCCTCCCCCCCAACGGCTGCCAATGTTATACCGGCACAGTACCGTACAAGGACGATCGCACCGGTAATCTCCAACTTTCCGGAAGTTCTCTCTCGGGGCGATAGAGGGGTTGAGATTGATTCTGACTAGGATAATTAACGTTTGTAGCTAAATGGAGGAAAGTGGGCTTTGGGAAATTGCGCTCGGGTGAATTTTGGGTGGGGGGAAATTACAGGAGTGACAACCTCTATTAGATAGATGAATACTGTATTGTACTCGAGTACTTGTACAGTATGTTGCTAGTATACAGATTTAACTAACCCATACGGTCCCCATGAGCATCGCATGGGTATTTTGGATACGGTACAAGTAGGTACGGCATTGTTCAATTGGGTTTGCTAGATACACCCTGATTGATTTCCGGCTCCACGGTATCACGATGCCCTAACATACACTCGTGCTCCAAACCCAGTCAGCAGGAGAGACGTTCCAGGTTCTCAGTGCTCGTGCACTACGAGGGTGCAATTATTAGGCATAGTATCATATTTTAAGGATTTTCCCCTTGAACACAGTAAGAGAAAGAGTATGGTATCATACCTGCAAATACGTTTTTTCGTATGATAAACAAAGGTTCTAGAGGAGGATGCTTAGGTAATCCGATTGTCTCCAAAGAGAATTACGATACCAGCTATGATATCGATAAATTTATGTGTGATACTGTACTCGAGCACAGCCAGCGTTGTGTTGGGCACGTCATTAGGGTCCCAGCCCTGGGACCGAACGGAATGTGATCGTTCCAGTCGTGTTCGGCATGTCTTCTTCCCCATCTTTTACCGGTATCCCATAGTTCGATGATCCTAGCCGAACCTTCTTCACCGCCTCTAGGCCTCTTGGGTTGAATGAGATATACTGCGCTCCAGTGAATTGCAAATGGAACTGTCATTATTTCAAGCGGGGCAGTTACTGAGCAATTGCGGGGCCGGGAGGAGCGAGGTGGAAACAGCTCACGTACCGCCAGTTATTAAGTGCATTAATACTAATTTTTTTTCTTTTTTCTCCCTTGATTAACTTTACCTCAGGTGGATGGTGCGGTCCGGCGGTAGGTTTTGTTTTTTTCCTTTAGCCCCCACTGGCATATTGTTTGGGAATGATTGATCCCCATTCTCAACCACTAGATGTGAGTCCAAAGACCGGTGTGATGGCCCACTAACGGGGGAATGTCCTACATTCCGGGCGATAGAACTCGCTTACATTCCTATTTATATTTTTTATTTCTCATTCTCTTCTTTGTCCCTTCCACCTTCATTTGTAGTGGCAGGCTTCGCCACAGGCGCAAGCACCGTGACACTTGAATTCCCCCTCCGCCTCTTTTGTTAGATGTACCGTACACATAACACTGAATTCAATTGCGATTTACCGGTACTTGGCTCGCTAGTGTTCTTCTGAAATTCCATGCTTGAGGTGAGATTTTCATGTTACTTTCTGTGGCTTCATTCACAAGCCTATGATGAATCGTCACATCTCCCCTAAGACACAGAATAATACTGCAATGGAGTATTGGTAGAGGAATTCGAGGATAGAACATCATCTCCTAACAACTGCTATCTCGATAAAGAGGAAGATCGCTCATTCAACTAAGAAAGCTAGAAAATACTATAAATAGCAGATCACAGTCTCGCAGAAGCCCAAGGGAGAAGGATCCCTAAAGCCCCGTGACTTGTGATATATTTGGTCATATATGGGCGTGGGTCGGCTCCAATATCTTTTGACCACTAGCCACATAAGAAACACGGACTAGGTTTTCTCATAGTAAGATATGTGATTTTACCTTGAGCATTAAATCTACTGACAAAAAAACATTTACCCCCAATTCACTTCACGACTTTCAACACCCCAATAGGATCTGTCATTTTTGATCACAGGAGCTCGCTCGAGTGCTCCCCATACCACACCGTTCTCTCCCGCAATTGCGAGAGAGCAAGGCGTAGCGTTTCATAAACTTATATATATATAGCTCCCATCTCTCAGTATATTTCCCATCCATTCAAGAAAGCTCTTGTAGTTTCGTTTGCGGCCCATGACCAACGGGGCCAAGATGGTGGAAAGTGCGGTTATGAATTTAAAGGGTAATGTGATAGGTCAAAATAGCGTTACCTCCCTCGTTTGAATGGAGGCCAGTTTACCAGTACCTTCGGTAGCTACCCGCCTCATTGTTCCCGGCTAGGTACGTTGTTGGGCCAGGCATAAGGGAGATGGGTAACTGAGCAGACAGCACAGCAGTACGGAATGATGATTAAGCCCAGAGGGAGGCTGGCTGTGATTGAGTCCGGGATACTGCAGATGGTCACTCAATCTGTCCTTCATTGTTGGGCTTTATCTAGTGTTTCCTATCAGCATTTTTTTTTTCTCGGAGGTACCAATTAGCCATCATTTATCACTCGGTATACAGGTAATGGGCGAGAATGTCATTTTCTGAGGCTCTGCGGGGGCATCCATTTTTCCAAGTAGTTTTCACCTTCTTCAGTCATGATTATTTCGCCCTCAACCTAAATTTGCCGTTAGAACGTTAAAACCCGTCTGCCTTGGGTTATGGTGTCAGTTTTATTTCTCGTCGGCGCAGGCGCTGTTCTAGGCTTGCCGTTTGATACAGCAACGTACTCGGACCTCAATTTCATGAAACTCAAGAGCCGAAGGAGGGGCGCGAAGGTACAGTGCAGAGTGCTACAAGTGCTCGAGTATAGATTTGCGTGGTTCGGAATATTTGGCTGTTTCCTTCCTGGTTTATTTTCCTTATTTCTTTCTTCATCTCAGTGTTATTATTCACAAGGTGAAGGTGAAGTGCAAGGCCATGTCTCCCGGGTGTCGGCCAGAGGGCGGGGTTTTTCTTCTGATGAGAGATTTACGGCGACTGACACCTAGGGAATGCAGGGATTTCCGGTTACACACTTTTTTGTTTTTATTCTTCCATAATACGGTATGCAGTTTGTCTTTGCCAGTAGGTCTTATAGAATTCAGTAAAATGTTTCTTGTATCATTCCATAGAGTATCATACCGTAAATGGGCCGATAGGATTTACGTTCAAAACATCTGGACTACTGGACCGGGGCTCGCCCTGCCTTACTGTGTGCTTGCTTATGTAACCAACCTAAAAAAAGGCTTCCAGGAGCGCGCGGATCACAATAAAGCCTGCCACAAGAACGGCAATCCTTCTAGCGTGTGTTTGTCAAGACGAAAGGGTTTCCCACCAATCCCATCCAACTAGTCAGCAACCAGAACCAAATCCTCGTCCTCCCTTTCCGTTTCTTCTCTCCCTTTCTCATCCAACTCAACAGTAACTTAGCTGTTGCGTCTCTCCATCTATCGCCGTCGTCGTCGTCGTCGTCCTCGCCGTCGTCGCTGCTTCTCCCGCGTCCCTCATATTCGACTCAACTCAGGTAGCCTCGTCTTCATCCTCTTTCTATCTAGCTTCCTTCTCTGCGTCTGTTCCCTCTCGCTTCCGCTCCTTTCTTCCTTTTTTCCCTTTTCCCTCCTTTGTTCCTCTCTTCCTCTTTTCATCATCCACTTCATATCCTTCATCCTCCGCCCGACCTTTAATCACCCTCGATAGATCTCTCTACTATTATCCTCCCGATCCATCTTATTCCAAATAAGACTCGACGGATTTTCACCCGGACCTATTCTAGTTTCTCCTGGCAGTTTATTCTCTGTTCTGTTCAAACTGAAAGAGACTCTGTTTCCTTTGTCTGCTGGTGGATCAACGCACCTGACCTGTCCTGTACCTCCCTCGTCTGTGAGGAAGAAAATATCGTTTTTTTGCTGGAAACTTTAAGGGTCTCGGGTGGGAAGCTTTTATTTCTTGGTGTAAGAAGAAGAAACAAGCGAGCAAAGTTGTCCTGTGCTACCAGAGGGAAAGAGAAGCTTAGTATTCACACTTCCCACAGTGTACGTATCACCACCCTTTTTGTTCTGTATCGAGTCTTGCCCGTGAGCACATACGCTAGCTAAGAAAACCAGTCGAGGTGTTGAATGCTCCATTTCCTTGCTCTCTGGAATTTCTCGTACTCTTTTCTTCTTCCTTCCTTTATTTCATTCTCATCTCCTCCCCTCTTTCTCACCCTGCTTTGCTCGGACTTGATTGTTTGCTCCAAACGCGTCTCTTTTTCCTGTTACGTTTTTTTATTTTTTTTCTTGGAAGCTGATCCACGGTATGGCTTGCACAGACCTTGTATCTTGTTGCCTTACAGGTGAAGAGAATTGTTAGTGAGAAGCAAAGCAAGTCACCTTAAGAAAAGAAGCAGTTGCATCAATCTCGTGAAAATCTCGAATTCAGGATGGCCGACGATTTCGATATCGATATCTACGGCGATCTAAACCCTGACGAACCAGCGACTACTTTCAAGAAGGAGGATGAGGACTTGTTTCTTGACCAAAACCAGGGAGACACTAATGGCGATAATAAGCAGAATACTGCTGCAGGTGAAGACACCAATATGGGCTCTGCTGCAGGTGATGGTGATAACTCTGGCAACTCCGCGATCGTAAAAGAAGAGGCAGCGGTCCAGACGAAACAGAAGAGAAAGCTTGATGATCGGCCTTTTGACCCTGCCGCTACTACGGCTCTTTATGTCGCCGATTTGCACTGGTGGACTACTGACGATGATATCCGTGGGTGGGTAAACGAATGCGGTTGCGAGGACGAATTGAAAGATATTACCTTCAGCGAGCACAAGGTCAATGGTAAATCCAAGGGGTAAGCTTCTCCTCGCTATCCAACCACCTGAAAGCTTGGTTAAACGTTCTTGTCGATATAGGGTTGCTTTTGTTGAGTTTACTTCTCCCCAGGCCGCAACGGCTGTTAAAAACAAAATTGAGGTTGGAGGAAGTCAGCCAGCTTACATGGGTAAACGACATACGGTCTCTTATACCAATCCTAGCGTCAATCCATTCCGCACCCTTCCCAAAGATGCTCCTCAGCGTGATAGGCCTCGTGATGGATTTCAAGGTGGAAGAGGCAATGGTGCTAGCAGCGGGGAGCGTGGCGGTCACTCCGGACCACCAGCTGTTCAACCTTCCGCAATCGGCATGGCAGGAGGTATGAACTCTGGTGGAGGTTTTAGGGGTAATCGTGGTGGGTTCGGGGGGCCAAACCGCGGCAATATGGGGAGCGGGTTTGTCGGTAATCGTGGTGGCTTCGGAGGCCCAGTTGGTGGCCCGCAATCCCCCCAACCTGGTTTCCAGGCTCCGATGAACAACTTCGGTGGGCAAGGTATGCCAATGCAACAATTTGGTGGAGGAAACTTCCAAGCGGGTAATTTCCCCGCCGGTAGAGGTGGTATGAATCCTATGAGGGGTGGGCCAGCAGGTATGAGAGGTAGAGGCGGCATGGGGCACAACGGTATGATGGGCGGTGGCATGGGTGGCATGGGCGGAAACATGGGTGGTGGGATGGGAATGGGTGGTAATATGGGCGGCATGGGCGGTAATATGGGTGGAAACATGGGCGCCGGTAATATGGATGGTGGCTTTAATCCTATCGGAATGGGAGGCTTCAACCCCATGGGTATGGGTATGTATGGTCAAGGATTCCAACCGTCTGCGCGTTCACTTACGACCTACCCCAATCAAGCAGGCCCTGGGGGATTTCCAGCTCCTCACTTTAACCCGGCATTCTTTCCTGGCGGTCCACAAGGGGGCAACCAAGGCCAATGGGAGAACCCACATCCAGCAAAGAGGCCTCGCCCCAATGAGTAGCGATCGGTGTGATCTGGAAAAACAAAATGCTACCAATATTATTACTGTACTACGAAAAACCATTGGTGGATCCTGACTATGGGTGCTCAATTTGCTAATTTTTCTACTTGAATTCTTTCATGGTTTGCGCTTAGGTCTCGGGGGTGGGTGAGAGGATTTTCGGCGATGGAAAAGCTTTACGGGAACCATAGTCTTTTTTTCAACCGTCTCCCTTCCTCCCCCCCTTTTTTTTCTCCTCTCTTTCTTCCCTTGGTATTCAATTTCTTCCCCATGTAGTTTATCGCAAAAGCTTTTTTTAGTGCAGTTTTCAAAACACAATCTCGGAGTTCTTTTGTGCAGTCTTCTCTATTTTCTCTGTTTCCTCTATCTCCTTAGCTTTAGTCTTCCGTATGCCTGGTTCATATTCCTTACCCGCTTTCTAGGCTTCCTTATTCCCCTATATCTTTTCTGCAAAGCATGAGGAGTACGTGAGTGTTTCTGTGAGCGCCGTGATTGAGGGACTTGGTGATTCGAAGGAGGGTGTATTGATAATTGGCTTATGTTAGCTTGAACTGGTCATTTCTCATCTCTCACATTTTCCTTCTCTACGAATTATGAGGGAGAATGTTTTTTTTTTTTTAGCAAAACGATTGGATTTCTCTCCTCACGGTGCTGAAGACACGCTGGTATATAATGGATCATAGCTTTTTTTCATTGTGGCAGCGATTTCAGATGGTGTTGCGGTATTGTTACTGGGCGGGTGGCTATTGTTACGGCATTGAAAATTCGATATGGAGTTTTCGGTGCTTAATTAGTCTTTGTGTTGAATTAAGGTTTGGGATGCAGTCTATGGTATCAGTCTTCCCTAAAGCCGCTATTTCTATTACCGGTAGTCTTAGGATCAGTGTGATGCCGGCACGGTATGTGTTAGGCTAGTTGCATAGGGAGCCTCTGAGCAGAACCACAAGGCTATCTGTTGGAGTCAAATCGCCTTGTTTGCTTTAATTATTTAAAGTACCGGCGTGTGTCAATAGTTTCCCTTGCGGAGAGAGCTTCTCGACGTAGTGCGGTAATTTAGACGCCAGCTTTCCCCCCGTAGTCTCAGCACTATCCATCCGTCTCCGCGATAGACTACGTTTATGATTCCATCCGACGGTAAGAGGAAGGGGTAATGCATGCATATACAAGTATCACAAATGTACTCGTAAATACAAAATCTCTGAAGCCCCCTCCCACCTGATATAAATTTAAATTTAGTATGGCTTTAGGAGCCCGACGCAGTGTTCCCCCTTAGCGGCCCGGATGCTCCACTGACCACTAACCTTCGCTCCAAGTGCACTGCATCACGCTGCTGTGCTTGTATCATAAGGTGTGACAATATTATGACACCAATAAATTAGTATGATATGCCGTAAAGAGGGTGACCCGGCGCGAGTTAAGCTTAGGTTAGGGTTGGAAATCCCAGCAGGCAGAGCCGCGCCAAGTCCTAGTCTAACCTGAGCTATCTTCGCCCACCAAGACACAAGCTGGCCCTTTGTCATAGACCCGCAATCTATCGTATCTAGCGACAGCACTGGCAATCACCACCACCACCCCAGTCCCACGATACGCAGGATGGAAATCGCAAAGTCCCTCGTAAAATGTGTGGCTCGTGCCTTTTACGATACAAAGCATATCCTTGTCATCGATGCGCTCATGATCCATAACGCGTATGTCCCTTGGGTTTCCACTGTTGCCCCGGAGAAAGCTTTTTATTACTCTACCAATGTTTTTGCTGCTGACGATGCAGTGTTCGCGATGACGAACTGGGGAAACTGTTGGGCTTTCAATCCAAGGACTTACAGAAACTATGTGGGAGGTTAAAGGAGGATCGTATGCTCGCTGTGTGGGTCTCCGAGGTCCTTGTGGCAAGTGTGCAGCGTAGGTTCCCGGCTGACTCAGTGGATGTAGGCATAACCGGCCGGAGCAGAAGGAAGGGCAACAGCGACCGACAAACAGGACTTACTACTATGTTGAGTTCAGGAGCACGATCGACGCCGTCAAGTATCGCATGCACGGTGTTGTCAAGGACGTGGAAAAGAAGATGAATAAGGACGCTGATACAAAAGGATATGTATGCCCGTACTGCCAGAAGAGGTTCTCGATCCTGGATGCGATGTCGGTGGCTCGTGATGAGATGGGGCTGTTTGTTTGCGATCGGTGTAATACTACACTTGTGGATGACGACGATAGCGCCGAGGTCAAAACAAGTCAGGAACGGTTGGGGAGACTAATGGAGCAGATGAAGAAGATTATTGATATGCTAAAGATGATTGATGAGATCGTTGTGCCGGTGTGGGTGCTTCTTTTGGTATCCACGGGCTGTATAAGGCTAACGCTCGCAGTAATGATTTCGAGACTGCTATTGCGAATTCTGTTCCTGTGCCTCGAGATAAGAATCACCTCTACTCAGTCCCTGTCGCTGGGAAAGGCGCTACAAGCGCCCGAAGCTCCGGTGCTCCTGCTTCCATTGAAGTTTCTTTCACTTCCACCTCGGAGAAGACAGCTGCTGAGCTTGCCTCAGAGCAGGCGATGAAGCAAGCTCAGGCCGACAAGAATGCACTTCCAGTTTGGCACACAAAGTCCACCGTCGACCCCGGCGCTGCGACTACCGCTGGGGCCAAGGAGGCTGCGGAGAGGGAAGCTCGTGCCCTCGATGGTATTGGAATTGCGCAAAAGTCCAAAGAGGAGGAAGACAAGAAGGCTGCCGCCAGCGACGGGGCAAATGGTATCCAGGCAGATGGTAAGGTGATACGCTGCCTACTCTAACATGTTTACTAAACCAACGGTGCGCTAGCTATCGCCGAATACTATGCCGCATTGGCGGCCCAGAAGGCCAAGGAAGCTCAGGAGGAGCAAGAGGAAGAAGATGACGACGAAGAGGAAGAAGACGGGGAGGAGGGGGGGCAGGGGATTGAGGGTGAGGGGCACAGAGAGGAGGGGGAAGAAGACGAAGAGGAGGATGAGGACGAGGATGGGGAAGAGGAGGAAGACGACGAAGGAAACTTTGAAGACGTCGTTAATGGTAACGCTGTCACTTCTCTTGCCGCTCCGAATCCAGCCAAGGCCAAGGACGATGACTCGGATGACGACTCCACGGCCCCCGCTGCTAAAAAACTGAAGCTTACTGAGGTTGAGGACAAAGAAGAAGGCGGAGAAGAGGACTCCGAAGAGGAGGCTGACTTTGAGGATGTTTAGAGTGGTACGATTCTCTGGGCGGCCACTATTGGCGGCGAAGTGATATTATACTCGCGAAGATACCTGAGGTTGTAGCTGGGATGATTGACATGATGTAATTTCTACTGTCTCTCCATGCTTCCCGAGTCTTTTCATGTTTTTTCTTTTTAGCACTTTCTCTCTTCCTGTTATAGTGGTTACTCTTTGTTTGTTAGATTTGGGTAGGCCGGCTCTATGTAGAATAATGTATTATAGATTGCTAATGGGAGTGATAGCTTGCAATGGGTTAAATGGCTATAGCATTCGGGTCTTGTATGTATTACTTATCGCAATATTGGGCTCTCAGCTCTGTAGGACAGATGTGGGAAGTTCGAGGGTTGCATGTGCTCCTGACACCAGCCCCCAACCCTAAACCCTGGACCCTGGTTCGACGAGTGAGTTCCTGGCCCCGAGCAGAAAACATCGTCACCAATAGCCCTCCACAACTCACTCTCTATCAAATTGATCCGAAAATCTCCACCCCATCAACTCCACTCAGTCAAGATGTCCATGCGACTAACCAAAGGCCTCGCGGGTAAGCTTATCCATCCCCTGCGCTCCAATAACCACCATCAACTCTGCAATGTTCCGATGAAACTAATAGCGGGGTCGAAACATCTGTAGGAGCAACCCGCCTCCGCCCCACAGCCGCCCTCCTACCAAAGCTTGTTCCGGCAATCAACGTCGCCACGACCCGTTGCCAATCAACCGGAACCCCAGCGCCAGTGGACCCCAAGACCAAGGCCCAATCCATCCTCGATGCTCTCCCGGGATCTACGCTCGTCTCCAAAACCGCAATTCTCTCTTCCATCGCCGGCCTCTCAGTGGCTGCCATCTCCAGTGAACTCTACGTCCTGAATGAGGAAACACTGGTAGCCCTTAGCCTCCTCGCGACGTTTTACGGCATCGCCCGTATGGGTGGGCCAATGTACACTGCTTGGGCAACCGCACAGGTCAACAAGATTCGCGACATCCTCAATAGTGCTCGCGAGGACCATACACGTGCCGTCCGGGACCGTATCGAGAGCGTGCAGCAGATGAGTAGTGTCGTGGAAGTTACACGGGGGCTTTTCGAGGTCTCGAAGGAGACAGCGAGGCTCGAGGCTACGGCTTTCGAGCTCGAGCAGAAGACTGCATTCGCCGCCGAGGCTAAGAGTGTTCTTGATAGTTGGGTCAGGTACGAGGCGCAGGTTAAGCAGAGGCAGCAGAAAGAGTTGGCCGAAAGTTTGATCGCAAAGGTTAAGAAGGATCTGGGGGAGCCAAAGACCCTGGCCCAGATTTTGCAACAGAGTGTTCAGGATGTTGAGAGTATGATATTGCCCCTCCACCCCTTTTTTCTCCGTCTCCTGGAATTTCTTCAGGGTTCCCGTCACAGGTTGAGAGCGAGACTAATATTTTACCCCTTCTATAGGAATCTTTTCCACCAGAAAGTAAATATCATAATTACCCGTTTTCGTTTCTCGGACTTTTTAGATTGGGGGTAGTTTGGGTAGGGCGGCTTGATCACTATGGAATACCGGGGTTTCCCCTTTTTCTACATAAAACAAGAGAAATTACGCCACTGGTATTGGTATTCCTCAATTGTTTTCTTCTTTTTCTTCTTTTTCCTTCTCCCCAGGCTTCTCCAAGAAATTAGTATAGAGTCCACTGAAAGCAATTCAAGGTGAAAAGGAAAAGCGTAGCCAAAAGGGAAAAGGTTTAAAACTACCCCGCCAATATTGTCAATGGGATAGGGTGCGAACTAGACGCAACTATTCTACACCAAAACCTTGTTTATCGAAAACAATTGACAAAACTGTTGCGCCTCGAAGGGAATTGGGAGTTTCTCCTTTATTTTTAAAAAAAGATCCGCCACTATGAGCCGAATGCCATCTCCTTTTTTATCTATGCTGGGGATTAGCGACAGCTGATTTTGTGTACAGAGATAGCTTTCGTGAGAGTTTACGTTTGCAATGGCCTGGCCAGGATTCAAGCCTTTCGGGCAGGTCCGTGTACAGTTCATGATGGTATGACATCTGTAAAGACTCATCTCGTTCTCAAGAGCGCTCTTTCTAGCACCCTTAGCCTCGTCTCTAGAGTCTGCCAACCACCTATACGACTGAAGAAGGACAGCCGGGCCAAGGTAGTCGGATGAATTCCACCTAGGAAATGCCAGTCAGCCACTGTTATCCCATGAAAACTGCACGTACGGGTGAGGATAAAACAAACCAGTAAGATGGGCAAGAAGTCGAGCAACAAGCGCAAAGAATACACTCGTACAATCCATCAAGCTTTTTCCTCTCCTCTACGGACTGGCGGTACTCCCTTCCGTCAGGGGAGGGAGTCTTGCGCTGGAGATATGGCTTGATAGACTTGTACTGCTTGTAGAATTGTGTAAGATCTGGAACCAAATCTTTCACGACGTAGGTGTGCGGAAGCGGGTAAATCTTGACGGGGGCAGAGTCGGAGACATTGATACGGCCTATTCACAGACACATTAGCAATCTTCCTTAACCTCATTCAGAAAGGGATGGAATCAAAAACTCAAGAAGCCTACACAAGCAAGCCAAAGTATTGCTCCCTTGAATATTCATGGCACAACTCCCGCAAATTCCCTCACGACAAGAGCGTCTAAAGGTGAGCGTAGGGTCAACCTCATTCTTGAGTCTGATTAAAGCGTCCAGCACCATGGGCCCAGTCTGGTTCATATCCAATTCGTAGGTCTGCATGTAAGGCTTCTTCTCGGGGGTGTCTGGGTTCCATCGATAGATCTGGAATTGCTTGGTATTCGGCTTCTTGGAACCAGGCTCGGTAGGGGCGGTCTGGGGGGTTGCGACAGATGCTAATGTGCGGAGGCCAGTGGTGGGCCTGGCGGATATTAAAGTTGCGCGGAGCAACGGGCGAGAGAGGAATGTGGTATTCATGGTAGGGGTTAGTGGGGGTGTTGATGATAAGATGAGGGAGTGGCGTGTGGTCGAGAAAGAGAGAAAGAGCACCTGGTGAGGCTCTAATTTTCCGTGAGCGGCAGGGAGGCCGTGATTGAGGTAAAATGAGGTTGTCGGCAAATGTGCTCGTGATTGAGCCCTGGGAAGAATCCAGTGGACTCCATAGAGCCGAGGGAATACGGATGCTGACATAACAAAATGGGAATGTCTTGATTGGCCGAAAACCGGTCTCTATGGCGTCACTTGCAATCCTTACGTTTGTCACCTTGAGATCCCTCGAGGTATTTCTTATAGCATACTCGTAGTACATTTGGAAAAAGAGTCTATTTAACCATTGACACTGACACTTATGTACTCGGGTATGACTAGACTATGAGTGGTATTCGCGTCCGATGAGTTTGCGTACACGAGAAAAAAAAGGGAGAAAACCTGCATGAGACTCCTATGAATGAACTCTAATGGGTCCGGTTCTGCGCCAACCCCGGTATAATACAGCAGGACAGGTACCGCACATTTCTGGAGAATCTCTTATGGAGCATTTAGAAAGCACCTCTGAATTGATCCAAAATTTGCCGCACAAGAGGTCTCTGCCCGGTGCCTTGATTAGCATCAGCCACGCCCTCTCCTTCCCTCAATCTTCTCCTAAGATTCTCGAACTCCGCACCTTGGCTATCTTTGAATAGCCATTTGGGAATTCTCCATTTCGACCTAGGCAGTAGATCCATCCTCCAGGCATATCCCACGATCCACCCAACAGCTACCGACAGTAAAGATCCCGGAGGCTGGCACAAGGCGAGTTGAGTCGACAGTAGGTAGACATAGAATTTATCGGATAGAGTAATTCCTGGCCCCTCCTCTCCGTCAGAGTTGGTAGATGTGAGCAGGCGAAATTTGTAAACCCCGGGAATCACGGCGTGATATTGGGCCAAGGCAGCAAAGAGAATTGGAGTTGGACCGGGTGGTAGGTAGTTCATTTGGCCGAATGTGAGTGGGCGAAATACGGCAGCTAACAAGAGCGGTGCTGCAATATTTGTGGCGACGAAGCAGTAAGTGAGGAAAGAAGCGTATTTTCGGGTTCCAAATAGGCGCTCTATAGCCCTAAGATGATAGATCACCAAAGCGCCAAAGAGCAGCTCGCCTGCGTTTGCGTAGCATGTCTGGTGGAAAGTCATGGGTGTTATAATCCTAACTGCGATATTGGGAGGGGTGTGTATTGGTACTGACCTGCCAGATGAAAATTCGCCAAACTTGTCGGTGAACCCACAGATGAGGAATTATTTGTATATGGAAATAATGTTTGATGTCGAGTATTGAGGCTAGGAGAGATGAGGCGACTATGAAGTAGAGGAGAGCCTGCGAGACTGGGGCGGAGCGAAAGCCAGATTGTTGCATTTTTCTGAAGTTGGTCGAGGCCCGCAAGGGGTCCACTTGTTTGGGAGCGGCGTAGGAGGGGGCTATTCGGTGCTAGTATGTGTTATTATTCCTCTTGCTTTTTCTTCTGGCGATGGTTCGAGGTGTGATTCGAGATGAGAGGTCAAAGGTTAGGATTGTCATTCGTTAGTGAGGAGGACACGCTCCTTACATACCGGTATTCTTACACTGAGATTTGGGAGCGATGGAATTAATTCGGTAGGACAGGGTTGTCTGGGCCACAGCCCAGGTTTAGACTATGTCACTGATGGGGCGCGGAACCGGCTGCCACACACCAGACTTTAAACGCGCATCTCATTTCCTCTAACCACCTCCCTCACCCCGCCCCCACCAGACACACATCTCCTTCTCTTTCTCTTCATTCACTGAGTCTTTCTTCTCAATCAACAAACCGTATCGTTTAACTCCCTGGGATACCTTCCACGATGGCTGAAAAGGATGAACAACCCCCCGCACTGCTTCAGACTCGAGAGGTGCTTGCTCCTGTAAATCAAGAGCAAAACATCAATCCATTCACAGTTGAAGGGGCCTTGGTTGACGGCAAAGTTGTCGCTATCGATTACGAGAAGCTCATCAGGGACTTTGGTACCAGACGGATTTCCCCTGAGCTTCTCGCTCGCTTTGAGAAGCTTACTGGGCATAGGCCCCATCAATTTCTGCGAAGAGGAATGTTCTTTTCCCATAGAGATTTAGAGAGAATCCTCAACCTTTATGAGCAAGGGAAACAATTCTACATCTATACTGGGAGGGGCCCTAGCAGTGAGAGTATGCATCTTGGGCACATGGTTCCCTTTATGTTTACCAAGTAACTATGAACCATTACCTTTTCCTTGATGCTCACTTGCTAATTTGAAGTAGGTGGCTTCAGGAAGCTTTTGACGTTCCCCTGTGCATCATGTTGACGGATGATGAGAAATTTCTTTTTAAGCAAAACCTCACCATCGAGAACGTCAAAACCTTCGCCCGGGAAAATGCGAAGGATATCATCGCTATGGGCTTTGATGTGAACAAGACATTCATATTCTCTGACCTTGATTATATGGGAGGAGCCTTCTATGAGAATATTTTGAAAGTAGCCCGTTGTATAACCACGAACCAGAGTAAAGCAGCGTTTGGTTTCACCGATAGGTAGGTCACTTGCTCCCTCACGGATAGTTTGTTCTTACGCGAGGAAAGTGATAATATCGGCAAGCTGCACTTCACCGCCGTGCAAGCCAGCACAGCGTTTTCGACTACCTTCCCCCATATATTTGGTGACGATCCGATCAAAGTGAGAGAGATCCCGTCCTTGATCCCTTGTGCCATCGATCAAGATCCGTACTTCCGCCTGACTAGAGACGTCGCTGCGAGATTGAAATACCAAAAGCCAGCCCTAATTCATGCAAAATTCTTCCCGGCCCTTGAGGGTTCTGGTAGTAAGATGAGTGCTAGTATCGACACCAGCGCGATCTTCATGAATGACACTCCAAATGCAATGTTTGTTTTGATTCGTTTGAGTGCCATGAAATTGAGTGCTGATCTCTGATTATAGAAAAAAGAAGATCAACAAGTATGCCTTCTCCGGGGGTCAGACCACTACTGAGGAACAACGCCTGTATGGGGGTAACCCGGATGTCGATGTCTCGTTTCAGTACTTGACTTTCTTCCTTGAGGACGACGAGGAACTGGAAAACATACGTCAGTCTTATATCAAGGGCACTCTCCTCACTGGAGAGCTTAAGGCTAGGTGCATCAAGGAGCTACAGGGCTTTATTGCAGGCTTCCAGGAGAGAAAGAAGGCCGTTACGGATGAGATCTGTGCAGAATTTATGAGGCCAAGGCCACTCACTTGGGGCCACGGCCGGCCTAGGGATGGGGGCATCGGGGGTGTTGTCGAGAAAGTTAAGTCGGCTACTATTGGCTAGATCAATGCGATTTCGGCCTTCGGGCCTCGTCGATATGTAGATCAGATCATAACGAAATACCCAATTTCCGTTTCCAGGCCGGGCCGTTGGTCCTTGAGGTTCATGTCCGTTCCTTGGTCCTGCCCTAGGAGGTAGACTTGGAAAGATGGGGCATGATTTAGAGCCTGACGGTAGGACGGCTGCTGCCTTGCCTTCCAAACTACTACCGTGTGGGGTTGTATAATATTGGTCCTAACCTAGCCCGGGCTCATGGAGGTAAGTGTGGGTGTGAGCGCTGTGTGGCTGACCCCTGAAGAACCCGACACGATATGGTGTAGGATACCCAAATATATTGTGTTATCTGGTATTTCAGTGCTGTACGTACAAAGTGCCCCGCAAGATCTTAGAAACCCCCCCTCATGCGCAGATTTTTCCGGGATGTATCGTATTTGATGGGCTGTATTCTGCAGAGCGAACTTTTATATAAGCATCATTATCGTGATAATATTCACTTTTTTTAAACCCCCCCCCCCCTCCCATTATGATCGAGTGATTTTATGTGATGAAAGCGGATTGCATGGGGGATGAAGAAAGATGTAAAAAATGTAAAAAAAGGAGCTCACAACATTACCATCTATCTATCGATCTATTTTTATTTTATTTTTGGCTCCTTTTGGAAGTTTTACCTTTACTGGGCGTTGGCCTGAGGGTTAGTCTGGTGGTTAGGTGCGCCTCTCTATTCGAGGCTTCCAACACCTTCTCTGCAGTATTTTCCCGTGAAATATGGTTCTGGCGAACGCTGGGGGGGGTGCTTCGAGAACCGAGCGGGGAGCTTTGGGGAGGTAATGCAGACGGGCGTGAACGTGAACTTGAACTTGAAAGCGTAAACAAAGCAGTTGATTGGCTATTGCTGGCCACAAGACATTCACCATAGCTCAAGTGCGGAAGATAGAACCTCCTTTTCGTCATGAACACACTTGTCCTTTCCCGGCGCACAGCAACGTTCGAGTTCAGGTTCATGGCTCCCCACAGATCCTCCCTATTGGCGTGGGGACCATGTTGAGTGGGGATGGGTATGTAACTTAGGTGTTTCTTACAATTGCTAGAATTGAACGGGGGAGATTGGGGAGTTTGTTGGTTGGGAGCGATTGCACTCTAGAGCCTTTTATGGCTGTTATTGCAAGTCACGGTACCGGTGTTGCGTATGTGGCTGCATAGCTCGCGATGGGTGGGTGGGTGGGCATATGGGGTCCTTGTCCCATTTGTTTGCTTTTAGCTATGGCAGTTCTTGGGCCGTTTTTATTCGTCTTTCAACTACTGCTCTCCTTTCCTCTGTACTCGTAGGTGCGATCGAAGGAGCAACGCTAACTAAGCTGTGTAGAAATTCACCCCTTCTCTGCTGTACCGTATTGCTATCTCACTTGATTCGCTGCCGCAAAATATCTGGTGTCATAGCTAAGGTTTCCACTGAGGCAATTGCATTCCTTGTCACATGCATAACTGGGCTAGGGGGAAGTTGAGAAAGAGCATTTCCTTCCTTTTACGGGGAGGAAAGGAAGAAAGATGAGAAAACTGGTGATAAGGGAAAAAGGAAAAGAGACCTCCTGCCCCAGAAAACCATGACGATGACGGATGATTGCCCTATCGTTATGCTGATAATGGTGGTGGAAGAGATGGTGATGGCAACTGGGAGTGTGGAGGAAGGTGAAGGGGCGCATGTAAGGATAGGAAAACAGAGAAAAAACGAAAACAAAAGTAGTGCTGCCCAAGTGCTCGAACAAGAGTGCAGACAAAGCGCAGAAATTCTCGGGAATGTCTTGGTAGCTGTGGGGGAGGGGTTAATGGAGGGTATAGTCGCCTTCCTCGTCAATGGAGTCGTAGTCATAGTCGAAGTTGGAGGCAAGGCTAGGATCCATGCTGTCCCTGATCAAGGCTTCGCGCCTCTCGATAGCATTTCTGACAGCTTCCTCTTCCTCTTCTCGCTGAAGCTGTATTCCGTGCGGAGGTAACTCCTCCTCCTCTTCCTCCCCCCCAACCTCCATCTCTTCCATCCGCTCTACTACCTCCTCCACTTCCCGAGTTTCTTGTATACCGTTGAATTCACTGCTGCCGCCTATGTTTTCTACTTATCAATGTTTGATAATTAATCATGAGTGGGTGGGGTACTTACCTGCAACAATGACTTCGGACCCGGACTCGTAATCCGAGTCATAGTCATCGGCAGGGTGTCTACCGGTAGGTGCATCAGGTGGATCGGAATCGAAGATGTCAACCTGACCGAGGTCTGGCATTGGAGTCCAAGCAAGGGGCTATAAAAGTGTGCTAGTGATCCGCAGGTCATGGCGATGTGTAATTTGAGCACTCACCCTCATGAACACATTCAAGTTACCGTTCGGCCACCGCACCATTCTGCTGGCTGTTTATTTTGGGGGTTTCTCCGTTAGTGTGGTCATCCCGGGAGGTAATTCGAGAAGCCAAAGTAAGAAAGAAAGAAAGAAATGATGGGGTAGTATTTTACTAAAGTACTCAGGGCCGTTTGGGTTCGGCGTTTTCCCCTGGCTCATCCATGCTGGAGCACTCCCAGTGGGCATGCGAGTATCCCACTTGAACTCCGGTAAGTTGGGTTCGCCGCGCACAAGCACATTCAAGCATTCCATTGCCACTGATTTGGGCCCGCTTGCGCCTCCGTTTAGACTCATCATTTCCTCGTCACTTGCGATTATACACAGCATTGATAGTACCCATTGCGCGGCGTCACTCCAACTGCAAAACAGGTTACGTGAGCAAGGCGAGATAGGACAGGGACAAAAAAACCTGCCAAAGTCGATAGAGGGGGAGGTAATATACTCTCTGATGTTTGGGGATACATCTTGTTCTGCGGGCTGTGCCTCCCAACTGGCCACTGTGCTGTTCCAAGCGATTTCGTAATGGAACCAATGCCACCACCCATAAGCCCTGGCTCGAAGGAAATCATCTGCCCAGTAGTGGCATATGAGCTTCGCTCTGCTCAGGTTGTGGTGCTCGGCAAGGAGTTCTTCCCGGATAGCTTCCAGTGCATGCAGGAGCACCGTGGTGGAGGACCAGCCATCAAAGGGGAATGTGGTTTGGGCTTTCGGATCGATATTGAGTAGTCTCCTGACAGCAATGGATGATGCGACTTGGACGGTCATCATGGGGAGAGTCGAGGGGTCGAATTGGGTAGACATTGCTTGGGATAGGGATGTGGGTAGCGGGGTCATGGGGTAGGGGGAAGTAGAGATGTAAGTTTTTGAAAGTGTGAAGGGCGTTGGAGGGGTTGATTATGCGTGTGTATTGTGGGCTGCTAGAACCAGGCGCTGGAGTGGTGAGGAGAGGAAAGGGAGAGGGAGAAGAGCGGGGAGGAGTGTCTTTTTATTCTGGAAATGCAACAAGTGAGAAGGAAAAGATATCGTAGCGAATGGCGATAGTCGCCCTCGAATTGTGATATTCACCTACAATAAAGATATTCACAGCCTCTCACTCGCTTTGTTAAACCGGCGACTAAGCCCGTGCTAGCTATTGGGTGGGCCAATGCACTACACTCGAGGACCACTACGGGAACGGATCTAAAACCTATTGGGAATCTTGGTCACATCCTTCCAATATGCGTGCATCCGAATCGCAGTGCTAGCACTGCAAGAGGGACATCCCACCCGAAACTGACTCCCTTACCTTTCCCACCCTCCGAACGGGACACCCCAAAAATGGGAGACTCTGTAGGGGGAGGGGTGGGGGAAGTGGAACCATTTATCAGAGTACAAAAGCTAGCCCCGCGATTGGTTCTCGGTAAGGATTATTGCACCTACGATTCCATTCATTACCTGTCCATCCGGAAACGGCTGCAGATCCATATCAATGTCTCAAATCTGAGGAAAAACCTGTTTGTCCTGTTGCTCTTCCCTGATTTTTCGCTAAGTAGGTCACCCGTTTCATGTGACGGATCATTGCGGAGGAGATCGAGAAAAGAGATTGATAGCCACGACGATTCGGCTTATTTGTTGAAATTTCCCGTAACAAGCATAGCTGTCAGTGTATTGGAAAGAGTTGCGGTATCATAACACAGTCACTAATTCAGGAGCGGGAGGGGGCCATGGGGGTGGAGGGAAGTGAGTTCACTGGAGCTCCAGGGTCTAGACTCTCAGTCTGCTAGCCGTTCCTGCTAGGCTATTAAGCGTCTCACTTTCTAGCTTGGAAGTGACGGAATTGGGAATGCGCATAACGCTTTTTTTTTTTACCCGAAGCAAACTTTGCAAGAAAACCATACCGTATCTCTCGAGAACAGAACTAGTCCAGCTCACCTACCTTCTCTACATACAGTGCAATGCTCGGTTATGTCGTGTCCATGTGAGCGCGAGATCAACGAGTCCTTACTTTGGCACGAACCCAGCCGGAAATAGACTGAGCAGCCCCGATCACTTAGCGTAGAAATTTGAATGCTTGAACTTTGGGTGCTACAGTCGAAGTTCCCTTCCCTAGTGAGGGTGAAAAACACAGCGAATGTACAGCCACTCCCCCTCTCCCGGCACAGACCTTGCTGTCGGATTCTGAGGGGAGGACCCAGCGGCACTGCACACGGTTTAATTATTCAAATTTCTGCGGCATACGTTCCTAGGAATCCTAGAATCCTGGCTTTTGTATGGGTAGCCTGACATCATGGTACTGGAGAGTGCAAACGAGGCCCCGAATGGGGGGGGTTTTCTTTGGTGGGCGGGTAAGTATGTAGGCAGGCAGGATAACTGACTCAAAATCAGCTTTCTTTCTCCTTATTTGTTAGACGGATTATGTGCGTCTGGCTAAGAAAAAAGACTCACCACCCCTCTCTGCTTCCTACCAATGATCATCGACACACCTTTCAACAAACAATTCTCCGGTTGCGCACGCACGCAGACAGTGTTGTAATCGAGTAAAGGTTTTCCGTGGGTTTCGGTTCCTTGCGTTTTGGTTTTGGTTGGTTGTTCGGGATTTAGGCGATGCTCTTTATCGTGAATGGTTTTTATGGAAGTTGGGGGATGGATTTCTCAGAGAGTTTGTTGGATCAAATCGCGAGGTGCGGCGGGGGCCCGTAACCCCACGCCTACTTGAACTGTGCTACCGGCATGCTGCCGGACAGTGCCAGCTACCAGCGCCATACGATCGTATCCCCGCAGCTGGCTGTCCGGAGGACGGGTAGTATATGCAAACAATCTGGGGTTACAACTGGGCACAGCTACTCGAGTACGGCACGCTTTATCGACCTGCCCCTGTCAAGACATAAGAGGCTTTTTACCTGCGGACCTAATCCGCGATCATTTTGGCTATCTTCGCCTATGCACACTCCCGACTGCTGTGACATCCGAATCTCTGAGTTTGCGGTACTCGGTATTGGCGTCTAGGGAGTATGGCTCTCCGTCTTCTGCCCCGAGATTGCCTTTTCCCCCGTTTAGCGTTAGTGGGTGAACCGGCGCTTGGGTTCTATTGCCCCTGTCGTATGTGTAGTGCTGCTAGAATTGGTTTGTCAGTTCTTACCCAGCAATTGCAAGTTTTCCTCACTCTAATGATTCCAAAGATGTTTGATCTACTTGCTAACTTGGAAACTATGTAGGCGTTCGGGGGGGGCTGTTACTCTCCACAAAACTTTACAACTTTGGAGAGCTTGCCCACTATGACTGAACTCTTGATGCTGTACGGTACTGAGGCTAATACGTACGGAATTTTTCCGATACTAAATAATATGAACTTACATAGTGCTCACTAATGATACCAGCAAGTCCGTGGCTACCACTGGTTTAGGGAATGGTTCTCGATGGAAAGCTCTCCGCTCGAAATATCCCTCAGCCCGACTATCGTACTTTCGTCTTTCGATTTCGCAGTTCCTTGCTACGGTATTTGGACATTATACGGTATCTGTGGGGATCAAAAAGCGTAGAGCAAAAGGGGTGTTTGACAATTATTTTCTATCCAGTAGAGTAAGGGTACCACATATGGTTTTACTGCTTTTCTCAACGATGGCGAAGTGAGCGATTGGGGTGTTTGTGAATCACCTTATCCAAGCTAAAGAGTAGACTCCTATGTTTCATTCCATTCCGTCCTAGAATTTGTTCACGATGATAGTCCTATACTAGAGTATAGTACACCGCTAGTCAATAGTACAGGTTTTGGGAATTGCAGCAAATGTAGGGTTCCTCCAGCCCAATTTCCTGGAGGTGCCGGTAATTCACCGTTTCACCTCTCCGACCCACCCGGCATCACTCACCAAGGCAGTGGGGGACTGGGTCTAGGGGTGTGGGTGTCGTGTGTACTGGCTTCTCAGGCACAATTTCCTCCTTCTGAACATGATCTATACTGATTCTTCGCAGAATTAGAGCTTGATAGTCCCGGTCTACCTTCCACACAATCAAGGTAGATTAGAGAGTAGCCACAATTCTGGGAACCGTTTCTACGGAGATTGGTTAAGGGCATTTGGGACCCGTTTAAGGACCAAAATCTCACCCCTGGTCCGGATTACCCTGAGCCCCAGGACGCCAGGGAAAGCAAATGTCTTAGAGCCCCTTCCCAGATTCCCCGAGAGCTACAAATACGGTATCTACTGGGAGAGGAGATGGGAAGTGTGCATTGCCTTCAAATCCAAGCAGGCTTCTAAAACTCCGAACATAGGTACCACCCTTCCCCCAATCACAATTAAGGACATATTTTTTTTCGGACATGATGCTATACTTAGGGATCGCTATAATAGAACCTTTTTATCCTAGCTTGTGCTTTGGTGCAGTTTGAAAAACTCGGTATTGACCCAAGTTCTGCTGAAATCTCTAATAACAATTTCTTCGAGTGATTTTTTTCCCCTCTGGTGTTGAAAACTAGGGAGGTAGCGGTAGCTAGGTGAAGTCAAGTGATGGGCTCATCCATGATATCGTGAAATGAGACTCCCGTCCACTTGCAAACTCTTGATTCAATCGTATTTGGGAGGCGTTTGGATGCTCCCGCCGAGTATTATGCTCTGACAATTCGGGATCCACTCCTGTTTCTAAACAGCTGCAGCAAATATATAACCTATTGCTCCATTTACAATTACTATAGGCTGGATGGCGCAACGGTAGCGCGTCTGACTCCAGATCAGAAGGTTGCGTGTTCAAATCACGTTCCGGTCATCTCTTTTTTTGGATCTCCGCTACCGGTATCATAAACTTTTCCCCAGCGGTACACGATCCTGCATCGTGATCTCCTTCCTATTACCAAGAGCCCGCTCTCACTATCAAGGCCCAGGTGCGGAACAAATCTCATTCTCCATCATAAATTTATATCATACCTCCTTCATTTCCTCCTACTACAGCACACAAAGCACCGAACCAACATCGCACAAAACAGAACGATTACCGTATCTTAGTACGTTTCTCTTTATTAGTACCCCACCACCCCACCACCTCTTATACTAGTGCGAAATAATTGCCTCCTACTTCTTCTCCCCCCCACCCCGCCATCCAAAATTACACAAGACAACTATTATCCGCACTCGCTTCCCATCTCCACCACAGCCCTCTCTCCAACCGCCGCCTTTCCACCTCTACTCATCTCTCTCACGGAAAGCACAGCCGACGAACCACCATCAACACCCGAGTACCAAGCCCAGCAATGCTAAATGGTTTAAGTACCCAGCGCAAACCGAAACCCAGACATCGCCGGTCTACTGAACATCCCAACCCAGTACAGTACCTGTATCTAGGCTTGTGGTCACATTCCTTTCCTTCCCCCTCTTATCCTCCCCCCGATCTGTCGTAAATCACCACACCGATTTTTGGGCAGCATTGCCGCTGTCTGCTGGCCAGCACGGAATGGGTGAGGAGGAAAGAGGGCAGGGAAGGTGATGACGAAACGGAACTGCAACCCGGGTGGGACGCACAAGCAAGATACAAGGAAAGGAAGGAAGGAAGGAGGAGTGGAAAAGTAAGGGGACCAGGGCCAACTGGCGGTTATATGATGATAGGTGACTTTGGTCTGGCGTTTCTATTCCAACATCATGTCCATGACATCTTGCTGTGGCCCGGTGCCTCGCCCCCTCAATTCACGCTGTTCTCACAGCGGCGAGTGAGCACCGTAGAGTTAGGGAAGGCGAGGGATTTTCACTATGTGTCCTTTTAGCCTTCGGCTCACGGACTCATCCCCCAACCCAGTCTATAAAACCGCAGGAGCTGCCTGCCCTTTTTTTCTTTTTCTTTCCTTACATTACTACTCGTACTCCCTCGCTCGTCGTCAACTTCCACTTGGGTTGCCGCTGGATACCCGGATTGTTCGGGATATACCATAGGTTGGGCGAAGAGAAGAGAGAAAACAAAGTTCCAGTCACCGGCGCGATTTACATACTCTGTTTCGTGAAGTGCTAGGACACCGGCGGTTTGGGTATGGGCATTTTCTGTCAAGTCTTGGTGCGGACCCGTATTTCCACTTCCACTTCCACTTCCACTACTACTACTGCAGTAACATACAGTACCTGCTCTACCGGTACCGCAAAAAAAAAGACCCCCCCGCTTTCGATCTACCCTCAGAATATCTTCGTAAATCTCAGTGTTAACCCTTGATAAGGCTTAGTTTTACTTGTTTGTTAATGAAATTGTGAATATCGCCAGTAACTGGGATGCTGAGCGGCTGAATGAATCAAGCAGACTACATCTTGTCCGTGGGGCATTACGATACTGTAATCCTATCATCCCCGGAACTTCTACCTCTCGATCCAGAGATTACGACCCGACGGTGATAGGGAATCGCAAGAACTCTTTTTTTTCTTTTTCTTTTTTCGTGGCATCGCACTTATAGCTAATTTAGCTAGCCCGCTAATTCTACGTGTGGGTTCCTCTCGGCAGTCGCATAATGTTTTTGGAATCAAGTTACGGCATTCAATTACTTTACGAGTCCTCTGCTGTGGGGGTGCCGCACAGAAACGTCCCGACCCGCACATTGGCTGATCAAGTGCGGTGCAGCACTTGCACAGGACAGGATAATTGGTGGGTGGGGTCCGACTATGTGCTTAAAGGTCTCAATTCAGATTTCACATTATTATAAAGACGAATGCAAAATTTGTACGAGAGACCAACACAACCTAGTGGCTTTTTTCTTCTTGTTGTCTTTTTCGAAACCTGACTTGCACTAATATTTTTTCATCATTCCCAAACTGAAAGTTGAGTGGTGTTTTTGAACGAACAAAAAGAAAACATTGGTAGCGACGATATCCCATTTTAAGGTCTCAAACGCACCGGGTCTCTAGGGAATGCACTCGCACGCCTGATATTCCCGAGGCCCAACCACAAGAAAACAACCCTCTCGAGCCCAATACCGCCACCCGCATGAGGTGGGGCTCCGTACCTGAAAGCGTCGACGTAGTCCTCCAGACCAGGAGTCTTGGGATCGATGCCGAGGGAAGACATGCGCTCAGCAAGAAACTGGCTGTTGTGTACCCTCTGCGCGCCGGAGAGGATTTCTTCGCCTCGCATGAAAAAGTCATAGGAGTTGGAGTATTGGGAGTCCGCCGGATCAGGCATGGTGTAGAATGGTCTAACCTGTTTGTTTTGCAAGGAAAAGAAAGAAAGAAGGAATAGATATCATGTCAGCAAGGGAAAAGAGAACCAGATGAGGTGGTGGGGGGTGGGAGTGGACGAACAGCTAGAGGGAATTTGTCCAGGATGTAAAAGTCTTCGCCGTACTTCTCTGCAACCAATCTACCGAGAGTGCGTTCCATTTCCGTACTAAGATCTTCTAGGTCTGGAACTTCATGCCCCGCCTCACGGAGCATTGCTATCCCTTGCTTAAAGGCTAGGCGCAGAACTTTCCCGTCCTTTGGAACCTTGAACTCCTCTACCGGGTATTGGGCCCGGACGATAGCTATCTCCTTCGAAAAGCGCTCCTGCAAGCCTTCAAAGATGTAGACGAATAGCCCTTCAAGAATTTCGATCACCTCATGGTAATGCTCCTCAAACGCCATTTCTAAATCCAAGCCGGTGAACTAAAAAGCCGAAGAATTGTCAGCTCACACATAAAAAATCAGCACTTGCTTGAGGGAAATACGTGGCTCAAACCTCTGTCATGTGCCTATGGGTCTGGGAATTTTCAGCTCGGAAGACTGGAGCAATCTCAAACACACGCTCAAAGTCGCCGGCGATAAGCATCTGCTTGTACAGCTGCGGGCTCTGTGCAAGATAGGCGTCCCTGTTGAAGTACTGGACTTTGAACACGTTGGAGCCGCCTTCACTAGCAGCTGCAATTAACTTGGGTGTGTGAACCTCGACAAAATTGTGCTTGAGTAGGTACTCCTTGAAGAGCATACAGACGCCTGATGAAATCTTGAAGATAGCTTGGTTGCTTAGAATTCTCAGATCGATGACTCTGTTGTCCAACCTAGTAGTAAGGGAAACGGTGGCGGCACCCGCTTCAACCTCCTTAAGGCTTCTGCTGGCATCATCGAATTGAATGGGTAGCATTGGCTCTGCCTCTGCAATGACAAAAAACTTTGTAACCTGCACCTCTACATCAGAGAGACTAGCAGAGGTAACCGGCTCGGGAGTCCGCGTGATTTTTCCATGAACTAGAACAACACTCTCAAAATTGACACCAGATGCCCACTTGACCATTTGCTTCGATACACTGCCTTCAGCATTGACAGTAAGAACCCCCTGAATAGAGTCACTCTGCTGACGGAGAACAACAAAACACATCTTTGCCCCCTGTGCTCTAGCATTCTGGAGTCTAGCACGAAACACAACTTCCGTCCCGTCGTCTGCCGCAGTCAATTTGGCGAGCTGGATACGCTTTGTTCCTGAACGCTCAGTCGATTGGATCATCTTCTTTATTCCGTAGTTCTCAGTTGCGTGGTCGACGTTAGCGGCTTCGCGGGCTGCCTTCTGCTGTGCTTCCATGGCTGCACGTTTAGCTGCTTTCTCTGCTTTCTCTCTCTCCTTCTGGAGCTTCTTGATGGCCGATTTGGAGAGTGGCTTCCCGTCGGGACTAACTCAAGAGTCAACGACCGATCGTGGAATGTTTGCTGGGGACGAGCAAGGGAGATTACCCAATTGGAACGCTTTCACCTGCATCGCCTTCAGCAACAGAGAGGGCAGCGGTCTGCTCGGTCAAAGGCTCGGAGGAAGACATTTTGCAAATGTTTGTTTGAGAAGTTGAGGAATCGAAAGACGCTCACTGCAGACCTGATATACTCTCTTCGTTCTGTTTTGTGAGTCAAAAGTGTATGTTTAATTGAAGGCTACCGGAGGTGGGGCTATCTACGGCTTGGCGCGGGGCTGGGAGCCTCATAGCAAAAACAAGCCGCCAAAACATAATAAGTGAGAAAAAATTTAGACTCTAAGCCTGATTCCAACGACGTTACAAGAAAGTCCCAAGAACTAGCAGACATAGCTGGAGATGGAAATTGGCGATCAATTCAGGCGAGTTGAAAAGTCGAGTCATTGATATTCTTTTGTAATCCACCGCCAAGCCCAAAGGGGCACTTATCAAGCAGAAACCATCATTGACCCCTATCCAGTTCCCACCAACAAACCTCCAGGCCACACATTCAGCTGGGTGTATTATCTTTGGGAAGGGATACAGTACGTGCGGTTTAAAGCTAGCTTGCTATTAGGGTAGGCGTGCCTATGAAGCAGTAGACTATAGTCTTATCGAGGAAAGGTACTTGAGTATTATACTTCTTGCAAGTGACATACAACCCCTGGTACAAGGGTCTATCATGTATTCATGGTACAGAGCAGGGGTGGTCTTTCTCCGTTGCAAAGCGAATTATGGAACACAGGATAACTGAGGCGTTCCAACCCATGGTCATGTGCGACAAAGAGTGAATGCTGATTTGTAGATAGAAAGCAGTGTTGGTATTCTCGCTTAAACCAAAACTAGTGTAGTATAGATTCAGAGAGTAGAGCGATGATACAGATAGTGACAAGATCGTTCAGGAGAATCATGAGAGTAATTCTTGTCTTAACTATCCGAAGTTTACCGGTAAAAACCAAAAGATGGTGTCGTGATCGAGCTATACGAGTGATATCTCATGAATGCTTGTGGCAAGGGTTAACATAAATAGGAACTTAAAGAACCCGGGGGTTATACCAATAAGACTATTACTTCTCATCGCATTTCTGACTGCAGTCTTCTGCTGATGTCTTCCCAATCTCCCCCTCAAAGTGTGCCAAACCTTCCGGTTCCAGGAAGTCCAAGTGCATTACGCACATGGCTCTTCGATGCTGAAACCTCCGATGACGATGAGTCCAACATCTCCTTCCCTAATAGGCCCTTAACTACCTCTACCACTTCAACAAAGCCAGGCTCAGAGTCAGAGTATCTGATTGATACTGATTCTGAGCTAGGGTATAGTACTCCTTCCCCATGCTCTATCGTACCTGTAGTAGAAGCTAGTGAGAATTGGTCAGGTGCTAGTACGTTCAAATAAGATTTTTATCCTTGTCCTGTTTCGAAATCAGAATATGATATAGGGGCTAACTCAGTATAGTTACAACTCGTTCTGAATCTCCAGTATCAGACCTTGGCCCAGATCCTAGAATCGAACCTGCTAGAATCAATACACCACCTCTCCGTACTGAAGTTGACATCACTCTTTGTCATAAAATTCGTGCTCTCAAGCACTTTGCTCACTGGCCCTATCGCCAAATATCATCTGCAACCGGGGTTGCTCTCTCCACCGTATATCGTATTGCCCACCCACCCACCACTCCACCTCATAGGAATACACGTGGGCGACGAACAATTCTCCGCACCCCGCACCGTGAGAAGCTAATTAGGTTGACAACAACCTCAGCCGAGAACCGCCGTAAGCCTTACATCGAGATTGCACGTATGGCTGGTCTCACAGCCTGTGACCGTACTCTTCGTCGAACTATGATCTCGGCTGGGTATCATAGGCGTGTTGCCCGGAAGAAGCCTTATCTCTCAAACAAAACCCGCCTTGTATGTATTCCCTTTTCCTCTCCCCCACTCTGGCCGTTAAACGCCCCCCCCTCCCCAACAAACTACATCCCATTACTACCCCTCCCTGCCCAATACATCCCATGGCAAGCCACTGTACCAAGTGCCGGGTACCGTAAAGCCTTGTGTTATCCACTATCTCCACTCGGCCTTCAGTCTCCAACCAGTTACGAACTGGTTATTTAAGGTTATCTATCCAAATATATCCCTGTCTGTTCCAGTTAACCCAATAGAGATAGTGGATAACACAAGTTAAAGTTGCTGTGGTTGGTTTTTTTCCTTTATTCACAGTACTAATATAGGACATGAAATAATAGGCACGCAGCTCCTGGGCCGATACCTACAAGGTTTGGGGTACAGGGGATTGGTCTAAGGTTATCTGGACGGACGAGTGCGCCTTCAATGTAGGAGGAGCACCTGGCCGGGTTTGGGTTACTCGGAGAGTAGATGAAGAGTTCGCGGAATCATGTCTTGTTCCAAAGTTTAAAAAGCAGGAGGCAATTATGGTATGGGCTTGCTTTGTTGGCCGCCGCAAAGGACCACTTGTGATATGGGATAAAGCCAGCTGGGGGAAGACTATCACGGCAAAAGGATATCAGGCTCATATTCTGCCCCATTTGGATCAATTTTGGAATGATGAGTCTGCCCGAACCCATGACTACGTTTATATTCAACACGATAATGCCTCACCTCACAGAGCTCGTAGCACAGTTACTGACCTGCAAGACCGTGGATTATATAACTACCTTCTACCTTGGCCTGCCACCTCACCAGACCTCAACCCCATCGAAGCTATCTGGAGGTTAATGAAGTCTCGTATTAGTAAGCTTCACCCTCGGCCTCAAAACAACAAGGACATGATCACGGAAATTCAAAATCAGTGGAATCAAATTACAGACTACGAACTTGGACAGCTTCTTGACACTATGATCGATCGTGTCGATAGTGTTCTCAGCGCCAATGGTGGTCATACTAAATACTAGTTGCCGCTCACTCTCCCTCTCCCCCGCCTCACACTCTCTCGCTCTCTCTCTCTCTCTCGCCCTATCCCTTCCACACTCCCTCAAACACTCTCTCTTCTGCTCTGTCTTTTTCCAGCTCTGTCTTTTTCCGGCTCTCTCTCTCTCTCTTTGGCTCTCCCCCATCCTGTCTTACCCTCCGATGTACACCCTCTTTCTCTTTTGATTTCTTCTTTCTTTCTCTCTCTCTTCTCTCTACATACTATTGTTTACTTGCTCTCTTTCGCTTTTTCTCTCTTTTCCACTTTCTCACTTTCTCTTTCTCCACCTTTGAACTCTCCCTTTTGCCCTTCCACTCCTTCACTTTCTTTCTGTCTTTCTTTCTCTCTCTCTGCTTTTTTTTTTTTTTTCACTTGTAGCGGAACCTTTTAATTCTTTTTTTATTTATATTTATTTCCCCTCTGTCAATGATATTTCTGTCTGTTTTCATTTTCTGAGCCTTTTTCAGGTGATTTTATTTTGTTAGTTTAGTATTATTAGCCTGAAATTTTATTTTTATTTTATCAATTTTTATTTCCGGTAGCTTTGTAGGTGAAATGGTTTGGGCCATAGGTGGTATTAGGTAAAGACACAATGCCGGATTTGGAGAACCCATGGCCAATTGGGCAAAGCTCACAGAACATACCACCAGGATATGAGCACTAGTTTGGAGGTCTGCCGGAAAAAGGTATAGCCGGATACCTTCTTAGTGTGGGGTCATAGCTACACCATCAGAGGTCCTTGGTTCACCACGACTATAAACTACCCCCGAACCCCCTAAACACAAGATCTCCAAGCTCGCGACGGCTCGCTATATCTCGTATTTTTTCGTTGACCCCCCGCCGCCCTTCACCCCACACCAAGTGCCCTCATTGTCACTATGGATATATCGGTGCCAACAATCCCTACCGACAAAGGCAGCAGCACTGCCAGCAATGCTTTCCACAGTGGATCTACAACAACGTCAAGAGGGAAGGAGGAATGGTTTTTAGTGGCTACTGCATCTGTTTTTCTCCTTTGTCATTCTTGGGCTTTTCCTTGTTTCCTCTCTTCATAGCTATTTGATAATGTACACGCCACTCTTATCTTTGAAAAATTGGATGATCTTGTTTTTTTACTCTCTCCAGGTATGAATTGGATAATGGCCAAAGTAAAAGCAGAAACAAAGGAAAATAAAGCAATGCCTAGCTATGATTATGATGTTCTCACTTTGTTGAATTTAATAGTTCTGATTTGGACATAATTATGGTACACACTTGATAAGCGCCGTACCACTGCACTCTAAGCTCAGATCCTTGCTCTGTACCATCAATTCATGGGAGACCCTTGTACCGGTGGCGGTTGCAATGGTTGGGAAGGTATCCGGGACTCCTGGGGCACACTACTGGTCTTACCCAGCGAGACTAGAAGCTCTCGACACCTCCCAAACTCAATACAGCCATACCGTTGTTTTCTTGAGCGACCGAGTCACTACTCCCTATCACCGGTTTAATATATGCTTCCGGCACCGCAATAAGGCTGGCAATGTGGTAGTATACCTTCCCCATTCTCACTAATACTGCGTACCAGGTGATATACAGGCACAGCCGGGTCGAATGAACCTACGGACACCAAAGATGGCAATTCCCAAACACAGCCCACCTCCAACACGACCGCGCTAGGAAAATCTAGTTTCTACGGGGGGGTGAAGCGAAGGGGCCGTGTCCCTGTGCTCTGCACCGCCTCACGGAAGATTGTTTAATGTGCACCGTGGCTTCTACAAAATAGACTTCTACCGAATCCCGTACACCTCCCCTCGCTCAAGAACTTCGACCCTCCTGTCCGGGTACCGTTGAATCCCCACCGCAAAGACGTTCCAAGTTTCCGATACTGTACGGTCCAACGCCTAGTTTTCTGCCCACAGTACTTTCTTCAACAAAAATGAGGTTTTCCGTCACCATTCTCTCAGGCTGGCACGCACTGTCTCGGAGAAGGCACGCTTCAATTACTGGCCCTAAAATTGATTCCACCCTCCAGGAGCATGATACAACTACATCAGTCGAGGTACCGAGAACCCCAAGCCTCACAAGTATGAGCACCATCACCCCCACAACACCAAGTCCAATCACCGTATGGAGAGACGGAACGTTGGGCTTTAACAATAAGTTAAAGTGGCCTAACTCAGCCGCGCACTCTTATAATTCCATGTACCAGCCTCTTTTGAAAGGAATTCAGCCTTCGACCACCCTCTTTCCTACGACCCATGCAGGCACACGAACATGAGGCGAGTGCCCACGGGAGCACCATACTGTATCCTCACTCCCACACACAAACACAGATATCAACTAAAAGCCTACGAGTACTGTAGCAATGCGACCCAACAGCGGAAGACAACTCTTGCCTTTTCCCGCCCCACCACACTTCAAACTTACTCGGATGTCGCGAATACTGGTACCGCCCTACTGGTTACGCCGTCAGACCGGTAGGTAGATACCAGTATCCCCTCCTGAGAAGAAAGGTGGGAATCACAAAGCTTTCACAAAATTCCTTCCCTCCTCCCATAAGTTGAGGACTTAACTTGAACTGCATACGAGCCATGGCTAGATGGTATCTCACTAGCAGCCCAGTGCTCATGGGTGAGACCTGGAAACCGGCCACCAGGGAGAACTACGGATGTTTTCTTTTTCCTGCGAAACATACAGCGTATCCTAAGACCACCAAACCCGCAAGGATCACCGACTCTCAGCAGCCCGAGTGATTGATCGATTGAGTTTTTTTTTTAGGCGCCTGCTCCGCCATGCCAATTTTATGCAATGCGGCGTGGGCACTGTGCGGCACTGTACGGTACTCGAAGCCGGTTTGTCAAGCCATGTGAAACTGGTGACACAGAGAAGACATATCCGAGTCCACCATTTATCTCATAACATCATAGCAGGGGAGCTATTATACCAATATTTCACCGCCCATATACCGGTCTTGTGTTCTACCCACGGCACTTTAGTGCATCCAGCTTAACACATACGCAGGGAGAGGGGGGGGGGAGGGTGGAGCCTATCGCCGTGCAATCTTACAGTACCCCAAGCTGTGCGAGCATAGCGGGACTATTACCACCATCTCCAATCAATTATAACAGTACTAAATCCACGGTCTCGATCGATCCTCCCATCCACGCAGGGAGCAAACAAGTGAAGAAAAGTGAAGAAAAGTGAAGTTTGGCGTTTAAAGAGCAAACAAACCCGACAAACATTGTGATATGGCAGCACAAGTGCTGCGCACTGTGATCAGAGCCCGATTCTAGTGACCGTACATTTAACGGGAGGTGGAAAATAAATACTGTATTGTCATTTGGACTCGAGTGATACAGCATGATATTCCCGTTTCTTCCCAGCTCTCGATAGCGATAATAATGGTGCATCCGGCCGAAAATAGAATGGGGGTTTGTTTGTTGCAATACGGTAATAGACGATGCCGGTGGGGTGCTTTCTCTAATGGGGTACAAGCCGTGTAGCGGTTTGTAAGGTTTGCAAAGTCTGCAGACGTTGAACCTCCTGTATTCATCCTATCACGGATCGACAAGTGATAAGTGAAGAAATAACGACAAGGCAAGAAAGGGTAACAAAACGAGAAAAAGAAAAAGAAAAACATGGTGGTATGATGCACAAAAATAATAACCGTTCTTTGTTTTTTTGTTTTTGTTTTTTTCATCAATTCCCCGCACTTCAAAAAATAGATTTGAGTTCGGATAGGGTAAGTACGAAAGTGAGAAATGTATCATAAGTATCACACTATATGACAAACAATGAGTCTGAATTTCCATACTCATACTCCCTTCGTTCCAGTAACATCTATCGCTACAATCTGGTCGAGTGTGGTACGGTTTAACGTTGAAGCAGTGCGAGAAGGGAGGGGGAAAAGAAAGAAAGAAACTAACATCCACATTCGCACATGCAGTACATCACCAATTCAATCACCTTTCCCCGTTGCTGGAGGAAGAGTAACACCTACCTCAGGAACCCCCTGAACGCCTCGCCCTTGCCAGAGTACTCGCTTTCAAAGATCCAAACACCGGCACCCGTCTCACCCAGATGTTCTGCCCGTGTTTCCAAGAGCTCGTTGAGGTCCATCATCATGCGCCTCGAGTTCCTCTCCTCCCACCCGAGCCTCTTACTCGCGCGGACCACGCGTAGCTCGCTTAGGCGTTCTTCGGCGATAGCAATGAAAACGTCATCTGGAGTGATTTTTTTCTCAACGCCTGGGTTGCCGGAGGATTCTAAATCGAGCCAGCGGAGTGGGTGCCCTGACGGCGTATTCTCTTCGTCAAACAAGTGTGCTGATACATAATCCACAGCGATAGTGAGCTTCTCCAGGTGAGGGCAGATGTTGAGAACTCTGTCAAAGGCATTGAACCCCAAACAAGGGATGTGATAGTTAATGCTCAAGACGGTGAGTTGGTGTGACGACCTATTTAGTAGATACTTGATCGATGTGTCCTTCACAAATGGACAATGCGCTATCTGCAGCTCGTGGAGGGTGGACGGGAGACAGGTGTTGATCAAGAACGAATCACCAATCCTCCCCGCGAGTGAGAAACGTTCGAGGCGGGGCGGCCAGTTGAAAGTTGACTTGCTATTATCTAGTGTTGAGGATCGGGGAAAATAGAGGGTCACTAGATGGGGAAGATCCTGAATATTCTGAAAGAGTGACTCGAGCTTAATTGGTTGCGAGACGAGAGATAAGTCGAGTAGACGGAGCTGCTTGCAGTTTCTGACAGCTACCAAAGCCGCATATCCGAAGGAAGCCTGCGGGGCAACAAATTCTTCCAGTGATCCCTGAGTACGGTGCAAAAGCCTCGCATTTGATGACGGACTGCTATCATGGACAATGCGAGATAGGTTGATACGCTTTACCAATCCAGCAAATCTCGAAGGCTTGACATGAGTACCTGAGGGGCAGATAGTGGTTATAAATTTAGTGTAGTTTAACGATGTGATTTTTGGATAACGATATCTGTAGAAATAAAAAGCAGGCGTTCAATCAGCATTCCGGGCTAACTGCCTATTGTCAGATTTCTCGCGGGTTTTCACAAATCGCGGGGCTTACAGGTAAGGAATGGCAGCAAAGTACCACTGCCGATTAACCTTGCACACAGCAGCAAGTGTCTCCTGATCTCGCGGTGACAGAAAGTCCAGGACCAGACAAATCAACTCACCGGGTAATGAGAGAGGCGGCGATTTGGTGGAGGCTGGAGGAGTGGTGCTCGTATTGAGAATTGAAGGCTCTTGGGGGTTTGGGGTTCCCAGCTCGAAGATGCGCATCGCAGCGGAGTGATCGGCAGGGAGATTTGAAGATGGCGGTTTACTGAGTGGCGGATAAAGCGGTACCGGTAATCTTGTTGGAACGAGCAACTACTCCAGTACTAGAGCAGGGACAAAGCGGGGGTGAGGGCGAGCAGGGAAACGTGAAGACAGAGACGATCCACTCAGAAGAGCACAAAAAAACGAATGGGATCATAGAAGGTTGTTGAGGAAAGTTAATACGCCCTAACACGACCTACCGATGAAGGCGGCACTGAAGGTATAACGTAGCACGGTGTGGGTATAATCTGTACCTGATAACATTTTCTCCCTGGGTCACTTCAGAATCTGTATGATACGGCACCCGTAAGAGAACTCCCTGCTCCGTATCGATATATTTCTGATTATCTACGACCAGGTTTGACAAGATCTGAGCCAACTTTAGACATAGAAATGCTATACGGTAATCAAATACCTGTATTGGGAGAACAAAAAAAATACCAAACCTATCTTTAAGGTTACGGCCATCCCATCCCATCCCATTCCGTAAAACATCTTACTTGGAATGGAAAAACTTTGGCCTAAACCAGCGAAGTGCCAAGCTCTTCCACCTATTGACACCGCGGTACCGGCACTGTGATAATGGAATACTCGCGCGGCCGAGTTGAAGCCGGACACTTTGTATGGGAATTGTCACCTTAGGTGTCCGGCTTCAACTCGGCCGCGCGAGTAGTCTACGAGTAATGGAAAACATTGGGGATGGTTCCCAAAACCAAGTGGATTACAGATCACTACCGATACCATACCGGTAGCCGGAATCTGAGACCCATATTTCGTTTTTTTACCTATTGGCTCTAATTACCGTTATAGGATAGGTTGAACCCGTAGGGTATTCTTTTGTGCCACCATTCTTTTAGCAGCAGTGTTCATACAGTACGGTATTGTACGGTACAGGTACTTGTATCATACTCGTAGCAGGTGAGGCACTTTTAAACTTGTGCAAGGTTGCGGTTGCACACGGGTTAAAGGTCTTTGTTTCGGCAAGCACTCTACTTGGCGATTCATAAAGTATTCGGATGGTCTTATTTCCTTGGCGCCAAGTCCTTGGTACGGTAGGGGCCTCAATTCCATGGGGACTTGGCGCCAAGGAAAGAAAACAATCCGAATACTTTACGAATCGTCAAGTACCAGCCGCCTCCCTAGCAGCTATCACCTTGGCGTTCTAACCTTCACAAACTTACTCTTCATTTTGCCCCACCCCTGACAGCACCCGCAGCTCTTTGGAAGAGGGAACACAATGACGAAACGCAAGAAGAGAGGCCAGCACAAAGGCAGGAATCCCCAGAATAATAACGAGGCCGGTACCAGCTACAGCAGCAATCATGATAACGGAGCCAATAAGCGTCCCCGGTACAATTCTGGCGATAATAGTGGTTTCGACTTTGATGCTAGCAAAGGTTATATCGATCCTGCCACCGGCCAGCGCGGCGCGTTTCCTGGTCTTGAAGGTGGACCGGATGATTTTTATGGCCCCGCGAACGATGGAGTGGATTACTTGCGCATGGTCAGGTGAGTAGTGAAGCCTCACTTCGTTGGAATCGTGTTAATGTGATGGAAGTAATAGATAGCTAACCAGTAGGTGTAGGTCTGAGGCAAAAGGAGTTCCGACACTGCTTGTTGCAGGTCAGAAGACCAGAAGACCGCCACCGCTTCCCATTCTACAATCCAGTACTCTCAACTACGACGATGACGAGCCAGAGGCTATTGAGCAGCCGGTTGACGAGCTTGAGGAAGGGGAGATTTTTGACGAGCAAGAGGTTGATGATGATGAGCAAGGTTGGTATAATGATGGAGCCTATACCGCTGCTGTAGATCCAGCTGCTGCTATCCCTGTAATCGAATTACCCACCGCCCTCTCACTCTGGCATAATACTCTCCTCACATCCTTCCGCTCTGTTCGCCGGAATCTACACGCGAATCCGCCTACCCCGTTACTACCGCTAGCCGTATCGCCAAGTCTTCCTGTCCGTAAACAGCGCTCTTTATGGCAGCAACATATCTTCAACACTCACCCTACACCCAAGGAGCTCTGGGGAATCGATCAGCAGACGGTACTAAGACTCTTGAGGTGGTTGACCCAACGTATGTCTGAGATCGCAAAGCATAAAAACGGTAGATGTTGGTCGCAGTGGTTATGGGGGTTGTTAATGAGGCTCGACGATTGCTTGACTGCGGACGAGACTAGCATTGTGAGGGAGCTAGGGAAACGATGTCTCATCATTAGGGAACGTATGGCGACTTCCTTGCAAAGTGGAAGAATTCCAGGTGACCAGGGAGAGGAGGAGACCGAAGATGGTGAAGATGAAGATGAAGGGAATGAGGAAGTTCAGGAGTTCATTGTCGCGCAAGATGAGGGCACCATAGCCACATCAGCTACAGAGCTACCCGATCAGACCCCGGACTCTCTCACCGCCCCCGAGATTGAAGCAGTTGTCGAGTCTGAGGAAACTCCTCAACATGAAGTCACCCCAGAGCCCATACCTTCCCTAAAGGCCGAAAACTTTGCAGAAACCAAAGAAACTAAAGGACTAGGACTTGCGTCTCGACTCAAGGCAACTTTGCAATCTATTCAAAACCGGAGGCTCCAGGAACTTCAACAGCCAGGACAAAAGCATCAGCCAAATCATAACGCGCCAATACTACGAACCGTAGATAGCCTTTCGCAACCGGATACCTTTGGCGTTCTCGATATGGTTATCTCCATAGTGGGTGACTTCTACGGACAAAAGGACCTTCTAGCGGACAGGAAAACACCCATTCACTTATCCGCCTCCTAAAAAATTTGTTGTCCACAACCTACTCAGGGGTAAGCCCTATTTCACTAGCTTGCTGGCTTGCATCTGTCCTATTGTGTAGATCATGTTTTATTAGTTTGGAATTTATCTTCCCTGAGAAGCAGTCACCTGCTATCTGTGCTGGGGGTACTCTAGGTGAGATATGATAATATGGTTCTCCGGGGCTTCATAGGTTTAATTGAGTGTTCATCAGACCATGACAAAATTTGATGATAAAGGAGTGGAGGCGACGGGGTTCGAGTGATTCATTGTGAAGAATCCACCAAGCACTGAGGCTTTGACAATTACTAATATTGCATCAAATGCAAATTAACAGAACCAAACTCTCTGCAAGTGATCATAATTTAAGACCAGATACCTCTTCATCCTCGACCGGGACATCCGTAACAAACATACACCCAGGAACATGGCTAATAACTACCCCCTCAATCCCACTTTCCATGACCGCAACCTGCGGCGTGACTCCACACCCCCAGAAAACCGGAACCTCCCCAACCTCCCCATCAATCCCAACCCACTCCCCAAAGTCCACCAACCCCTCTCTAACCTTCCCCTCAATCCCCAGCATCCTGGCCCCATCCCACCCCCAGGCCACGGGCTCTCCATGCTGCCTCCTGAACGCACGCGTGATGCGCCTAACCTCCGCCACATCCTCCTCTTTATAAGCCCTCATCGAGACAACCAAGCACCCACCCGTAAACTCCCCAGCCGGCGACAACGGGACCCCCGTCCGGAACATGGGTACGCACCGGACAGGCACGCAAAGCGTGTGCTTGGGTGGGAACCCAGCAGCGGCCAGCCTCCACTCAAAGGAGAAGGAGCAACCGATCAGGAACCCGACATGATCCTCCGTCCAGTACTTCTCCACCGAAGCGATCCCATCCCCCTCCGCGAGCAGTTTCCCGTCCTTGTATACGTTGTACTTTGGCAGGTCGGTTGCCAGGTTCGCCCCTGGCGCTAGTGGGGTGGTCTTACTTCCGGGGAGGGTGGAGTGGAGGAGCGGGCAGGAGACCGGGTTCCGCGCGCAGAGTTGTGTGAAGGAGGGGGCGTAGCGGGATGGGAGGACTAGGAGGTTGCACTGCACTGTTGGGATGGTTAGGCTGGTTGTTGTGCTGTAGGTTCCGTTTCGGCAGGCTAGGCGTAGGTCGTGCGGTGTCAGGGGTTTTGGTGGCAGTAGTGGTGGTGATGGCATCTTTGAAAGGATCTGGATGGGAACGTGGATTGGAGGGGGGGGGGGGGGTGCGGAGATTTCAGGTGCCCCCCCGTTAATATGTTGTCTGATCAAGAAGGGGCTCCTGTGGTAATCTAAACAAGGCGGTGCTTATCGATAAGTACTCGTGCTTCTCAGCCAAGATTTGGCACCCCATTTGTCCTAGTGTGTGGCACAAGTCCTCGTCCGCAGAAGGGGTATAGCTTTCGAATAGTGTGTAGCTAGTTCTAAGCTAAACTCTTCTGAGGGAATCACCGGAGCTGAATGCCGTAAGTTGGGAAAAAAAACAGTTAGGTGGCCCAGGTGATGGTATATAGCTGTGCACCATTGGCATGCTATACCGCTTCAGTGGAAAAGAACTGGTGCCACCCGCTAGAGAAAATTGGGTGCCAAATCTTGGCTGAGAAACACGAGTAGACGTGCGCTCTTCATGGGTATTATGTAAACAGGAGGGGAGGAACTCGGACGAGAAAAAAAAGAGACCCACAATGGCCTAATTGTTCAAGTAACTCTGTGTCTCTATCCGATTAGCCTAGAATATTGGCTTTACCGAGGAAAATAACCGAGCAAGAATACCGTATATAGAGGTTAAACCGCTGTGTACGGTAAGTGAGTTACATGATACCACCACATAAAACACTACTCGCCATCACACCTGTCTTCACTTCACCATAACATTGTTTGAAAATTCTGGACAATCCAATTACTCTCACGGTGCTTCGATTGATAGACGAAACTAAGTACATACAAAACAGTACTCGGGTACAACAAATCTCAGCATTACCGATAAAGTTTTTTAACGCCTCCTTTATCATCCCCGATACAAGAATTCTGGGTCAAAGGACGGGGGCACAGTATAGCAAACATAGCACCATTTTAGAACCCCTATGATCCATACAGATCTCCACCCCGATCTCCCAAGCAATCCCCATGTTTGACCAATCTCAAAAGACCTTTCGCATGCCAGCCCAGGTGCGTGCGACTAAAGCATCCAGGGAAGGCTCGGTAGGTTTAGTTAGTGACCCCTCAGATTTGTTGGCTTCCTGAAGCTCCTTGAGCGGGGCCCCCTCCGCCAAATGCCACAAGGAATCGACTTTGTAATCGACGCAATACAGACCGGTAGAGGCAGAGTCAGGCCCAGCACCCTCCTTCTTGCCAATCGGTACAGAATGAGCATTGCCCACAGGAGAGGTTGAGGCCACAAATAGTGTCTGGGAAGTTGGGGCAGCGAAATAGATAAACAGAAGCGTGACTTTTGAGTGAGGTCCGGACGTATCTTGAAATCTAAAAGACTCGATGTTTGCAATGAAATCCTGGGGAGCCAGGGTCGTTGGAAGGATCCTGGTATACCTGACATTTGAAGGGGACAGGGGATTTGCAACTTCTGGTAGTTGACTAGACTGGCCGACGTCCTGTGCCTCTGATTCGGTTCGTTCGCTGAGGTCCTGGTGAGTGGGGGAGCCGAGCTCTGGTTTGACCTTGGTTTCGACGCTGCCGTATTGGTTTTGGACGCTGAATCTATCCTCGGCTTGGCATTCGGTAGGGGCGGTCTTCCCAGGGTTAAGCTTGCCATCTAAAATGGTTGCATCAATTTCCTTGAAAGCCCCAATTCCGCTTCCATCCACTTGAAAAATAGTTGAACCTTCATCTGGTGCTTCAGCCGAGCCCTGAGAATCCACCCAGGCGGGAGTTCCAGACGCATTGTCAACTAAGTACTCGGATTGGCCAGCGCTCGAAGCCCCATCATCACTAACACCGAGAGTTTTAACTCTATCCCTCGGCGCAGACCCGTCGGATTTAGTGCAAGCGCCGGCACCCCGCTCATTAGAATATCCACCAGGACTCAAAGCTTCATTATCGCTAACACCGTGACCTCTGACTTTATCTTCGTAATCAGATTCATCTTTTCCGTAGACTTTAGAAGCTTGTCCATCATCACCAATATCGTCCTTAATTTGTTTACCTTCCAGAGCCAATCTCGCCATGGATCTCGTTTGAACTCTGCCGATAGGGGCAGACTGACGTTTAAGGGAAGAATTCGACTTCTTAACGGCAGGAGCTGTACTGGGCGTGGTTCGGAGTTTGCGCTGCTTGATTGGGGTCGCACGTTCCACTCCTTTTGGGGTAGTTTGGATGTGGGGGTTCTTGGAAATACCTGGGAGACTACCGGTGCTGGACCTAGTGCGGACTGGGGATAGGTTACGAAACCAAAGCTTGCGTTGCCGAGTCCGCTTTTTGGCCGGGGTAGTGACTTCAGGGACGTCAACGCCGGGAGCGGCAGAGGAGGTCGCCCTGCCATCACCATTTGCATCCTCAGCATGTGTGTTTTTATCCCCACAGGAATCATTAAGAGAATTAAGGCCTTCTCTAGAAGTCGTAACTGCGGGCGCGATATCTCCCAATGGAGAATCCAAGACAGTGCTGGCTGTTTGCATGGAATCGGATCTAAACCCGGACTCGCATACATCTGTATGGGAATCGGAGGGCGACGAGGGAGGGTAGGGATCCGGGGGACACATCATGTTTGTGGATGTGATATGTCGTTCGAACGTTAGATAGAAGCGGCTGAGTTGGAGAGGTTGAGGCCGAGAGGGCGGCTGAGCAGGCGGGGGTGCAGAGGTTTATAAAGCCAAATCCAAAAGTGGTCGACACAACTCACAACCCCTCAATTAAGGAAGGGCACATCGTGAAGTATAATATAAAATTGCCCTAAACATCTATAAGTTTCAGGGTTATCTGATACTCCACATGTGATATCAACTCAGGCGCCCTAGGACCTGGGGTGCCAGCCGCGGTAGCCTCGTGGTTTCTTCGTCCTGTGATCCACGAGATGTATTCTGGGACTCTTCTTCCAGATATCATAGAAGGGAAACCTCCTCTGGGTCGTGGCAGAATGCCAACAACACCTCCGATTGTCAGAAACACAGGTAAAATGACAGCTGAAGATCAATTGATTGACATAATTGGTTAACAGACGGGGGCATAAACACAATATGTATCCCACTTCGGTAACGTCAATTATCGCTCAGAGTATTCGGCTCAGACCACGAAATAGTGAGTAGGAAGGAAGCCGATGCTAAACAGCAGCTTTCCAAGGCCAGCGGGTATCTTAGGGGAGAGTGATGCCGCATGAGCAGTGGGTTGCTCCTGTCATAGTGATCCGGAAACCTGCAAAGAGAAATAACAGATCCAGGATATGGTTCATATCAATACAAGAAACATATGTACAGCGGTAAGCCAGCCACAAGCTTTGTGACACCCTACCACCCATTCCCACCATCTTCCGATCAGACAGGGACTACCAATTTGCCTTCTTAACACCCGGGAGATCACCGGCCTTGCCTAACAACCGAAATTGATACTGCACCAGATCTGTTAGCATAACGGTCCTCCAAGAATATCTTTGCAGCACACTAACCCGGCATATTCTGAAATTTCTCAAAACACCCCTTCCACGTCCAGTTGTGACACATCGATTCTTTATCTTCATCCTGCGAGTGTTCGAGTCCATAAGGGCGAGCTCAACCTGCGCCTTTGTCCTCTGCAGAAGCGGGAGTTGTGTGTTTTGTGAGATGTACCTGTTTTGTCCAGGTTTCGGTTAGCAGGAGAAGCTTAATTGAGCTGAAGCGCGATGGTGGGCGATGAACCGACGTACCTCAGCGCTTGACGGGTTTGTTCGGCAGCCGCAAATGCCTCGCGTTTGGCATGATCGCGGAGTACTCGGACATTAATGTGACAGCCGAGATTAAGGGCTTTCGACAAACCAATAGTTGGAAACATGTTTGGTGGGATTGGAGATTGTTGTAGGCAACCAGCGATTAGAAATTGGAGGTTGCAGCGTTATCGTCTTTGGCTTTTTTCCCCAGGTGGGTGGATGGATGCAGCCAGCTGTTTATCCGGCTATCCAGTTGAGCCTCATTACGATGCTGTGCAAGCCAACCACTTCACCGGACCAGAGAACAAGCTGATACCCCAGCAAGTAGTCCCAAACAACCCACCCAGCCATACTGTCGACTCAATGGTTCCCCTGTTCCACGACTTTGGCGTTCCTTTATGGATTACCGGCGATAGGGGGTTGTCAGTTACAAAAGGGGGTGACCGCTTGAGGGTAATAACTCCCTCAAAGTGAGAGTCTCTTGGTTCAGTACCGGTAGTCGGAATACGGTTCAATCTGGCCAAAGTGAAGGTCTTGATGCTTGTTAAGCTGTAGGAAAGGGAAAAAAAATCAGAAGAAAGAAAGCATAAAAAGCCGCCGCTACTAACCATAGTAGAGAAAGAGCCTTCTTCTCGGTCTCACCTCTGCCCATTCCCTCCCTCTCTCTCAGGCTTGGAGGGCCATCTCACCTCCCCAAATACCGGTACTACGGCTCCAGCAACAGAAGGAATTCATGAATCTCCGTATAGGAAACAGTACGCGTACGAGTGCAGTACCGTTAAGACAATTGTGCATGTCCACGCAAGTCGGGGCAAGTTGATCCACATGTCCAACCGAACCGGTACGAGTATGGTACCGGTACTGCTCTCATGTGATGGGCGGACCGGGGCTTGTGAACTTGTACCCGAGCACTAGTACCGGTACAAAGACTCGAAAACCGTAGTCCACGAATTGTGATGGGTCCCAACAAACAAGCACTATAGTATCATAGACTACGAGTAAGGCTGTCTCGGCAGGCGGCGGTTTGTCTGGTCCGTTTGTTGAAGCCTGCTATCACAAAGGTATCATACGGTACGCAACAGAACCCAGTCAACACGAAAGGGGGTTAGTGGAGGATCAGCGGTGTCCTTGAGACTCACGGTTGTGAACCCCCCCTTAGAACGCCGGAAGGGGGTCAGAAAATCTACGAAAGCACATTACCCTATGATAATTTAATTTTAAGAGCATGGAATTGTACTAGTACTTGTAGCTAGACACCTGCTACATTTATCTATGACATTATTTTCTGGAAATATAAAATGAAAGGCCATGATCTCTGAGCTTGAAGTTGAGACATTTTGTATGGAAACCTCAAGTAATGGCCGCCTGCAAGATGTAAGCCAAGATAGGCCTGCGAGGACGGAATGAGACACTGCTCTAGTCCTAATTTGACCAAAGTGTTTTAGATCTTTTTAGGTATCATAACTTGTACATTTTTGTCAGTGATGAGAGTGTTGTCAGTTTCCGGGCTCCTGACTGAGGAGAAATCCAGAGGAGCCAAGTTTGGAGGATTCATTGGAGTCCGACCCCCTTCGTTAGTTCCCTATCCCACATGAGCAGTGGGACCCTTCATCCTGTGACCAACCGAAAAATACGGCAAGAATTTGCTTATTAATCAAGCTGAATAATAGTCACATGTTCTGGAGTATCATACAAGTATCATATCATACTGTATGCTATGATACGAGTATGATAATATTATGATAAGTTACGAGTAAATTTATATGATAGGCTTATCACAACCGAAAACGTACAATATGGGAAAAAAAAAAAACCCCCTAATTCGGAATACATCCCTCTACTCGAGTACCGGTACCACATACAGTGTCATCATCTACGCGATCACCTCAAATTCAGATCCAACTGTGGGAAAAGACTTACAGAGAAAAGCCGAGAAGTAGCCTTGGCGGACCCCCCTTGGCGGACCCCGCTTCAGTTGCCGTCCCTCCGCCAAGGTCTTCGTCGCAACTTTGTCAGAACCTCCCTACCGGTATTGCAATGCGCAAACCCCTAAAACTTGTGAGCATCGCGAATATCCCCCCCTGTCTTCCAAAAAATTCATTGTGCATTTGTCTCTAACACACTAGTCATATTACAGTTATTCCTCCATGGCTATACCCAATCTGGCCCCCTCTTCTCCGCCAAAACCAAAGCCCTCGAAAAGGTCCTTCTTAAATCTCTCCCTCCCCAGTCCGCCCTCTACTACCCGACCGCTCCTCACCCACTCTCCCTCTCCGACCTCCCGGGAAACCCATCCCCCGATGCTCCCACCCCGATCGAAAACTACGCCTGGTGGCGCCGTAACGATGCAACTGGGGAATACGTCGGCATAGACGAGACCTGGACGTTCCTCTCAAACTACCTAGATACCAACGGTCCGTTCGATGGGGTGATAGGATTTTCCCAGGGGGCGGCTCTGGCAGCAATGCTGCTCTCACTGCTGGAGCGGAACCCGAATAGGAAGAAGCCAGAGAGTTTCACGGCGACCCATCCACCGTTCAATTTCGGTGTGTGTTACTCTGGCTTCAGGGCCACAGAGAATTTCGACTACTTTTACGAGCCAAAAATCGAGACACCAGTGTTGCATGTTTTGGGGTCATTAGATACGGTCGTTGACGAGGAGAGGAGCTTGAAGCTTTCGAGGGCTTGTGTGGGCGGGGATGAGAGGAGGGTATATCATCCTGGTGGCCATTATTTGCCTGCCGGGAAGCAGTATGCGAATATGCTCTTGGGGTATATTCTTGAGCATACGAAGGCACCTGGTGAGGAGAAAATGGGAGTAAGTGTGGACGATATGGATATCCCTTTCTAGACCTAGAGCCGGATTCTTAGGCGGGCGGGCTGATGAGGTAGAGATAGAATGAGAATTAAAAGATAGAGAGCGGTCCTTTGGAGTTGCTCGATGGTTTGGCACCTTATAGACACCGTTTTTTCGTTATAAAAAAACATTCAAAAGGGAATACAAATGGTCACAGTAGTCGAGGAGAGGATTGGTGATTATACGACCCTAACTAAACCGACACTCTAAGTTACTTGAAGACGGCCCACAATTGAAACTCACAGATGGAAGAGGAGGGAGTTCAATAATAATGGGAGGAACGTTTGATCCTCCGCGATAATTTTACAAGCATACCGAGAACAAAAAATGCGCCAAACCCGGATTGAACGGGTGACCTTCAGATTACCCCGGGTTTGTTGAACTGAATTGGAACTTCAGTCTGACGCTCTCCCAACTGAGCTATTGGCGCCAATAGGTTTCAGGTTAGGGGAAAAGATTAAGTGCTTTGGCAACAAAGGTGGCCACAATACTTGTACACTACGGTGCATATCGATCTCCATGCGTGATTTTTCCCCACCCCGTTCGACAGAAGGCTCTATCTAGCGTGTGGAGAAGTGAATTCATAAACCGAAAACTCTCTCTCATAGGAGATCAATCCTCGGGAGGCTTTTATTGATATAATGAGGGTATACCGAGCTCTACATACATCCTTAAAATTTTACGACAGGACAGAGACCAGAAGGAAAAAATGAAAACATGAAAAACCGCCGCTATCGCCCACGCTGTAATCATATAATCTCACTCGAACGCAATTTGGTATCAATCGTTCCCGCTGTGCCGGGTAGGTGCAATGCTCAGCCCAACATTAGAATCATATATTCCGTGCAAAAGAGGGCACATACGTGAAAACAGGCAAACCATTGGCCAGAAGAAAAGGCAAATCATCAACAATGTTCCCCTCCCTACTCCCTGAGGAGTCTGAGCACAGGTCCCACCACCAAAAGCCACACGATATCCACAAGAAACTTTGTGAAAATCTCCATCTTGCTCTGCATATTCATTGCTTTAACTACCTTCTTGCAGAACGCATCCACATTTTCCATCTCTTGAACCCCGACCTCTATGACACCCCCTGCTTGGGGGGGTGCGATGGCAAGGCATCTTCCAGCAATCCCCTCATCGCAGACCAATCTTGAGACAGCGTCGACCACGTCGTCTAATACTGCGATCTGTAGCCCTGCCAGCATCACCTTGCCCCCAATAGGAACTATTGGCGTATCCACAAAGTATGGGCATATCATATTGATCCGGACACCGTCGCGTTTACTGGGAAACAATCTTATCGACCGGAACAATCCCAAAACTCCATGCTTAGTAGCAGAGTAAATTGCCATCATTGGTCCGCTAGCGAAGCTTGACATTGATCCGACAAGGATGAGTTCCCTCTGGCCAACAGGAGATGACCGTAGATGGTGAAGTGCAAGCTTTGTTGTGTATAAAACCCCTTTAAAGTTCACGTCCACGGTTGTCATGTCTGGTTCGGGAGGGTCAACATCGAGAGGGATTTTTGTTGGAGAAGATTCTATGAAAGAACCTAGCTCGGCGACACCTGCATTCGCGATTACGGTTGTGATCTTTCCCGTCGGTGAAAGTTTCCGGGCGCTACGGAAGAATTCACATTGTGAAGCATAGGATGTGACATCGAGAGATAAAAAATGGACACTGTTCCGGAGTAGGGATCACGGGGTTATATCAGTGAGTTATTATTTTCGTCAAAAAGGCCAAATTTCGAAATTCGCACGTGAGGCTTTTGTGCGCACGCAAACAAGTGTCATGTGCGGAAAACGAACGTACTTTAGATTGCCCGAGCTCTTTCGGAGTTCTGCAATAACCGACTCCCCGCGGGTCTCGTTAAGGTCGCCGACTATCACGGTAGCTCTGGTTCGCTATTAGTTTCTCTCATAAGAAGAGCTGGGATCTCAAGAAATTCACCCGAGTTTCGCAAAGTTCCTTAACATCCCTTCACCGAGGCCACGAGCTCCTCCGGTAATAAGAATCGTCTTCCGGCCAGCCGTTGTCACATTGTATGGGGCTTTGAGATCAATTGGGGTTGTTGAATAATAGACATCTGAGGTCGACAAGGTCTGGGAACTGTTGAACATACTCGAATAGCTTATGAAAGCCTTCCCGAGCACTGTACAGGTTGTTGATGCAAGTGTTCTGGATCATAAGGGCAGGGAATACAACTGTGTGGTGATATGATAGGGCGCTTAGATGAGATCAAAAGATAAAGATAAGATTAGATCAGAAGCTGGGGATTATGACCTCACTTTACCAAGACCCCTGGTGAACCAACATCGTTCCACATCGAGAGCTTGCACTGGCTCCTCAAGCCCACCCTGATACTGGCATTTGTTGATAAGAAGGCCAGTCGTGTCATCTCAATTTCTCGATAACTATATTCTGAGTATACTCAATTGGATGGTTATCACTCTCTATGGCCTTTAAGAGGATTGCCCAGCTAGAGTTACACCCATTTCCGTTCACACCTTACCGCTTTCCCACCCTACGGTTCTTACCTCCATCCTCGCACCGCCACCTCAGAACCTATAACTCACCCCGCCCTTTAGCCTTGTGTACGCGGCCTACTTCGAACATTATCATCACTAAACCCTATTTTCACGATGTTTTCCGACGTCACATCTCGGCTAGCACGAAAGCTTACCTCCACCGTGAAGGCTTGATTTTGTTGAGGGTGATCGCCTACGGATACAGCTTCATCGCTGCTGCGTTTGGACTATCCTTCGTCGGAGCGTTGATCTATATCGAAACCTTCCATCCTACGCCCAAAGATATGCCCTTCACGGCTCGGTACAATCTAGATCTATCCAGGGCATTGATAAAATGGACAGATAACTACGAAGGGGCCATCGAAACCATGAGGGGAGTCGTTGCAGAGTTGGAGGAGAAGGGGTGGGCAAAGCAAAAGAAAGGCTGGAGAAAGGGCTACATAATGAGCCTAAGTTATCTCGCTGAGCTGGAGGAGCATGAACGTATGATAGACGGTGCTAAAGCACACTACCAACAAATACTACAGTTACCCCGAGAGAACGAATCCGAAGAATCATTATGGCGAGAAGAAAGAGTCACTGCAGCATTACGGGTCTCCAAGATCTGCGAGTTCAAGAACGATCTGCCTGGCGCCCAGGCAGCATTAATGGATGCCGTCTCCTTCGCAAGTGTCAGCCCCGCAGACTCCGATGGCGTGAACCGAACCTCGAACGGGTTACCCCTGCTTCCTGACCCGGCTTCACAGGAGAATACGCCGTTGCTGCTAAAAGCAATCACTGAGCTCTCTATATTACACGCGCGTAACGACCGCCAACACCTTGCCCTAGAGTTGCTGACCACTATATTGCAAGCGCGTCGTGCTGCCTCGCCGGTGGAAAAACCGGCAGCATCCGAGTCTTCGAAGGAGATATCGGACCCTTGTGCCGAGGCTGTTACCATGGCATATATCGGAGAGCTGCTGTTTGCTATGGGTGATCAGCAACGAGGCCTCGCATGGACTAAGGAGTCTTACAGGAAGAGCGAAGCACTAGCGGAGTTGAGAGGGGCTTGTAAAGAATGTGCGATTGTGGCTGGAAGGAATGTGGCCAATATGTTGGAGCTCATGAAGGGCAAGAAGGCTCGTGCAGCGTCAAGCGGGGGTGGGTGGTTCGGGCTTGGGGCTGACAAAACATCGGAACCGGATGACGGCGCGGAGGAATGGGAGCGAAAGGTCCTGGAGTTGGAGAGAATCAGATACACAAAAGGGAAATGATGTGGTCATCGCTTGGTACAAATTAATGGAGGGCTTGGATGCTTGTATATACAATGTCTCTATGGTACAAAGTTGCTGATAGACATTTCGATCATCTCAGGGCATCGGCCGTACCGTCCATACCATTTTATATCATACGTCTTCATTCAAAAAATGCAAATATTCAACAGAAATATGTCCAAAGGGTGTCTAAGCTTCCAGCTCATGAGGTTATTGCACGGTGCATTCCCCTATCAAGGTATACGATCCTAGCACACCCTAAGGGCCCCACCGCTAATGCAGGTTCGCACTTCTCGACTCCTCTTATCCAGATTCCCGGCCTCAAGATACCAGATATGCCCTTCCGTCCCCCAAACACGCCTCCCCATTTCTCCCCGCCCATGACATCCAAGATAGACCTTTCATGCGTCTCAAAGGGCCCCGGGTCTGCAAATGCCTCGGAAATAACAATAGGTATTCTCTTACCCCACGACCAAAAACCCCCTTATCACGCAATCGGCTGCATAAATCACGCCATCGAGTTTTTTTTTTCTTTTGCTCCGTTCAACAGATTTTCCCCCAATAGTGTCCCCCATTTCCGGGCGAAAGGGCGGGGTTGGCTGTATTCAAAATGAGTATCGATTGGTAAATATGACCTCAACTTCCGAGCTATTAATAAGGCATTTGTTTCTTCCCCCGAGATGGAGAGGGTATCATGGCCCTGTGATGGGGAGCTCTGAGAGCAGCGTGGTCACCCAGAGCCACCCACAACGTGGGGCTTTCTCCGCGAGGGTAGGGGGCGCAGTTTGGGTGGAGCATATCTCCCTCTAGCCTCGACAAACACTTGATCGATAGTAAAGTGACCTAACTGACCCATGGCCCCTTATTGTGGCTAGAATAGTACCACCGGAAGGGAATATGTGGTATAGGAGTGCTCTGGGGACAAACCCGGGTAGTTTGAGGCTGAATTTACTGGACTTGCCGGACTGGTCTCCTCTGGCCCTGCCTTCCAGTTTAAAGGTCGGTCAGAATCATCTGGGGATGTCGGGGCTACGTCATTTGGGATCTGTGCTCTGCAGTATCTGCCCCGATGGAAGGCGCTACCTGATTGATTTCTACACAGGTTGCTAAAGGGGGTGATGCTTCATCATGCATCACTCGCCAGGTTTCTCTCTATGAGTGGCCTGAGCCCGCCTTGCCCTTCTCTTCTCACTCCGTCCCATTCCTCCTTCTACGCGAGAAACACAATTTCTAAGCAATATCATCGGCCGGCTGGTTGGGAACTTTTCTGGTAGCTTAGCGTCTAGAAAGCATTCAATCACCATGACCCTAGTAAGAGTTACGTGCCCCTACCCTCTCTTTCCCGAACAATGCCTGTGGCGTGATTAGTATTGCCCCCCGGCGATAAGAGTCGCCTGTGGGCATTGCGGTCCGTTTAGAAAGAATTGACAACCGAAAGAAGTTTGTGGAAGATCGGCGATAGATCATTTCAATCGGTGAGCATCACTGCATATTCAACTCGGGGTAATGGGTTGGGTAGGTAATCTCATTTTCGGCGAAGAATGGACATGTTGGGTTTATTTTGATATATAATAATGCTGTTAGAAAAAGCGATCCGGCATACAGAGAGGCGGGGAGAGGAGTCCTGGGGCATCCGGAAAGCATTGCAGGGTGCTGGCCGGGGGAACATACCAGCATTGATACTGATAAATCCCGCAGCCTTATTCGAGGTCGCTTGTCCCAGGCATAGGTACTATCCGGAAACAGGGATTTGCAAAATATATGTCAAAGAAATCCGTGCGTATCTGAGCGCCCACACCAATCCACGGCCCCTGTTTCCGGGTACTTGTTGTCTGGGGCGAATACTATACACGCAGGAACTTGGCTCATGGCAAAAAGCACGGTACCTTATTTTCTAGTTGCTGGGGACCTCAACCCGGGGCTGAAGCAACGTTTTTGCTACGCCAAAGCGTTTGATTGGGCCTTTAAGCTCCACAGATTTTGTGGATTCCATCAGTTAGTATTGCATCACAGGGGTCTCATCGTTCCTTTGTTACTGCTTTGTCAGGCCTGATTTCTAAGGTTCGCACTCCTCTAGCAACGTCTGATCCTAGAGCACATCGAGATACATGCCAAGACCTGATTAGGACTAGCGTTGCTTTTTTTTCTCCCTGCCAACTTGAGCACGCAATTTCAACTAGAGATTCAACCATCGGCCCTGTCATTTCCATTAAAATACATTCCGTAAAGCAAGACGATGGAAGAAGCGGGGGGGGAGATAGCATCTGTACTTTTACTCTTCTCTTTCCCCCCTCATTGTTTGATTTTACATTCTAACCTCGTCCAAACCTCAGTGCCCCTTCGATTCAACTTCGCCAATCAATTCCCTATCCCTCAACGGATATCATAAGAAAAATATCGGTGCATTTCTTTCGCATAAGCATTCAAAGGACTTCTGCCTTTCACCCTCACCTTTCACCTAGCCCAGCGGATCATACATCGAAAGAACCAAATAGGCCTATACAAAATCAGGCATCATGACCATAACTCCAATTGAATATCCTCAACGACCCATCCCTGAGCGATCCATGTCACAGGATGAAGAGTCAGGTTATGATTCGCCGGGCTCAGCTACCCCCAGCTTGCCTGAAGTCTATTTCTCAAGTCCCCACTTGAAGTATTTGAATGAGCAATTGAAGACTCTTGAGCCAGAAGGTACGTACCTATCCCACTACGAATCCTAGGTCTTAGTCAGTACATTTATCTAACATTTTTTCACAGAAGTTCTCAAATGGTGCATGATTTCTCTCCCAAACCTATACCAAACCACAGCCTTTGGTCTCACTGGTCTCGTCACACTTGATATGCTATCCCGTATCAACGCTGGAGGACCCCGTCAAATTGATCTTGTCTTCCTTGATACTCTCTACCATTTCGATGAGACCCTTGAACTTGTAGACAGAGTGCGTCAGCGCTACCCAAACTCGAAGCTACACATCTACAAGCCGGATGGATGCGGTAATGCACGCGACTTCGAATGTATTCATGGGGATAATCTCTGGGATACCAATGATAATCTCTACGACTATCTTGCCAAGGTTGAGCCCGCACAGAGGGCTTATGCAGAACTCAATGTGAAGGCTGTCCTTACCGGTCGCAGAAAGAGTCAGGGTGGAAAGAGGGGTGATTTGGATATCATCGAACTGGATGATGCAGGGCTTATCAAAGTCAACCCTTTGGCGAACTGGACTTTCAAGCAGGTTCGGGAATACGTCATCAAGCACAACGTTCCTTACAACTCCCTTTTGGATATGGGATACAAGAGCATTGGGGACTGGCACAGTACCAGGTTTGTGGACCCTTCGCCCCCCTGCGTGTTTGACTACTAACAATTTACTACAGTCCTGTTGCGGAGGGCGAAGACGAGCGGTCCGGTAGGTGGAAAGGCACCAACAAGACTGAATGCGGCATTCACAACCGCCGCTCAAAGTATGCCGAATACCTGCTCCAACAAGAACAAAAGAAGAAAGGAGAAGCTCTTACCGACGCCCTTCGTGAAGTCGAGTTACAACGAACCAGCTAGTCGGGTTGGAAATGAGGATGTGGATGGTTTCTTTCTCATCATTACTGTCTATAATGCTTCCGTCTCTGTAATCTTTGGGTGGTGGTGCTTCCTTACTGTGAAAAACGAGCCATTTCATTAATTTCTTTCATGGGCGGAGAACGGCGTTCTATCTTTTTTTCTTTTTTTCTTTTTTTCTTCTTTTCCCATTTGCCTGTAATCAGTCATTGTCATGTCCTGTGTTGGGTTACATACAAACTATTTCTTCCCTTCCCTCCTCTTTTTTGCCTCTTCCGATTTTGGTACCGGTAGCGAAGAATCGAGATTAGGAATCCCATCATGAATCCAATTTAGACCATATATGCTGCAGAGATATGTAGCTTCTGAGCAGATATATCAAATGCGTCAAAAATATCGCCGAATACTGGCATGCAATGAAACAAGCATCTGATGACCCGTAACAGCTATTCAAGCGATCCGATTGGAGGCTGGGGTTCCTATATTTACTCCTGGACCACGACAGGATGCTGCCACTGTAATCCGCCAAAATTGAACATCGGCAATACTAAAATTAGGGGTTTATTCTTTGGCAGCTCGACGTTCATTGTATGCAGCCTCCACATCCTACTTTTTCCGATACCATATTCTGAGGGGTTGGGACAGAAGCGGGGATACGGTTAGATCTCGGACGGATCGTTTTCAAAACGGTGATCTAGTGATTGCTAGTGGCTTTGGTATGAGTACTCGCAACAGCAACTTACTCGTATTATATGATCGGGTACTCTACGTACAGTAGGAGTGAGCAGGATACAGGGACCCCGCAACAACCAGAACTGCTACCGGTACTGTACGTACTCAGATATTGCACAAGTACCCTCCATCGGCATGATATCATAACTTATAGTGTTGACATGCTGTAGGTTAAATGAATCGTGTGTATGATACCGCACCTAGTCAATCGTTTCAGGCCTCCTAGGGCTCCCGCCATCAGGAGTGCACGGCGACGACGCAAACATCCCCCCAACAACGAAACCTTTCCTACCACAGCTCCTTCCATCTTACGCCCCACAAGTCAACAAACTTCAGGAGAAGGAAAGAAAAGAAAAAAAGTCAACAACGCATCCAAACCTAACCAGTCAAACCACCAAAAATGTTTAGGCGCAAGAACAAGGCGGGTAGGAACCTGGCAGATATTGAGTTTCCCCATGATCTAAAGGAGCTAGGGTGCGTTTGCCTTTCCCTCCCGCATTTGTTACTACGACCCACAAGAGGAGGAGAGTCACTAACCTGCGGGGCGACCCCACTTGATCAGCTTTTTCATCAACGAGAAGGATCAGCTTCGCCAAATTGAAAATCCTGATGAAGGATTCGACTACTTTGCCCATGGAAGACACCATGGGTACATGTACGCAGCGAATGGTGGCCATGGTGTGCCAAGGGAGAGGCTGAATGAGCGTCGTCGCGAGGCCGTTGATGGTACCAACCCATTCCAGAAAAAACAAAATAAATACCCCGAAAAATGTGCCGGAAGAAGCTAAGAAAGACGAACGAATAGCGTGTCTCCGCGGTATCGTCATCACTCGGCTCGAAGGGCTAGGATTAACTAAATTACTTCTGCCATTCGGTGCCAGTGTAGAAGAACCGCATGTTCCTATCATGGTGTCACAAAATCTGCAAACCTGCAGTAAGGTTCTCGTGCTTTCTCCAGATAGTAACTCCGGAGGCCTCGGTATCTGGTGCATGCGTAGCATTGAGGAAGGCGCCTTGAATGTAAGGGGCATCGTCCTTTTACTTCTCCCTCCTCCCTTAAGTAATTAATGGTCGGACTAAGGCGGTATAGGGTGGATCGATGATTGATGCGGTTAAACATGCCCTGGAATTTGGGTACGGAGTGGTTATCATGAACTCTGGTCAACTGCTTTGGGACTACACGACTAAGACTCCAATGGGATTTGGTACATGGAGGGCAACCAAGGATAAAAAAATCCCAATCAACGCACTCAAGAATACAGTACCATCGCACAAGAACCCTGAGGAGCATGTGGGCTATGTGTTTAGACATGTGTTGGACAAGATTGTGCCAAGTCATGCTGAAATTGATATCATAGCATGCGGGATGGTTGCATACACTGTTGTCGCGTTTCTGAACAATAACTGTGGGTTCTATTTCCAGTTTTATGTTACCATGCGTGAAGGAAGGGTTATTGTTGAGCACAACGCTGACTACCGATTTGCAGGGGATGATTGGAAAGACCGGATCTTCGCTTTGGTCATGGCAGAATCCGCACATTGCCTGCCCAACATTACCAACATTGAACTCCAACAGTTTCTTATGCAGGTTAACTTTCTCCACCGCATCTAGCACTAGTTTTCGGATTAACAATTCTCTCTAGAGGGCCCGTAACTACATCGTCCATAGTAAGCCCCGCGAGTCTGTGATTCTCGATCCACGATTCGGCTGTGCTACCTTCTCTTCATGTAAGCTAGCACCTTTTCTGGCAGCCACTTCTTCGGATTAGTTCTTACACTGACTGCTTTACAGCGGCTACATGGCCAAGTGCAATTATCCCCGCGTGCTTAGACTTGTTCATGGACTATCTTAACAAAGCGCATGCAGACCCGGAAAACTGCAACCCTGATGTTCCAGTAATTGTTGGGGATGTCCCAGACCATGAAGAATGGTTGAATGCAATGAAGAGTGTAGATAAAAATCCTGAACTCCATGTATTGGATACTGATTCGTATTCTGAGATTGATAAGGAGGAAGCAGCCGCAGAAGCTTGATGCATAGAGGCGAATCATGATATCTAGCTCCTAAAAAAAATTCAATGGCAGTTCTTACATTGTCTAGTTCCTCACAGCAATTGCAGTGTCTCTTTTTCCTTTCTTTTCTTTTCCTCTCTTCTCCGTTTTTCCTCGTCTCGCTCGTCCTATCTAAGCCCTATCTAAGCAGGTAATTCAGGAACCAAGATCTGGACATCGAACCCGCCACTCCTTGGCACCTCCACCTCTTATTTGGTTTCGTTATACTTGCAGCTCTTGAATCAACGGGCTAGGAATTAGAGGTACTCGTAGTATGGGGCACAAATATGGTGCAAGTAAAACTGGACAGCAATGATCAAACTTCTGTACCTTCCATGAGAGTCGGTGAATACAAAGGCCTGTGTTCCTCCCCACCGCTTCTCATCCTCCATCTCCCTGTGGCTCTTCTCCCACCAGCACCACACATAACGTGCCTCGCATTTACCGGCTCGAGCATATATACCACCCTGCTGACACCATCATTCTACACTCTCCTCTCCTCTAAAAAAAAACTATCATTCACTACGATTAGTAGTCTAACTACTTCTGTGTCCCCAGCTCTCCATCTTGGGTGCCTATGTTACACCACTTCAAATATCTGGGTATGGGATATTTCTCAGCTCTCCCTCCAGTTAAAATTTAAGCTATGATATATTGTTCATAATTTTACCCCCGCCCCAGGACAGATTGCCCACCACCACCACCACAGTGCCCCCCCTGGAGCTTAAGGCCCGGTTCGACGGAGTGGTGCCTGAGGGGATGGAGAAGGAGTTATACACTGTATTCTACAAAGATGCGGGATCCCGCCTCTTAAGTAAGGGAACGAATGGACAGGGATGCAGTAGGAGTGGGTCAATACTTAAGGATCGGAGAAGGGAGAGTGTGGGATCTTCTTTCCTTTCCTTTCCCCCTCCTTTCTTCCTTACCTCGACTGATCGCAGAAAACCCCATATAGGATATACATAAACTATCACTCGCGTGGTTTTTATCAAAGCTAAACTTAGGGTCACTCCTTCACCGCAGCCGACCGTTCTCTCGCCCGCGGTAGGCACTGGAAGCCAGAGATGTGCCCAGAAAATCTACCCGGGCCCCCTCACACTACGTACTCAAACGGCAGTCAACGCAATGACAAGGAAAACCGGGGCTCAGACGTTAAAGAACCCACTCATACCCCACAATCTCCAAAAAAATATACCAAAGAAAGGGGTAGGCGGTGGGCAGGCGAAGAGGGACAGGAAAAGCGAGCGAGACGAGGGGGCGGGGAGAGCAGGAAGGAGCAACTAGAAATGTTTGTTCTCGAACGGAGGGGGAAAAGAAGAGATGTCCCCATCCCCCCCCCCTCACTACCCCCCTCACTACGCCAATTTACAAGTATGCTAAATGGAAATAACCCTAACGAGCTAGCTCGATTAGCGACTCGACTGGTTACATCCCTAACCCGGGGGTGAATATCCCCCGTGCTCGCTTCCCGCCTACTTTGGAATTTCTTTTCTCCGCTTGTCTTCTCGTTTCATTCCGATCTTATCCTGCCAGTGGAGGTTTGTGTCGGTGGGTATTCTACAAGTATGATAGATGGAAGAATTACCGGTCGCGCATCTAACCATACCAATAGCTATACCTAAGGATTCCCGTACCGTCGGGGTATAATAATAATATATCAGGGCCCTGAGGTATCCAGTAAGTTAGTCAACACGTATAGCAACTTGCACATCCGCCAACCAAAGAAATGTCTCTCAACCGGAGAAAGAAGAAGAAAAAAACCCCATATATGGCTGCTCCCAGCTGCAACCTCACAGCTTAACATTCCCTCCCGTCCGTCCGCCACGATCCATCGAACACAAGTCTAATGCGGGAATGAGTGAGTGAGTGAAAAGAGGGCACCCCCCGGTCGATTACTAGCGTATCACCCACAAAGGTGGGTAAAACGTATGAATCAAAGTTGGGATGAACCGGGGAGTTTACTCACTCCCACAGCGCTGTGGATTCAGCCTTTGGCACTCACTATCCGTGACGTATTATAAGTTACAACTACGACATGTATGATGCGGACCGGACACACCACTAAGTCAGATACCGGGGGGAAAGTATATATAGACTACCAGTACCGGGAGGGGAGCCAACGCCAAAACATCCCCCCCCCACAAAAAAAAAGTAACCAATTAATTTATCGCCATATCGTGGGATCTTGGTCAAAACCTGAGCACGGTATTATACTTCTACCAGACTGGATCCCCGCACTCCAATGGAGTAACTTGATCGCGCATGGGCGGTTGGCGGCGCTGCACAGTACGAGTACCGTACCATACAGTACTAGTACAGGCATCATGAACGCCGGGTGGCCCAAACCCCTTTTCACGACATGTGTGGTGCTCGAGTACCGTACAGTACGAGTGCTGTCTGGTGCCTTCACCTCTCCTACCGGTATGGGAAGAAGAGCTACGCAGAGTGTTGTGCACTCTACAGCACGGTACTTGTGTGCTTCTAATACCGAATCGCATGGTACAGTACTTGTACCATCGTGCTATCACACTTTCGCTATGATGATGGGCCGCCATATTTACGAGGTGGGAGAAAGTATTGTGCCGTATTGAAGCGACAAACTTTTGTGCTACTCGAACAAGAGTCTCACATCGTAGGGAGGAGAAAAAAAGAGAAAGGGAAGGGAAGGGGAAAAGAGGGTACCAGCAGTAAGGGCCATATCCGATGAATTATTTTCTCCTTGCTGTGCGGTTCTACGAGTACAGTACGTGCATTCACTTGGTTTCGTCCTACATATCAGACTACAGCCACAATGTGTTGCAGTAAGCCACTTGCAAAATCGACAGAACATTCGCCCGGGAGAACGAAGCTAGTGGGGTGGTGGGTATGATATTATCTTCCTGAAGCTGAGTAGGCTTAGTCTACTCCTACAATACTGTACTCGTACCCTATTGGTCGCAGTCGTTGACTTTCATTTCTTTTTTTCCGCAGATTTCTTGTCACGTCTTCGCACGCAAACTAATCACCCGCGCGACGGCAGCAAGAGCACCGGCACCGTATGTCCAACTCTTTTCTTCAGCCATCCTCATCGGCCCCTACCGCACATCTAATCTTGATCACGGACATCAACTTTACTATTTCCCAAAGAAGCCGCGAAGAGACATTATATGCCAGACAAAGGAAACCGGTATTGATGAAGCACGCGAGGGTAAGCAGGGATGTTAACAGGAAAAGAAAAAAATTACTATTTTCTGTGGATTTTTTTAGAAAAAACGAAACGAACACCCTCCCCCAGAGGTTGCTAACCAAAAAAAAAATCCCTTTTTTTCCTAGTGACTCAGTCCATATGCAGAAACAAGACATTATTCATTCCTCGACGCCACGCTATCCTGACCCACAAACACTGCCGTGAGATCCTTTACGCTTCCCCGCAGGGCCAATACTGCCGAAAGAAAGAAAATATAGAGAACAAGCCTATGTCTCGTGTAGCCCATCACTAGCGGGGCTGGCCTCTGCCCGTGCCCTCTCTGCGTCCAACTCACTCTCGGTTTCTGCGTCCACTCGTGGGGGAAATCCACTCTCTAATGGCTCTACTTTTGGTGTCTCTGGGTTTGCGCCGTCCACCAATAGCCCTGCAACCCTGCTACTCTCAACTGGAACCTCATTACCAGCTTCATCAAGTAGTCTAGTCCTAGTCTCATACCTCGTGTGGAACTCAACCTTTCCCTCAAGAGCCTTCACCTGTTCTTCGTCAAGAATGTTTCCATCTTGGTCTCTGTATTCAATCCGTTCCTCCTGTGCAACCACTTTCTGACGTTCAGGCATACCAGCAGCAGGAACCCGGTTAGCCTCTTTCAGCTCTTCGGCCAGAGGGGTAGTATTTGGCTGCTGCGCTTCACCTTCGCCCCCTTGGGCATTACGGGGATCGGCAGCAATAGGGACCGGTGTTGAGGTCAAAGCTTCCGATGGGGTAGCAACAATATTGCCATATTCAGACAACTGAAACCAGAATTAGTACTGCAAGGGAACCTCCCCCGAGTGTAAGGATCATACCGAATTGTGGAAAGCATTACAATCCCAATCCCAGTCTTCGAAGAGCTTAACCCTGTTGCACTGGGCCTTTGTCCAGGGGCTCCCGTAGGCAAGAGGGGCATAAAGCGAAAAAGCGACGATGCTAAGCCCAAGAAATATAGTTGCAATTGTCCAACCAATGGCGGGCCTTTGGTTCAAACCAAGAGCTCCAATCCTTGCTGTGATAAAATCAAAGACTTGACAGAGTGCGATTATTGAGAAATAGAGTGCCGGGAAGTAATGGTGGAGGAAAAGCTGCCTCTCCATCAGATAAAATGGAAAGTAGTGGAAGCCCCAACCCAATACAGCGACACCAACTTCGAAATCGAACCTGCGGAAATTCGTAAAAGAGTAATCGGTATATCCACGTTGCCATCTAAGAATTGCGAATGCCTTGAAGGTAAGATACATCGCGATAGCCGCCGTCGACGACCACCAAATAATTGGATTACCGATGAGGTAGATTTGGCGATGATCCTTGCCCCAGAAATTGATACCCCTACGAAGAACCGGCCATGATGGAGGACGGGAGTCCCATACATGGGATTCAACCAGGCCAGCGTTTGTGCGCCACATCACCTTCTGAATTTCCCAGAATTTACCAAGGAAACCAGGGTTCCTGTAGTTAACAAGCTCGGCGCCCTCCCGGACTACAGGGGTGGATTAGCATAGAACTATATAGCTCGACATGATGACCTGGAAATCCTACGTTGTGGATGCTCATTGCCCTCAATATACCAAACACTATTCGGAAGAGTAGCACCCTTGGCACAAGTGACTTCTTGTTGTTCAAAACCCCAATCCGGAAGCTTGACTTTGTGTGAAAACAATGCGCAGCCAGTCATTACATGGACAAGCCTAAACTTGGTCTGAATAGTCCTAAGACGTTTCTTGGCCTCAGATCCATCAGAAAGATGCTTCACAATTTCAATGCGGAAAAGGTCATTGGCATCCCCCTCGAATCCTTTGTATCCATAAGCGCTGCATGAATCGTCAGCAAGCAGCCCTTGCGGGTTTAGCTTTACAACTTACGAAACCTCATTTTGCCATTCCTCCTCTGTAACGGGAGGCCGAACATCATGTGAATGCAATCTCCTGTCACTACTCGTGTGGTAAATCTTAACAGTAGCGCCGTCAAAAACTAGGCTAGGTGGTGTGATGATATCGTATCCATCAATGCCTGTGTCAGGGTTGGTCTCGTTTTCTAGAAGCCATAGATTGTTTTCGTCCTTGTGTGGATAGAGTGTGATCTGTTGCTGTTTCGATCCAGTTGGATACATATGGCTGTGAGAATGGAGGTACCCTCCTTGCGTGTTGTGGTGTCTTATGGAGATGCGGGAACCAAACGCGACATCAGCAGGAACACTATGCATTCCCTTAGAATTGAGTGTAGCTTGGAACTCAGAAGACATAAAGCCGTCACCATCACCGGGGTTTACTAGACATAAGAAATGAATAGCAAACATGAGCATATAGAATCCAAGCGGTATAATGATAAGGCAGAAAACACGAGCAAGGAAATGTTTGAACCACAAACGCTAGTATTTTTGTTAGAAGGCAAACTCGAAAGTGCACAAGTTCGAATACGGGACTCACCGGAGTAACATTTATTGTATCTCCAAGCAAGAACCACAATTGCAGGACAGTTAGGCTCCCAACCCAAGCGATAGTGAACAAACCAACCCATTTGACGCTGACTGTGGCACCGAGACCGAGCCCCGTCATAGCTAGCCAGAGCCACCAATTGGGTCCAAACGCTTTCGAAGCACCTTGTTCATGGATATTGAGGAAGGAGGTCCAGGCCAAGGCTGTAAGTGCGGTGAAGGTAACCAGAGGGGAATCCAAAAGAATGAGCCGAGACTGAGTAACAAGGCCGTTCTCTACAGCACACTCTTTCGGTTAGCCTGATCCGGGAGTTCACGGGCGACAAGAAGCACTGACCAAAGATGACAAGCCCGGCGCCGAGAGAGGCAGTTGCCGTTGAGTTTCCAGCGGCTTTAAGAGTCAGGAAGATGATGGGGACAACCAAAATACCCAACAACGCTGGCAACATTCTCATGGCCACATAAGGCACACCAGGTGCAAGGTAATCCTTTCCAATTTCCTTGAAATCGAAGCTCCCATCGAACCCAGCCAACCATCCCGCAAGTGTAATAAGGAGTTTAGCAAGCGGGGGATGAACATCCATAAAGAACTTTCCCTTAATATATTTGGTAGCGAATCCTCCGAAACTTCAACACACGTTAGCCCCTGTCATATTGATGGCCGCCTTCCTCCTCCCAATGGAAGCTCGCCATACCGCCGTAACAGCGCCCTCGCTTGCCACTGTTGTAGGAGCATATCTCGCGCCTTGCACCGCCGTATGGGGAGGTGAACTTACTGCACTTCATCGAATACCACACTCGAAGGTTGATAGATCTTGAACAGTCGAACGCAGACACCTATTACCGTCAAGACGCCAAGGATTTGATAATCGGATGATGGTAGCAAGAAGATATCGTTATCTCTGGATTTTTGCTTCAGGGTTCGTCCCCCCGGACCGCTATCCTGCTTCTGGGAGCCGGAACCGCCCTTGCTGAGGGGGCCATCCTCCTGCTTCTTCGGTTTATTCGCCTTTTTCCTGCGGGATGGCGAAGGGCTTCTCGAATGGGCACGGTCGTATCCCCTCTCGTCCACGGCTAACCGAGCGTGTGGTTTGGTTGACATGATTGTCCAGTCCTAGACGGCAGTGCAAAACGAGGGTGGATCAATGTGGTGAGGTTTGAAGAGGCTCAGGAGAGCCTTGTTGGCGAAAATTTGCCAAGTCGAGAGGAGAGGGATCTGGGCTAAACAGCAGGGAGCCCAGCGCACGGAAAGGGGTTCTCGGGAGGCACTTGTATGTTCCAATCGATGAAACAGAGAATTATATGGTGTTGTGCGATGGGAAGGGGGGGGGGGATTCACGAGCGAGCGAAAGAAATAAAAAGGGATGACGAACAGGCCAGATGTCAGGTCTCGTAGGCTCTCGCGTCCTGGGAAATTCTCAGCTATGCTGCTTTGACAACCCAATCGCGTAACACAGAGGGACAGGCAGAAGGGCATGTGCCGATTTTCTTGCAGATAACCCCCCAAAAAAATGACTTTCAGCCTTCAGGCACACACACCCTTCCCCCCTTTCTACATCTCATTTTCCTATGCACCCTTCGCTTACCATATTGCTTCTGCTATACCGGTACAGGTACTCGTACTATGCTCATACTGGTACAGGGGGTGACGGAAAGTGATGAGTACTTGTGGCGGTGCGCTCAGCAACAAAGCTGGCAGTGCACCGCCACAGGACACTCATCACTTTCCGCCACGGCCCGGCAGGGGGAAACGCTCTAACGTACCCCACGGTGAGTCGAAACACACGGTGACACGAAACGACCAAACAGGGTGTAGCTTAATACCAGTTAGACTGCAACGGCCTCCAACAATAATCCATACTTAACAGAAATCCTCTCCATCTTCGACCTCAATACCGATATCCAACTCCCCCTCACCATGCTTTTCCCTTTCATCTTCTCCTTCCTCATATTCAATATCCAGATTATTCAACCCTTCCAAGGCATTTTTCTCTTCTGCTTTCAATTTTTCATATGCGCTCTCCTTCTCTTTTACCAATTTTCTATACCTTTCCATTTTTTCCTCCATTTTTTTCTGCTCG